>CATOQN010000056.1:22500-32500 GCA_951802745.1 Nomada flava | reverse complement strand
TTGACCGAGAGGCAAAGCAATACGCCGCTGGGAGTTTGCTTGCAGAGAGGCGAAAGCAATACGCCGCTGGAGATTTCCTTGACCGAGAGGCAAAGCAATACGCCGCTGGGAGTTTGCTTGCAGTGAGGCGAAAGCAATACGCCGCTGGAGATTTCCTTGACCGAGAGGCAAAGCAATACGCCGCTGGGAGTTTGCTTGCAGAGAGGCGAAAGCAATACGCCGCTGGAGATTTCCTTGACCGAGAGGCAAAGCAATACGCCGCTGGGAGTTTGCTTGCAGAGAGGCGAAAGCAATACGCCGCTGGAGATTTCCCTGACCGAGAGGCAAAGCAATACGCCGCTGGGAGTTTGCTTGCAGAGAGGCGAAAGCAATACGCCGCTGGAGATTTCCCTGACCGAGAGGCAAAGCAATACGCCGCTGGGAGTTTGCTTGCAGAGAGGCGAAAGCAATACGCCGCTGGAGATTTCCTTGACCGAGAGGCAAAGCAATACGCCGCTGGGAGTTTGCTTGCAGTGAGGCGAAAGCAATACGCCGCTGGAGATTTCCTTGACCGAGAGGCAAAGCAATACGCCGCTGGGAGTTTGCTTGCAGAGAGGCGAAAGCAATACGCCGCTGGAGATTTCCTTGACCGAGAGGCAAAGCAATACGCCGCTGGGAGTTTGCTTGCAGAGAGGCGAAAGCAATACGCCGCTGGAGATTTCCCTGACCGAGAGGCAAAGCAATACGCCGCTGGGAGTTTGCTTGCAGAGAGGCGAAAGCAATACGCCGCTGGAGATTTCCCTGACCGAGAGGCAAAGCATTACGCCGCTGGGAGTTTGCTTGCAGAGAGGCGAAAGCAATACGCCGCTGGAGATTTCCCTGACCGAGAGGCAAAGCAATACGCCGCTGGGAGTTTGCTTGCAGAGAGGCGAAAGCAATACGCCGCTGGAGATTTCCTTGACCGAGAGGCAAAGCAATACGCCGCTGGGAGTTTGCTTGCAGAGAGGCGAAAGCAATACGCCGCTGGAGATTTCCTTGACCGAGAGGCAAAGCAATACGCCGCTGGGAGTTTGCTTGCAGTGAGGCGAAAGCAATACGCCGCTGGAGATTTCCTTGACCGAGAGGCAAAGCAATACGCCGCTGGGAGTTTGCTTGCAGAGAGGCGAAAGCAATACGCCGCTGGAGATTTCCTTGACCGAGAGGCAAAGCAATACGCCGCTGGGAGTTTGCTTGCAGAGAGGCGAAAGCAATACGCCGCTGGAGATTTCCCTGACCGAGAGGCAAAGCAATACGCCGCTGGGAGTTTGCTTGCAGAGAGGCGAAAGCAATACGCCGCTGGAGATTTCCTTGACCGAGAGGCAAAGCAATACGCCGCTGGGAGTTTGCTTGCAGAGAGGCGAAAGCAATACGCCGCTGGAGATTTCCTTGACCGAGAGGCAAAGCAATACGCCGCTGGGAGTTTGCTTGCAGAGAGGCGAAAGCAATACGCCGCTGGAGATTTCCCTGACCGAGAGGCAAAGCAATACGCCGCTGGGAGTTTGCTTGCAGAGAGGCGAAAGCAATACGCCGCTGGAGATTTCCCTGACCGAGAGGCAAAGCAATACGCCGCTGGGAGTTTGCTTGCAGAGAGGCGAAAGCAATACGCCGCTGGAGATTTCCTTGACCGAGAGGCAAAGCAATACGCCGCTGGGAGTTTGCTTGCAGAGAGGCGAAAGCAATACGCCGCTGGAGATTTCCCTGACCGAGAGGCAAAGCAATACGCCGCTGGGAGTTTGCTTGCAGAGAGGCGAAAGCAATACGCCGCTGGAGATTTCCTTGACCGAGAGGCAAAGCAATACGCCGCTGGGAGTTTGCTTGCAGAGAGGCGAAAGCAATACGCCGCTGGAGATTTCCTTGACCGAGAGGCAAAGCAATACGCCGCTGGGAGTTTGCTTGCAGAGAGGCGAAAGCAATACGCCGCTGGAGATTTCCTTGACCGAGAGGCAAAGCAATACGCCGCTGGGAGTTTGCTTGCAGAGAGGCGAAAGCAATACGCCGCTGGAGATTTCCTTGACCGAGAGGCAAAGCAATACGCCGCTGGGAGTTTGCTTGCAGTGAGGCGAAAGCAATACGCCGCTGGAGATTTCCTTGACCGAGAGGCAAAGCAATACGCCGCTGGGAGTTTGCTTGCAGAGAGGCGAAAGCAATACGCCGCTGGAGATTTCCTTGACCGAGAGGCAAAGCAATACGCCGCTGGGAGTTTGCTTGCAGAGAGGCGAAAGCAATACGCCGCTGGAGATTTCCCTGACCGAGAGGCAAAGCAATACGCCGCTGGGAGTTTGCTTGCAGAGAGGCGAAAGCAATACGCCGCTGGAGATTTCCCTGACCGAGAGGCAAAGCAATACGCCGCTGGGAGTTTGCTTGCAGAGAGGCGAAAGCAATACGCCGCTGGAGATTTCCTTGACCGAGAGGCAAAGCAATACGCCGCTGGGAGTTTGCTTGCAGTGAGGCGAAAGCAATACGCCGCTGGAGATTTCCTTGACCGAGAGGCAAAGCAATACGCCGCTGGGAGTTTGCTTGCAGAGAGGCGAAAGCAATACGCCGCTGGAGATTTCCTTGACCGAGAGGCAAAGCAATACGCCGCTGGGAGTTTGCTTGCAGAGAGGCGAAAGCAATACGCCGCTGGAGATTTCCCTGACCGAGAGGCAAAGCAATACGCCGCTGGGAGTTTGCTTGCAGAGAGGCGAAAGCAATACGCCGCTGGAGATTTCCCTGACCGAGAGGCAAAGCAATACGCCGCTGGGAGTTTGCTTGCAGAGAGGCGAAAGCAATACGCCGCTGGAGATTTCCTTGACCGAGAGGCAAAGCAATACGCCGCTGGGAGTTTGCTTGCAGAGAGGCGAAAGCAATACGCCGCTGGAGATTTCCCTGACCGAGAGGCAAAGCAATACGCCGCTGGGAGTTTGCTTGCAGAGAGGCGAAAGCAATACGCCGCTGGAGATTTCCCTGACCGAGAGGCAAAGCAATACGCCGCTGGGAGTTTGCTTGCAGAGAGGCGAAAGCAATACGCCGCTGGAGATTTCCTTGACCGAGAGGCAAAGCAATACGCCGCTGGGAGTTTGCTTGCAGAGAGGCGAAAGCAATACGCCGCTGGAGATTTCCTTGACCGAGAGGCAAAGCAATACGCCGCTGGGAGTTTGCTTGCAGAGAGGCGAAAGCAATACGCCGCTGGAGATTTCCTTGACCGAGAGGCAAAGCAATACGCCGCTGGGAGTTTGCTTGCAGAGAGGCGAAAGCAATACGCCGCTGGAGATTTCCTTGACCGAGAGGCAAAGCAATACGCCGCTGGGAGTTTGCTTGCAGTGAGGCGAAAGCAATACGCCGCTGGAGATTTCCTTGACCGAGAGGCAAAGCAATACGCCGCTGGGAGTTTGCTTGCAGAGAGGCGAAAGCAATACGCCGCTGGAGATTTCCTTGACCGAGAGGCAAAGCAATACGCCGCTGGGAGTTTGCTTGCAGAGAGGCGAAAGCAATACGCCGCTGGAGATTTCCCTGACCGAGAGGCAAAGCAATACGCCGCTGGGAGTTTGCTTGCAGAGAGGCGAAAGCAATACGCCGCTGGAGATTTCCCTGACCGAGAGGCAAAGCAATACGCCGCTGGGAGTTTGCTTGCAGAGAGGCGAAAGCAATACGCCGCTGGAGATTTCCTTGACCGAGAGGCAAAGCAATACGCCGCTGGGAGTTTGCTTGCAGTGAGGCGAAAGCAATACGCCGCTGGAGATTTCCTTGACCGAGAGGCAAAGCAATACGCCGCTGGGAGTTTGCTTGCAGAGAGGCGAAAGCAATACGCCGCTGGAGATTTCCCTGACCGAGAGGCAAAGCAATACGCCGCTGGGAGTTTGCTTGCAGAGAGGCGAAAGCAATACGCCGCTGGAGATTTCCCTGACCGAGAGGCAAAGCAATACGCCGCTGGGAGTTTGCTTGCAGAGAGGCGAAAGCAATACGCCGCTGGAGATTTCCCTGACCGAGAGGCAAAGCAATACGCCGCTGGGAGTTTGCTTGCAGAGAGGCGAAAGCAATACGCCGCTGGAGATTTCCCTGACCGAGAGGCAAAGCAATACGCCGCTGGGAGTTTGCTTGCAGAGAGGCGAAAGCAATACGCCGCTGGAGATTTCCCTGACCGAGAGGCAAAGCAATACGCCGCTGGGAGTTTGCTTGCAGAGAGGCGAAAGCAATACGCCGCTGGAGATTTCCCTGACCGAGAGGCAAAGCAATACGCCGCTGGGAGTTTGCTTGCAGAGAGGCGAAAGCAATACGCCGCTGGAGATTTCCCTGACCGAGAGGCAAAGCAATACGCCGCTGGGAGTTTGCTTGCAGAGAGGCGAAAGCAATACGCCGCTGGAGATTTCCCTGACCGAGAGGCAAAGCAATACGCCGCTGGGAGTTTGCTTGCAGAGAGGCGAAAGCAATGCGCCGCTGGAGATTTCCCTGACCGAGAGGCAAAGCAATACGCCGCTGGGAGTTTGCTTGCAGAGAGGCGAAAGCAATACGCCGCTGGAGATTTCCGTGACCGAGAGGCAAAGCAATACGCCGCTGGGAGTTTGCTTGCAGAGAGGCGAAAGCAATACGCCGCTGGAGATTTCCTTGACCGAGAGGCAAAGCAATACGCCGCTGGGAGTTTGCTTGCAGAGAGGCGAAAGCAATACGCCGCTGGAGATTTCCTTGACCGAGAGGCAAAGCAATACGCCGCTGGGAGTTTGCTTGCAGTGAGGCGAAAGCAATACGCCGCTGGAGATTTCCTTGACCGTGAGGCAAAGCAATACGCCGCTGGGAGTTTGCTTGCAGAGAGGCGAAAGCAATACGCCGCTGGAGATTTCCTTGACCGAGAGGCAAAGCAATACGCCGCTGGGAGTTTGCTTGCAGAGAGGCGAAAGCAATACGCCGCTGGAGATTTCCCTGACCGAGAGGCAAAGCAATACGCCGCTGGGAGTTTGCTTGCAGAGAGGCGAAAGCTATACGCCGCTGGAGATTTCCCTGACCGAGAGGCAAAGCAATACGCCGCTGGGAGTTTGCTTGCAGAGAGGCGAAAGCAATACGCCGCTGGAGATTTCCTTGACCGAGAGGCAAAGCAATACGCCGCTGGGAGTTTGCTTGCAGTGAGGCGAAAGCAATACGCCGCTGGAGATTTCCTTGACCGAGAGGCAAAGCAATACGCCGCTGGGAGTTTGCTTGCAGAGAGGCGAAAGCAATACGCCGCTGGAGATTTCCTTGACCGAGAGGCAAAGCAATACGCCGCTGGGAGTTTGCTTGCAGAGAGGCGAAAGCAATACGCCGCTGGAGATTTCCCTGACCGAGAGGCAAAGCAATACGCCGCTGGGAGTTTGCTTGCAGAGAGGCGAAAGCAATACGCCGCTGGAGATTTCCCTGACCGAGAGGCAAAGCAATACGCCGCTGGGAGTTTGCTTGCAGAGAGGCGAAAGCAATACGCCGCTGGAGATTTCCCTGACCGAGAGGCAAAGCAATACGCCGCTGGGAGTTTGCTTGCAGAGAGGCGAAAGCAATACGCCGCTGGAGATTTCCTTGACCGAGAGGCAAAGCAATACGCCGCTGGGAGTTTGCTTGCAGAGAGGCGAAAGCAATACGCCGCTGGAGATTTCCCTGACCGAGAGGCAAAGCAATACGCCGCTGGGAGTTTGCTTGCAGAGAGGCGAAAGCAATACGCCGCTGGAGATTTCCCTGACCGAGAGGCAAAGCAATACGCCGCTGGGAGTTTGCTTGCAGAGAGGCGAAAGCAATACGCCGCTGGAGATTTCCTTGACCGAGAGGCAAAGCAATACGCCGCTGGGAGTTTGCTTGCAGAGAGGCGAAAGCAATACGCCGCTGGAGATTTCCTTGACCGAGAGGCAAAGCAATACGCCGCTGGGAGTTTGCTTGCAGAGAGGCGAAAGCAATACGCCGCTGGAGATTTCCTTGACCGAGAGGCAAAGCAATACGCCGCTGGGAGTTTGCTTGCAGAGAGGCGAAAGCAATACGCCGCTGGAGATTTCCTTGACCGAGAGGCAAAGCAATACGCCGCTGGGAGTTTGCTTGCAGTGAGGCGAAAGCAATACGCCGCTGGAGATTTCCTTGACCGAGAGGCAAAGCAATACGCCGCTGGGAGTTTGCTTGCAGAGAGGCGAAAGCAATACGCCGCTGGAGATTTCCTTGACCGAGAGGCAAAGCAATACGCCGCTGGGAGTTTGCTTGCAGAGAGGCGAAAGCAATACGCCGCTGGAGATTTCCCTGACCGAGAGGCAAAGCAATACGCCGCTGGGAGTTTGCTTGCAGAGAGGCGAAAGCAATACGCCGCTGGAGATTTCCCTGACCGAGAGGCAAAGCAATACGCCGCTGGGAGTTTGCTTGCAGAGAGGCGAAAGCAATACGCCGCTGGAGATTTCCTTGACCGAGAGGCAAAACAATACGCCGCTGGGAGTTTGCTTGCAGTGAGGCGAAAGCAATACGCCGCTGGAGATTTCCTTGACCGAGAGGCAAAGCAATACGCCGCTGGGAGTTTGCTTGCAGAGAGGCGAAAGCAATACGCCGCTGGAGATTTCCTTGACCGAGAGGCAAAGCAATACGCCGCTGGGAGTTTGCTTGCAGAGAGGCGAAAGCAATACGCCGCTGGAGATTTCCCTGACCGAGAGGCAAAGCAATACGCCGCTGGGAGTTTGCTTGCAGAGAGGCGAAAGCAATACGCCGCTGGAGATTTCCCTGACCGAGAGGCAAAGCAATACGCCGCTGGGAGTTTGCTTGCAGAGAGGCGAAAGCAATACGCCGCTGGAGATTTCCTTGACCGAGAGGCAAAGCAATACGCCGCTGGGAGTTTGCTTGCAGAGAGGCGAAAGCAATACGCCGCTGGAGATTTCCCTGACCGAGAGGCAAAGCAATACGCCGCTGGGAGTTTGCTTGCAGAGAGGCGAAAGCAATACGCCGCTGGAGATTTCCCTGACCGAGAGGCAAAGCAATACGCCGCTGGGAGTTTGCTTGCAGAGAGGCGAAAGCAATACGCCGCTGGAGATTTCCTTGACCGAGAGGCAAAGCAATACGCCGCTGGGAGTTTGCTTGCAGTGAGGCGAAAGCAATACGCCGCTGGAGATTTCCTTGACCGAGAGGCAAAGCAATACGCCGCTGGGAGTTTGCTTGCAGAGAGGCGAAAGCAATACGCCGCTGGAGATTTCCTTGACCGAGAGGCAAAGCAATACGCCGCTGGGAGTTTGCTTGCAGAGAGGCGAAAGCAATACGCCGCTGGAGATTTCCCTGACCGAGAGGCAAAGCAATACGCCGCTGGGAGTTTGCTTGCAGAGAGGCGAAAGCAATACGCCGCTGGAGATTTCCCTGACCGAGAGGCAAAGCAATACGCCGCTGGGAGTTTGCTTGCAGAGAGGCGAAAGCAATACGCCGCTGGAGATTTCCTTGACCGAGAGGCAAAGCAATACGCCGCTGGGAGTTTGCTTGCAGTGAGGCGAAAGCAATACGCCGCTGGAGATTTCCTTGACCGAGAGGCAAAGCAATACGCCGCTGGGAGTTTGCTTGCAGAGAGGCGAAAGCAATACGCCGCTGGAGATTTCCTTGACCGAGAGGCAAAGCAATACGCCGCTGGGAGTTTGCTTGCAGAGAGGCGAAAGCAATACGCCGCTGGAGATTTCCCTGACCGAGAGGCAAAGCAATACGCCGCTGGGAGTTTGCTTGCAGAGAGGCGAAAGCAATACGCCGCTGGAGATTTCCCTGACCGAGAGGCAAAGCAATACGCCGCTGGGAGTTTGCTTGCAGAGAGGCGAAAGCAATACGCCGCTGGAGATTTCCTTGACCGAGAGGCAAAGCAATACGCCGCTGGGAGTTTGCTTGCAGAGAGGCGAAAGCAATACGCCGCTGGAGATTTCCCTGACCGAGAGGCAAAGCAATACGCCGCTGGGAGTTTGCTTGCAGAGAGGCGAAAGCAATACGCCGCTGGAGATTTCCCTGACCGAGAGGCAAAGCAATACGCCGCTGGGAGTTTGCTTGCAGAGAGGCGAAAGCAATACGCCGCTGGAGATTTCCTTGACCGAGAGGCAAAGCAATACGCCGCTGGGAGTTTGCTTGCAGTGAGGCGAAAGCAATACGCCGCTGGAGATTTCCTTGACCGAGAGGCAAAGCAATACGCCGCTGGGAGTTTGCTTGCAGAGAGGCGAAAGCAATACGCCGCTGGAGATTTCCTTGACCGAGAGGCAAAGCAATACGCCGCTGGGAGTTTGCTTGCAGAGAGGCGAAAGCAATACGCCGCTGGAGATTTCCCTGACCGAGAGGCAAAGCAATACGCCGCTGGGAGTTTGCTTGCAGAGAGGCGAAAGCAATACGCCGCTGGAGATTTCCCTGACCGAGAGGCAAAGCAATACGCCGCTGGGAGTTTGCTTGCAGAGAGGCGAAAGCAATACGCCGCTGGAGATTTCCTTGACCGAGAGGCAAAGCAATACGCCGCTGGGAGTTTGCTTGCAGTGAGGCGAAAGCAATACGCCGCTGGAGATTTCCTTGACCGAGAGGCAAAGCAATACGCCGCTGGGAGTTTGCTTGCAGAGAGGCGAAAGCAATACGCCGCTGGAGATTTCCTTGACCGAGAGGCAAAGCAATACGCCGCTGGGAGTTTGCTTGCAGAGAGGCGAAAGCAATACGCCGCTGGAGATTTCCCTGACCGAGAGGCAAAGCAATACGCCGCTGGGAGTTTGCTTGCAGAGAGGCGAAAGCAATACGCCGCTGGAGATTTCCCTGACCGAGAGGCAAAGCAATACGCCGCTGGGAGTTTGCTTGCAGAGAGGCGAAAGCAATACGCCGCTGGAGATTTCCTTGACCGAGAGGCAAAGCAATACGCCGCTGGGAGTTTGCTTGCAGAGAGGCGAAAGCAATACGCCGCTGGAGATTTCCCTGACCGAGAGGCAAAGCAATACGCCGCTGGGAGTTTGCTTGCAGAGAGGCGAAAGCAATACGCCGCTGGAGATTTCCCTGACCGAGAGGCAAAGCAATACGCCGCTGGGAGTTTGCTTGCAGAGAGGCGAAAGCAATACGCCGCTGGAGATTTCCCTGACCGAGAGGCAAAGCAATACGCCGCTGGGAGTTTGCTTGCAGAGAGGCGAAAGCAATACGCCGCTGGAGATTTCCTTGACCGAGAGGCAAAGCAATACGCCGCTGGGAGTTTGCTTGCAGAGAGGCGAAAGCAATACGCCGCTGGAGATTTCCCTGACCGAGAGGCAAAGCAATACGCCGCTGGGAGTTTGCTTGCAGAGAGGCGAAAGCAATACGCCGCTGGAGATTTCCCTGACCGAGAGGCAAAGCAATACGCCGCTGGGAGTTTGCTTGCAGAGAGGCGAAAGCAATACGCCGCTGGAGATTTCCCTGACCGAGAGGCAAAGCAATACGCCGCTGGGAGTTTGCTTGCAGAGAGGCGAAAGCAATACGCCGCTGGAGATTTCCTTGACCGAGAGGCAAAGCAATACGCCGCTGGGAGTTTGCTTGCAGAGAGGCGAAAGCAATACGCCGCTGGAGATTTCCTTGACCGAGCCTCGAAGCAATACGCCGCTGGTACTTTAAAATTCGACGACCGAAAAAAAATTTTTTTTTTGTTAAATATTAAAATTAGCAATGTTTATCCGCGGGAGCAATGTTAATATCGGTTTTTGGGTAATGCACGAGCTTGTTGAAAACTTGTGCGAAAATCCCCCTGTTACGGAGGTTTCGCCCCGTATGGCCCCGTGCGTAAGACCGTGCGGCGCCGACGTCCCCAGGGGCCGTTCCGTACCTATAAGAGAGATGTAGCCGGCGAACGTACCGAACGGTACGAGCGGCTTGAGCGTTGCATCGCGTGTCTGTGCTACGGCCTCGGCTGAGATACAGTTCACCGGTGTTCAGAATATAGTAACAAGGCTGGTTCCATGAGTGTCCAGACGATTTTCGGCGTCTACACGTACGTTAACGAAATACTCTCTGTACAGCAGTGCCACGGGTCGGTGTCATAGACCGAATGGCCCAGTTGTGG
>CATOQN010000056.1:5000-20000 GCA_951802745.1 Nomada flava | reverse complement strand
CGAACAAATGAAAAACGATATCGAACGAGCCTCGGCACCGTCGTCGACGACACACGGCTTACGCGCGGAGACTTTGTCCTCCCGTCCGTTGTCCGTTCGACGTTGGCCCGCCGAGGTCATTAACAAGCGCGTCGAAACCGGGAACCCTTTCGGATTTCAAGTTCAGACGAAGCGGCCGACCGATCCAGTTCGAATTCTGCGACGTCTCTTCTCGCCCTCCACGGCAACGGGATGAACGCGTATATCGAGACGTTTTCGAGAGAAGTTTTAAACGAACGCTTGCGCGAGGTCGACACACAGACCCGCCGTTCTCTAATACTTCCGATACGTTTAGAAAATACGCAATGCCTCGTGTCAGGTTGGGGACGAGCGAGAGTGAGACGAGACCAGAAACTCTAGAGCGTTTCGGTTTAGACCGTTCTTCGCTTGCTTCTTGTCCGATCGTGTATACGTTTCCCGAGTTCCTCTCACCAGGGGACACACATCGAGGATCTCTTCCAGCGCGAGCGCCGGTAAGTACCTCGGCGCTAAGGACAGAAGGATAGTAAGGGGAGAAAGGGAATACATTTGTCGAACGCTTTTCCTTCTCTTCTTTTCCTTTTTGTTTCTTTATTACCGAGGGAAATATCGCCCCGTGGGTTGCGTGCTCCTCGCCGTTGTCTCTCGGTGAAGGAAATTTTGCGTCCAATCGAAGACGAAACCGTGCCAGATTTTTATCGCGCACGGATCGGGTAACCTGGAACGAAACTCGAATTACACGCATCGGCGTTGATGTGCGCCCGTTATTTAAAGGTTCCGATACATCATGCGTTTCCGAAAGCGGAAGAGAATGATAACTTGAAGGAGAGGAGGTGGTTGTTCGGGGGTAAATATGGAACCGGCTTCGGTAACACTCGCAGCTCGTGCGTCGGACACCCGTGCCGTTTAAACGAGGAGAATACGTTCGACGGATACGTCCGTCGTCGATTCTCTTTTACGGAATAATTGGGACGCAAGACCGACTCGAGGTTATCCGGAGCAGCGCGTTTCGCCCGACCCCTTCCTTGACAATAAGAAAAATATTCTCCCGCAAAACGGGACCGTGATCATCGTACCAAGGGCGCTGCGCGCCGTTATCGCGTGCGTTCTCGAAGTCGCGCGGCGAGTCGAAGGATACGTTGGTGTCGGGAAATCTCCCGCCGTTTCCCTCGACCCCGTGACATTCGACGGTTCATTTAACATAATGTACTCTTCGCCCGGCCGTCGGGGACACGCGTCAGCGTCTCCCGGCGTGCTTCGTCACTGGACCGTATCGTGTCGTCAAAAATTTTCGTCTCTTATGGGGACGTTGGCGACGCCCTCGCTTCCCGCGCGCGCTGGCGGGTTGCGTAGGGTCTCTGTTTATTTCGAAACGAAGTACCAGAGGGATTTAAACAAAAACACAATATGAATAAAATTATATACGATTACCCTGAACGGTGGATCACTTGGCTCGTGGGTCGATGAAGAACGCAGCTAATTGCGCGTCAACGTGTGAACTGCAGGACACATGAACATCGACATTTCGAACGCACATTGCGGTCCACGGATTCCAAATCCTGGACCACGCCTGGCTGAGGGTCGTTAACGTAACTAAATACTGCTTGCGTTGCGTTCGCTCACGTGAACCCCCGTTTCTTTTCCCATTCCGAAGGAACCCCGCCGTCTCGTTCGCGTTAGAACGTTACAGGTTTCGGGCGTTTGGGATGGAAGAAAGGAGACGATGATAATATAGTGGGGAATGTTGAGACTTTCGCGACGTACGAGCGATTGTTGGACGTTCGTCGGCGTTTGTCGCGGGCGTTTGGCCCCGGTGCACTGTGGCTTCTATTAGCGGTCGCTTTGTTCTGGATGCCAACGCATTTAAAGACCGCGCTCCCGACGTCGCCCGAAACGAATCTTTGCGCGCGACCGAGAGAACAGATTTCCATAGCGAAATTGAAACTCTGTCCGCGAGAGAGAAGTGAAGAAAAATAATAAAGAGAGAGGAGAGGAAATTGAGGAGAATGAAATTTGGAAAAAGAGCACGGCAGAACGGAAGGGCTCGAAGGAGAGCGACCGGATCGTCCCTGATGTTCGTTACACAGGGCCCCAGGTATCTTTTGGGAGGTGGTGTTTCGCCTATCCCGTCGTTATTGAATGGTTGAGAATCTTTTCTGTTCTCCTTGGCACCGTTCGCAAAACCTATGCATACGCACACACACATATATATAATATACTCTTGCGTCGATATGCACACATATCGAGTGGGTCGTCGTTGGAAGTTTGACGTGCCTCGATTCACCTAGTGCCAGGTCTCCCTGTACGGTGGTGTTTTACGCAGCGGTATCCTCGAACGCTGATGATTGGGATGTCGGTCGATGCGCGCCGTGCGGTTATCGAGAGAGGAAAGTGAGAGAGAGAAGGGACAGTTCCACACGAGTACTGCAACGGGATGAACAATTCCCCGTCGTCTCGCCTGTCTCGCTCTCCCTCAGCCTCTCTGCCCGCCGCGCCGTTGACCACCCAGCCACGTTCGTAGGATAAGTCCGCGCGTTTCGCCAACCGTGCTTCGGAGCTTGCCTACGCGTGATTTCGAGTTAGCGCTCTGCTTCCGACGTTTCGGTACCCCGATTGTGGGCGTGTTCGACCGTACGGAGTCTCGAACGAAGTGTGTGTTGTGTTGTACGGTGGAGCGTTCGTGTTGTGCCGAGGCGAAGATTAAGGGAAGAGGAAACAAAAATCATTCTTACAGACGGGACGACGCGTGAACCGAACCAGAGAACATCAGATACTCATTGGCGAGGCCCTCTCGAACAATATCAGATAAATAAAGGACGATATAAAATTGGTCGCCCCGGGTTTGCGTCCCTTAGTTTTGCCGATCGCCGAGACCGCGCATCCAAAACCGGTCGTCCAGTCCCCGAAATGTGAAAGGCAAGGAGATATAATAATATATATCTATCCTGCTAACGCAAGTGGACGGACGTTAAAAGTTCCCGGTTTCTTGGATGTCTAGCGTGCGTCTCGCGCGATTTTTTTTTTCCATTTTTTTTTTCCGTTCTTCTTTTTTTCTTTTTTTTTTTTTTTTTTTGTACCTTTCCGGTACCCTTCTCGATAACGTACCATGACGACCTCAGAGTAGGCGAGATTACCCGCTGAATTTAAGCATATTACTAAGCGGAGGAAAAGAAACTAACAAGGATTTCCTTAGTAGCGGCGAGCGAACAGGAATTAGCCCAGCACTGAATCCCGCGGTACTGCCGCCGGGAAATGTAGTGTTCGGGAGGATCCGTTTATCCCGGGACGTCGAACCGCGTCCAAGTCCATCTTGAATGGGGCCATTTACCCGTAGAGGGTGCCAGGCCCGTAGCGACCGGTACGCGTTTCGGGAGGATCTCTCCTTAGAGTCGGGTTGCTTGAGAGTGCAGCCCTAAGTGGGTGGTAAACTCCATCTAAGGCTAAATACGACCACGAGACCGATAGCGAACAAGTACCGTGAGGGAAAGTTGAAAAGAACTTTGAAGAGAGAGTTCAAGAGTACGTGAAACCGTTCAGGGGTAAACCTGAGAAACCCAAAAGATCGAATGGGGAGATTCATCGTCAACGAGGCTGGCTCCCGTTGGCGCGCGATGCTCCGAATGTGCCCTCGTGGTTACATCGCAGGGGCACGCCGCCTTCGGCCTGAATGTTCCGGTAACGTAGTCGTGCACTTCTCCCCTAGTAGAACGTCGCGACCCGTTGTGTGTCGGTCTACGGCCCGAGTGGGCGCCTGCCGCGTCGCCGCAAGGGGACGCGCGTCAGACCCTCGGTCGCCTGGCCGGCTGCACGACGGTACTCGCACGGTATCGGGCCGCAACCAATCCATTCTCTGAATGTATGTGCGTCAGGCCCGCCGCAAGCTAGGTCAGTTTAACCCGGAGGCGCGGACCCGGTGCCGTCCCCGGGCCTGACCAGCTGTTAGCAGGCGGTGTCCTCGGACTGGCCAAGCTTCGAATTACCGGTCGGCGACGCTACTGCTTTGGGTACTCTCAGGACCCGTCTTGAAACACGGACCAAGGAGTCTAACATGTGCGCGAGTCATTGGGATGCATAAACCTAAAGGCGAAATGAAAGTGAAGGTCGGCCTCAGCGTCGACCTAGGGAGGATGGGCCGCGTTAAGATGCGGCCTCGCACTCCCGGGGCGTTTCGTTCTCATTGCGAGAAGAGGCGCACCTAGAGCGTACACGTTGGGACCCGAAAGATGGTGAACTATGCCTGGTCAGGACGAAGTCAGGGGAAACCCTGATGGAGGTCCGTAGCGATTCTGACGTGCAAATCGATCGTCGGAACTGGGTATAGGGGCGAAAGACTAATCGAACCATCTAGTAGCTGGTTCCCTCCGAAGTTTCCCTCAGGATAGCTGGCACTCGCTCGTTCCTCTGTGAACGCGTGCGAGTCTCATCTGGTAAAGCGAATGATTAGAGGCCTTGGGGCCGAAACGACCTCAACCTATTCTCAAACTTTAAATGGGTGAGATCTCTGGCTTGCTTGAAACGTGAAGCCACGAGATTTTGGATCAGAGTGCCAAGTGGGCCAATTTTGGTAAGCAGAACTGGCGCTGTGGGATGAACCAAACGCAGAGTTAAGGCGCCTAAGTCGACGCTTATGGGATACCATGAAAGGCGTTGGTTGCTTAAGACAGCAGGACGGTGGCCATGGAAGTCGGAATCCGCTAAGGAGTGTGTAACAACTCACCTGCCGAAGCAACTAGCCCTGAAAATGGATGGCGCTGAAGCGTCGCGCCTATACTCCGCCGTCAGCGGCAAGTGGGGAGGGACGCGTCGCCCTCGGGTGGCCGTCCTCCATGAAGCCCTGACGAGTAGGAGGGTCGCGGCGGTGTGCGCAGAAGGGTCTGGGCGTGAGCCTGCCTGGAGCCGCCGTCGGTGCAGATCTTGGTGGTAGTAGCAAATACTCCAGCGAGGCCCTGGAGGACTGACGTGGAGAAGGGTTTCGTGTGAACAGCCGTTGCACACGAGTCAGTCGATCCTAAGCCCTAAGAGAAATCCTATGTAGATGAGGTGTCCTAAAACATATATAATCTATATGATAGAGAAACACACCCGTCGGGCGAAAGGGAATCCGGTTCCTATTCCGGAACCCGGCAGCGGAACCGCATACCAATCGGGCCCTCGTGAGAGAGTTCGTCGGGGTAACCCAAAATGACCTGGAGACGCCGTCGGGAGATCCGGGAAGAGTTTTCTTTTCTGTATAAGCGTTCGAGTTCCCTGGAAACCTCTAGCAGGGAGATAGGGTTTGGGACGCGAAGAGCACCGCAGTTGCGGCGGTGTCCGGATCTTCCCCTCGGACCTTGAAAATCCAGGAGAGGGCCACGTGGAGGTGTCGCGCCGGTTCGTACCCATATCCGCAGCAGGTCTCCAAGGTAAAGAGCCTCTAGTCGATAGATTAATGTAGGTAAGGGAAGTCGGCAAATTGGATCCGTAACTTCGGAATAAGGATTGGCTCTGAGGAGCGGGGCGTGTCGGGCTTGGTCGGGAAGTGGGTTTGGCCGACGTGCCGGGCCTGTGCGAGGTGAACGGACGCATTATTGCGAAACCGGGATCCGAGCTCGGTCCCGTGCCTTGGCCTCCCGCGGATCTTCCTTGCTGCGAGGCTTCCGTGGCGGATCTTCCGTCGTGGTCGTTCTCTTCGGCCGCCATTCAACGCTCAGCTCAGAACTGGCACGGACTAGGGGAATCCGACTGTCTAATTAAAACAAAGCATTGCGATGGCCCCCGCGGGTGTTGACGCAATGTGATTTCTGCCCAGTGCTCTGAATGTCAACGTGAAGAAATTCAAGAAAGCGCGGGTAAACGGCGGGAGTAACTATGACTCTCTTAAGGGCAGAGCGGTGGGGGCGACACCGTTGGGGAGTGGCGACCCCACCCACTCGAGCTGGCAGGGCGGTGAGGGGCAGCACCGTTGGGGACTGGCAACCCCACCTACCCGAGCTGGACGGCAGGCTGGTCGGGCCGCAAGACGGCAGAGAATAGTATTAATTACTATTGAAATATATATATATATATATACATATATGTTGAATGCTATAGATATAGCAAGATGCGAGAGATGGTGTGATTCTTGGGGCACGTAGTGCCCCAAAACACGTTGGGGGATGTGGACGATCAAGGAAGATGGCTAATAGTAGCAAATACGCCACAGGCCCGGCGGCGGAAAGCAATACGCCGCTGGTACTTAGCGAATTTTGCCGCGAATCTGGCGGCCGAAAGCAATACGCCGCTGGAACTTGGCGGAATTTTCCGCTGGTCCAGCGGTGGAAAGCAATACGCCGCTGGAACTTGGCGAATTTTGCGACAGGTCCGGCGGCCGAAAGCAATACGCCGCTGGGACTTGGAGATTTTCTGGCAAATTCTCCCTGATAATAGTCAACCGGCGGCGCGGAGCGATGTGCTACCGGGGCTGGGCGGCACAGCCCATGTCGTCTTGCTCCGGTGGCGCAGAGCAAGGCGACGCCGGCACTTAAAGAGAATTCCACAACAGCTGACTGCTACATCCCCCGGCGGACTCTAAAGTGCCGCCAACGGCCCGGCCGATCTGCCGTCCCGACAGGTTCGGCCCACACGACTAGGCAAGAAAAAGGAACAGATATGGATACGGACATGAACTGATGCAAGGAACAAAATTACAAACCTAGTAATGGATAGTTACGAAAGTAGAGAAGCCTCGGACACGGGGGCCTCTGGTCCTGAGACCCCCGTGGCGGACACGTCCGCTCTAGATAGGAGGACCACTTACGACGACCTAGGCAGTAACACTGATCACGAGATGGAACAATGGACGGATCTACCCCTGAGCGGGCATATTACCTGCAGGTTCTGTGCCGGAATGGGCCCGGAGGTGTGTTTCTTCAAGGAAGCTCAGTTCCTAGCACACTTAGAAAATAAACACCCTCGGCACAAGGCCATATGGAGATGCGCTGCCTGTCTAAGGAGTTTTGCCAAGCTCCACGGCTGGCAGTGTCATGCTCCCAAATGCAAAAACAGAGTACGCGAAAACATAGCCGAGGGCGAAGCACAAATTGAGTGCCAGTTATGTGGCAGAGTATTCCGGACCCAAAGAGGACTTGCGCAACATGAGAGGCACAGACATCCTCTGGCACGAAACCAGAAAAGACAGGAAGCAGCTGGCGGCAGGAGTGGTCCAAGCAGTAGAGCCTCGGCTTGGACCAGAGAGGAAGTGGACCTCCTAATCCAGCTGGATAGGAGGTTCCACGAAGAAAGATACCCGAACGTCCGAATACGGGAATTCCTGCCGCACAAAACACTCAGGCAAATAAGTGACAAAAGGAGGCTCTTGCCCGCTCGGGGGGGAAGGCCCCCGGTGGTTAATGAGGATGCATCGTCCTCAGACAGCTCGGTGTATGCCTCGGCCACCGAGGAGCTAGAGGAGGGTCCCCGAAGGAGCCTTGGAAGAGAGGAATGGGAGATTAGCCTCCGAGAAAGTATTCATACAAGGCAACTGCCGGTCGACCACCCTCTGAGGGAGGTCGAGAGCAAAATAGAGAGTTTGGCAAACTGGAGGCGAATACTCCCAGAGGATGTTGAATTAGTTCTCCAGGAGTTAGTTGAAAAGGTTAAGGGAGATAATAACGAGGGCCCGGTGACACGGCACCGTGGCGAGAGGCTCCCAAGGGGGCCCCCAAGAAACAGCCGGGGGACAATAAGTGGCAATAAGAAAGCAAGATTTAAACAGTACGAGTATGCCAAATCGCAAGACTTGTACAGGAAATGTCCCCAGCGGCTGATTGACTGGGCGATAGCGGGTAAACAGCCCGAGGCCAGGCGATCAATAGATGTGCCCGTGATGGAAGAAGTAGGTCCTATTTACAGAGACCTATGGGGTGTAGCTGGGCCCCAAGTGAGACTAAAGAATAATAGAAGGGACAGCGGAGATAGTTTCCCTATTGGTGAGGTATGGACGCCCATCACAGTCGAGGAACTTGCAGCGAAAATGCGTAAAATTAAGAACAATACAGCTGCAGGTGTCGACGGGATAAGGAAGGCGCACCTTAGGAGGGACGGAGCGCTACATGTTGTGTGCAAATTATACAACCTACTGCTGATGAGCCGAGTATACCCTGGCCAGTGGAAGGTTAATCGCACCACGCTGATCCCGAAACCGGGCAAAAGCGTGGAGGATGCGAACAACTGGCGGCCCATTACCATTAGCTCTCTAATGGGTAGGGTGTACTCGGCAATGATTGACCGGAGACTCCGTTCAAAGGTAACAATTAACCGGAGACAGAAAGGCTTTATTAAGGAAGACGGATGCAAGCATAACATCTCGGTCTTCAGTAGCGCTCTAACCTCGATGAAAGAAAAAGGTGGTGGATTAATAACCATCGTCGATATATCCAAAGCGTTCGACACCGTTCCTCATAGTGTGATGGCCAGCTGCCTACGGGCCAAGGGCGTACCAGTAATCGCCGCACAGTACCTTCGGAATATGTATAGGAACTGTAAAACCAAGATACTGTGCAGAGACAAGAAGGCGATTGACATGGAAGTACTAAGGGGAGTTAAGCAGGGAGACCCGCTATCGCCCTTGCTTTTTAATTTAGTGATCGACCCGATAATCGACAAGATCGAAAGGGCGACGGAGGGCATTGAGATGGGAGGCGAGAATGTCTCCATATTAGCCTTTGCTGATGATATAATACTACTGGCAAAGACGAAGAAGGAGGCCGCTAAGCAGCTGAAAATGCTGACAAACTATATTAAGTCATTAGGTATGGAGATAGCGGCCTCCAAATGTAGCACATTTCAAATTGTACACCATAACAAAGTATGGCATGTGGTTGATCCTAAGCTGGAATCAGGGGGCACGGCCATACCGTATGCGGACCCGGAAACAAGGCTTAAATATCTGGGCATAGACATCGATCCATGGAGAGGTCTGCAGAAAACCTCTAACGCAGACATAATAGATGCGATAAGAAACATTAATAGATACAAGCTAAAGCCACACCAAAAGATCAACCTAATCCGGACCTACCTCCTGCCCCGGTACGTACACAGGCTGGTGGCCAACGCTCCGCCCCTGGGCACCCTAAAGTCGCTGGACCGCGACATCAGACAGGAGGTGAAGAAAATACTTCATCTCCATCAGTCAACAACAGACGGCCTTATATATACGAGCAAAAGCCACGGTGGCTTGGGTGTCCAGAGGGTCGAGAATATTGTCAAGTTGGCCAAATTACGAAGCGCCCTAAAGATGAGGCAGTGTACCGACACGGCGGTACAAGCGGCGCTCCTGGGGCAGGAAGGGACACTACGGAAATACGCGAACTCCGTAGGGTTGGATTGGGACCGGAATATCAATATGGAATTGATAGAGGCTAAGCGTAAAGACCTGCAAAAGCAGGAAACGGATCGATGGAGACAGCTCGTCTCCCAGGGGCAAGGGATCCGTGAATTCTTTGGCGACAAGGTTGGAAACACTTGGCTATACCAACCGGAGCTACTAAAGCCGTCTAGGTACTTAGATGCGCTCAAGTTGAGGTCGAACACATTTGGCACAAGAGTGGTCCTAAACAGAGTCAAGAAAACGGCCGATGTCAAATGCCGACGTTGCAGCACTCAGGCCGAGACCCTAGGACACATATTGGGAAATTGCACCCACACGAAGGCCCTAAGAATCAAGAGGCACAACGAGATATGCGAACTCGTCAAAAACAAAGTGCCAAACCATTACGCGGTTTTCCAAGAACCGACCATTAACGTCTTGGGGGAGCTCAAGAAACCCGATTTGGTCATCAAAGATCAAGATACGGTTTGCATTATAGACGTTACTGTCCGCTACGAGGACAAGGAGAATCTCCCCCAGGCTTATAGAGAAAAGGTACGGAAATATAAGGACACCGCGGAATATGTTAGAATTAAAATGAATGGCGTAAGGGCAGAAATATTACCAATTGTTGTGGGATGCAGGGGAGCGATGCCCAAAGCCACTATAAGGCACATGAAACGTCTGGGGCTCGGCCTGAGAGATTGCCTGACGGCCTCTCTCATTGCCCTCCGATCGTCCATAGAGATGGCAAACCAATTTCTTGACTACGATCGCATAAGGTGATCGTTATAAGTCAGGATATATGTTATTTATCTATTTATTTGTGCCGTCTATTTAACGTATATCTTATTTCTAGATGACTGTGGCTGGAAGGCGCTGCTCCGGAACTCGGCCTTCCTTTTAAGGATTGTTTGATGAACGGAGCAGTAGGTCTCGGTTCGGGACTGCCAAGACAGCCACTAATAAACTTAAGCATTGACGAGGCGCAAGCCAAACCCACTAATTTATACTTTATTCCAGGTGACTGAGTCCTGACGGCGCTGCTCCGGAACTCGGCCTTCCTTTTAAGGATTGTTTGATGAACGGAGCAGTATGTCTCAGTATGGGACTGCACGAAGGACTCTAGACAATTTTATCCTTGACAAGGCGCAAGCCGATTTAAACTTTAAAGACTGACGACGCAGCTGCCAGCAGATAGTATATTTATTAGCCCGTCTTGGCCATTTACACCAAGCGGTGCGAGTCCTACTATACTATTGTATAGTAGGGCGCGGGGCGGGCTCTAAGCATGGAGAGCCCGGGGCGACGCCTTCGCGCGGCATTCCCTGAAAACACACCTTGGTGTGGCTAAGTTCGCCTCCCGCAAGGGTCCCCGTTCCTAATTTTTCCATGAACCGCGGGCAGGTCTCGTGGCAGCGGACGCTAGAGAGTAGGCTCGCGAAATAATTACCCTCTTTGTTTTCGTTAACTAGTTTTAGTTACACCTCACGCGCTGGTGTATAAGCACGCGCGGAAGTATGTTTAATCACTTTGATTAAACACAGGATATAGCCAAATGCCTCGTCATCTAATTAGTGACGCGCATGAATGGATTAACGAGATTCCCTCTGTCCCTATCTACTCCCCTCAGGGGCTGTGGCCGTTCCTGGACCGACTCCGGTCGGGTCAGGGACGGGCACAGTATGGGCTTTAGCGGGCCCAGGGTTACCCGAGCTCTTAGCACACCGTAAACCAGTGGTCATGTTTCGCTGGAACGGGGGTCTTGCCTTAACCGGCCGGGCCGCGAGGATGACAACCTCTATAAAAATCCCTCACCCTAAGGTATGGCGCGCGCCGAAGGGGTGCGTTCCGGACTTTGCGCCGGAGCGTGGCCGGTGGGTGCACCGGTTGCTAGCGGCCAACCTCCGGGAAATGGCTGCCCCCGGTTGTATTTAAGCCTTGCCGGGGCAAGGCGGCTCTGCCCCGGTGGACCGTTTTTTCCGACCTTCTCGTGGGACCAAGTATGGAATCGAAAAATAAAACAAAACAAACGGGGAGGGATAGGGGAGAGTTGGAGGAGTGTAGCGTAGATATTGAGATGCTATCCGAGGCACAAGTTAGAGGTCATAGTAGACGTAGCTCAGCTTCGTCTCTGTTTGCGGGTGAGGCGTCAACATCTTCTACGCCAACTAAAGCTAAGCGGAGGAAAGTTACAAATACTGTGAAAGACAAGGAGAATCCGGAGGTAGGCGATATAGAAATGGAAACCCTGAGCGCGGTTCTGCAGGAGATCTACTGTGAGAGGAAAAATCTGGAAGAATTTCTATTCGATGAGTCCAATAAAATGACAAAGAATGTTATCAGATATATTCTTGATAAGTGGGCCATCCTGGAGACCAGGTTGCAAAGAGAAGTGATGGAGAAGGAAAAGTTGAAAATCAAGTCTAGGGAATCTGAATCGGTTAGAGCATCTTATGCGCGGGTAGCAGCGGCTCCGACGGGCGGGGAACGCGGTTCTCGCGCTGGAATGACATTCCGTAAACCTGGGAAAGAAAAAGTTAAGAGTGAAATCATTTTGATCAAACCGAAAGATGAAGCAGATACAAGAACAAACGTGGAACTAGGAAAAGAAATAACGGATGTCTTAAAGGATCAAAGAAAGAAGTTAAAAGTTAAAAACATTAGACAACTAAGAAATAAAGGAATGATGATAGAAGTGAATAGTAGAGAAGACGTGGAAAAGATTAAGGAAGTTGATTTCGGTAGGTTTGGACTTAGCGTTACGGAGCCAAAAAAGCTCGATCCCTGCATTGTAATTTATGAGGTGGAAGCAGATCTCAAAGCCGAGGAGCTGAAGGCAGATTTCGTAGAAAAGAACTTCGATGAGCTAAATGAGGAGGAGATAATTAAATTAAAGGAAGAAATAACCTTTAAACATGCGTATAAAACAAAAAATCTGGGAAGAGTCAACTGGATTGTGCAAGTGCCGGGGAGATTTTTTAAAAAGATATTGGATGCCAGCAGAGTTTTCATGCTTTGGCGTGCTTATAGAGTTAAGGAGTACCTGAATATTGTTCGTTGCTATAAATGCCAAACGTACGGGCATGTTGCCAAGTATTGTTCAGCACCCAAGCAAGTTTGCGAAAGTTGTGGGGAAACGGGGCACGCCGGTGCGGAATGCCCTAGAAAGGAGAATCCCATTTGTCCGATTTGCCAGAGATATAAAAGAAAGGAGATCAACCATAGTCTTCGCAGTAAGACCTGCCCTGAATTTATTAGACAAATAGACCTTTACTACAACAAGATAAAATGGAAGTAAAGGTCGCTCAAATCAATGCAAGGAGATCGATTGCAGTTGCGTCCGAAATTAGAAAATTGCTAGTTCAGGGCGAGGTTGATATTGTCTGTGTCCAGGAGCCCTACTCGTTTAAGGGTAGGGTCTGTGGTTATGATTCCCCAGAGTTGAATGTTTTTAGCCCTGCTGGGGGTACGCCGTGGGTTGCCGTCGTTGCGCGAGGCGGCCTGGATTGTTTTCTTATTGAGCATCGACCGAGCGATCACGTCATGCTGATCGAGATTCGTTATGATAGGTTCAGGTTTTTCGTTATTAACATGTATTGCCAATATTCGGTGTCTTTTGAGAGAGTGATGATCGATTTCGAATGGATTCTGGATAAAGTCGAAGGCCAAAAAGTTATAATAACCGCCGACGCGAACGCTAAATCTGGATGCTGGTTCTCGGGAACCACGGACGAGAATGGTAGAAGACTAGAGGAAATAATTCTGGCACGAGACCTTAGAGTGCTAAATGTTCGATCGGACGTTTTTACGTTCTCTAGCACACACGGTGAATCTAACATTGACGTGACCCTGAGCACCGCAAGAATGAGTAGACATGTGGTTGATTGGAGGGTGGAGGATTCGAAGACGACATCTGACCATAGCCTGATTACTTTTAGACTAAAGGACCGGGACTGTCTGCCCTCGCCGGGTAGAAGAAGGAAAGGATACAATCTCAGACGAGCCGACTGGGATAGGTTTGGAGCGATGGTTGAGGAGACCTTCTCAGAAGAATTTATTGAGCACATGCTGACCTTGACTGTTGATCGGGCTTTGGACTTATTCAGTGAAGCGCTGGGGAGAATATGTAGACAGACGATTCCGGCCAGGAGGCGGGCTGCACAGGGCGTCCCTTGGTGGTCTGAGGAGTTGAACAGACTGAAGAAGGAAGTCGTTCTGTATGGCCGGCAGTTGCGCCGTGCTCGCAGATTGAGGCTATTGGACTCAATAGAAAATTGCAAAAACAAATTAAAACAAGTCAGACTCGATTATACATCGGAAATTCGTAAGGCAAAAATGAGCTCCTGGAGAGTATTTGTAAGAACAGAAGGAAATAGAGACCCCTGGGGAATGATTCACAAAATTAACAGAAATAAAATAAAGAAAAACATTACGATTGGCAGCTTAATAACACCTTCTGGAGACGTGACACACACCTGGGAAGATTCGATTCGGGTTCTGTGTGAAAAGTTCTTTCCTCCGGACCTGAAATCTCACGAAAACGCGTATCAAAAAGAAATTAGATCAAGCAATAACAAGTACAACAATTTGAATTTGGAAGCAGATATCACAGAGGGTGAACTCCGAGAAGCGCTTAAGAAGACGAAAAGCGGTAAGGCCCCAGGAGCGGACCTTTTTCCTCCAGAGGTCATAAAGAGATTCTGCCGATTTAGAGCGGGGGCGTTGTTGGTGCTTTATAACAAATGCTTAAGAGAAGGGACCTTCCCGAGAAAATGGAAGACGGCGGACTTGATTATTGTCCCGAAGCGGGCTGAAATGAGCAAAACGGACATAAACACATATAGACCGATTGCGCTTTTGCCAGTCATGGCAAAGATTTTCGAGCGAATCTTAATTAACAGAATTGAGTTCAATTACAATGAGGCCAACATGGATAGTCGTCTGCAGTTTGGGTTCAAGAAACGAGTTGGTACGGAGGACGCGCTTCTGAGACTTATGGAAGAAATAAACCGGACAGATAGAAAATACGCTCTGGTAATTTTTATCGACATCGTTGGAGCGTTCGACAATTTATGGTGGCCGGCCATAATTAATAGATTGGTGGATTCAGGCTGTAGTTCTGAACTAATAAAGGTAGTACGTAGTTATTTTAAAAAAAGGAGTGTTAGTGTCAGTAACAACTACCAAGAGATTAGATATAAGGTGAAGAGAGGATGCCCACAGGGCTCAATTTTTGGTCCGGCCGCCTGGAATTGGTGCCTCGACAAGTTTCTCCGCGAATTCGAAGACATAGGGAATGGTACTGATACCGAAGCCATAGCCTATGCGGACGATGTAGCTTTCCTGGTGCGGGGCAACGCCAGGAAAGATTTGGAGGAAAACGCCAATATAGTGATTAATAAATTTTTAGACTGGTGCAATAACAATAAATTAAAGATATCCGAGCGCAAAACCAGATCTATGCTGGTGAGGGGGAGATTAAATTTGAGCAGACCACCACAAATTAAGATTTATGGGAAAAATATAAAAATGGTTAAGGAGCACAAATACCTTGGGGTCACTATTGACTGTAACTTGTCATTTGTTCCGCACGTTTTACGTGTAAGGAAAAAATTAACCAAATACATCTTGACCCTTAGAAGACAAGCACATGA
>CATOQN010000055.1:147500-150000 GCA_951802745.1 Nomada flava | reverse complement strand
ATCCCGTCGGCAAGCGGTGGCTGGCGACCGCTCCGGGTCTTCCAGCTATCGAGTGTCGAGGGATTGTTTATTAGATAGAAGAGTGAGAGTTTAAAACATGGCAACTGACCCGTCGTCACATTGCTAAAGAATAGGGACTCTGTTCCTGGAGGATCTGGCCACGGAGTGGGGAAGGCTATGCCTTTTGGTAAGAGGACTGTGTTGTACCCCATGGCACTTACCCCAGAACCTTGGAACATTGCAGTCATTTATAATCTCGAGCTAAATAATCTTGACGGATAAATTAATATCTAACATATCCTTCGACTCGCCGCGCGACTTCGAGAACGCACGCGATAACGGCGCGCAGCGCCCTTGGTACGATGATCACGGTCCCGTTTGGCGGGAGAATATTTTTCTTGTTGTCAAGGAAGGGGTCGGGCGAAACGCGCTGCTCCGGATAACCTCGAGTCGGTCTTGCGTCCCAATTATTCCGTAAAAGAGAATGGACGACGGACGTATCCGTCGAACGTATTCTCCTCGTTTAAACGGCACGGGTGTCCGAGGCACGAGCTGCGAGTGTTACCGAAGCCGGTTCCATATTTACCCCGAACAACCACCTCCTCTCCTTCAAGTTATCATTCTCTTCCGCTTTCGGAAACGCATGATGTATCGGAACCTTTAAATAACGGGCGCACATCAACGCCGATGCGTGTAATTCGAGTTTCGTTCCAGGTTACCCGATCCGTGCGCGATAAAAATCTGGCACGGTTTCGTCATCGATTGGACGCAAAATTTCCTCCACCGAGAGACAACGGCGAGGAGCACGCAACCCACGGGGCGATATTTCCCTCGGTAATAAAGAAACAAAAAGGAAAAGAAGAGAAGGAAAAGCGTTCGACAAATGTATTCCCTTTCTCCCCTTACTATCCTTCTGTCCTTAGCGCCGAGGTACTTACCGGCGCTCGCGCTGGAAGAGATCCTCGATGTGTGTCCCCTGGTGAGAGGAACTCGGGAAACGTATACACGATCGGACAAGAAGCAAGCGAAGAACGGTCTAAACCGAAACGCTCTAGAGTTTCTGGTCTCGTCTCACTCTCGCTCGTCCCCAACCTGACACGAGGCATTGCGTATTTTCTAAACGTATCTGAAGTATTAGAGAACGGCGGGTCTGTGTGTCGACCTCACGCAAGCGTTCGTTTAAAACTTCTCTCGAAAACGTCTCGATATACGCGTTCATCCCGTTGCCGTGGAGGGCGAGAAGAGGCGTCGCAGAATTCGAACTGGATCGGTCGGCCGCTTCGTTTGCATGTATTAGCTCTAGAATTACCACAGTTATCCAAGTAAATGTGGGTACGATCTAAGGAACCATTACTGATTTAATGAGCCATTCGCGGTTTCACCTTAATGCGGCATGTCCTGAGACATGCATGGCTTAATCTTTGAGACAAGCATATGACTACTGGCAGGATCAACCAGGGAGCTGCATCGTGCAAGATACATCGTACGCGTACGTACAACGCTCTTTGCGCAACTCTACAATTTATTTATCGGCGTCGTCGGCACTCTCGGAGGACCGATCGACGAGCCATGATTGTGTTCTTAAATCATTCAGCGTTGTTTCCATAATTAACATTTTGCCTTTCAACGCTAATGATTGTATTCTTAAATAATTCTGCGTTGTTTCCATAATTTTGCCTTTCACGGCTAATGATTGTGTTCTTAAATAATTCTGCGTTGTTTCCATAATTTTGCCTTTCAACGCTACATATAATATAAAATATATGTTTCTTATATAAACTTTCAAAACCTTCCTCTCCTCGTGCAAAAGTGCCTCGGCAACATTAGCACGCCCAAAACTTTTATAAGTTTCATTACATCGCCAATAGACGAGAAAATTTCATATTTTTACTTCCTATCGCTCGAAGCGGAAGAGTTGATGCTCAGTTAGTACGAGTATAACGCCGTAGCGAAGATACAAGTCACCTGCGCCTTCCTATGGTCGCTCGCCACAACTGGGCCATTCGGTCTATGACACCGACCCCAGGCACTGCTGTACACAGAGTATTTCGATAACGTACGTGTAGACGCCGAAAATCGACTGGACACTCATGGAACCAGCCCTGTTACTATATTCTGAACACCGGTGAACTGTATCTCAGCCGAGGCCGTAGCACAGACACGCGATGCAACGCTCAAGCCGCTCGTACCGTTCGGTACGTTCGCCGGCTACATCTCTCTTATAGGTACGGAACGGCCCCTGGGGACGTCGGCGCCGCACGGTCTTACGCACGGGGCCATACGGGGCGAAACCTCCGTAACAGGGGGGTTTTCGCACAAGTTTTCAACAAGCTCGTGCATTACCCAACAACCGATATTAACATTGCTCCCGCGGATAAACATTGCTTATTTTAAAATTTAACAAAAAAAAAATTTTTTTTCGGTCGTCGAATTTTAACCCTTTGGGGTCTATGCCGCCACAGTGGCGGCATTCGCAAGTCGTCGTAGAAGTCTTTGCCGC
>CATOQN010000055.1:120000-142500 GCA_951802745.1 Nomada flava | reverse complement strand
GTTCGGATCTTGAGTTTCCTTTTATAATCATTGCCACATCGTCAGCATACGCAATTACCTCACCTTCATTTATACTCATTTCGGCCTGGAATGTGTCCAGGAAAGAGTCCATGCACCATCCCCAGGCAACTGGCCCTATAACTGAGCCCTGAGGACAGCCTTTTTGCATGCGAACCTCAACATTTTCATATTTAGAATTTACAGTCATTTTCCTATTTTTAAAATAACTTTTTATTAATTTGATTAAAACCATGCTACATTCTGCCTTTATTACCCTTTCTACGATTGTTGGCCACCATAAAGTATCAAATGCAGCCTCAATGTCTATAAAGATGTTTAAGACATATTTTTTATTTGTATTTTCAATTCCTGTTTTTAAAGCCAGAAGTGCATCGTCAGTTGACATTTGAGATCTAAAACCAAATTGTCTATCATTTTGTAAGTTTTTATTTTTATAATATTCCTGAATTCTGCCTACAATAATTCTCTCGAAAATCTTTCCGACTGACGATAATAAAGCAATCGGCCTATATGAATTTAATAACGATCTGTCCCTCAGGGGATCCTTTAAAATTATTTTTAAATTTGCACTCTTCCATGCAGCAGGAAACAATCCATTATATAAACAATTGTTAAAAAGATTATACAAAATAGATCTATCAGCATGCCAAAGTTCAAAAATTAGCTCAGATTGAAAAAGGTCATAATCAGGAGCTTTACGTTTTTTACATTTTTTGATTGAGGAAAAAATCTCTTCTACCGTGATCTCTGGTTCTAAATTGCAATTATAGTAGATAATATTATTTTTCTTGATTTCTTTTTGTTCCTCTGTTTCGTTTTCTATATTATCCTTTGGAACACACTTCTCAAGCAATTTTCTAACTGTTTCTTCCCAATTCATTGTTAATTCTCCAGATGGGAGTTTTAAAGAACTTAAAAATTCTGCTTTATTGATCTTATTTCTAATTATTCTGTAGACTATACTCCAGGGATCACTATTCCCCTCTTTAGTGACGAAATTTTTCCAAGAGTCTTTTTTAGTTTTTCGAATTGTGGCAACATATTTATTTCTGATTGTTTTATATTTATTTTCATATTTAAGAATTAGGTCTTCAAAGTTTAATTTTCTTACTCTTTCTAATTGTTTTTTAAATCTTTTAACTCTTGATCTGGTAAAAGTTACGTTTAGGGGAGGCAGCTCCGATGACCTTGACCTTGACATATGTTATGAAGGTCGCCTTCTCAAGTAACCCCCAAAAGGTTTTAGCCGTCGCTCATTTTTTATTAAAAAGTTACTAATAAAAATGTATGGTAAATCTAGGGAAGAGCACAGACCTCACCGATTTCGATGATTCTTGAATATGTTGTAGAACTCAGTATTCTGAACAACTTTTTCCTATGCATATAATGGTCGCTCGGCCTTAGTTTTCGAGATATTTGCAAAAAACTATAGCTACTACTACATTGAATTTTGTCTATACGTGCACGCTCGGGGCAACGTGTGTGACCGCCGCTTTTCCGGCAGCCGGCGAGGGATCAGTATACCGGGTGGACTCATCAAAATTGTACCTCTAGAACTGGATATATCATATCAGATTTGGTATTGGCGGGGGAGGGGCTCTGCCCCTCCCCCTGCACCCCCACCCCGTAAAATTCTAACCAAACCTAACCCGAATCTAATTTTTATTTAATTAGATATGAGTTTGGGTTAGATTTTTCTTTTTCGATGAGAAACTCATATTTGACTAAATAAAACTTAGATTCGGATTAGGTTTGGTTAGAATTTTACGGGGTGGGGGTGCAGGGGGAGGGGCAGAGCCCCTCCCCCGCCAATACCAAATCTGATATGATACCAAATCTGATATGATACCAAATCTGATATGATATATCCAGTTCTAGAGGTACAATTTTGATGAGTCCACCCGGTATACTGAACCCTCGCCGGCTGCCGGAAAAGCGACGCGTCGCAGCGGTCCCACACGTTGCCCCGAGCGTGCACGTATAGACAAAATTCAATGTAGTAGTAGCTATAGTTTTTTGCAAATATCTCGAAAACTAAGGCCGAGCGACCGTTATATGCATAGGAAAAAGTTGTTCAGAATACTGAGTTCTACAACATATTCAAAAATCATCGAAATCGGTGAGGTCTGGGCTCTTCCCTAGATTTACCGTTGGTTCTATTCGTGACCTATTTTCAATAGGTAATAACTTTTTAATAAAAAACGAGCGACGGCTAAAACCTCCTGGGGATTACTCGGGAGTATAACCTTCATAACATATGTCAAGGTCAAGGTCATCGGAGCTGCCTCCCCTAAACGTAACTTTTACCCTTGATCTTAATATTTTGATATTCTCTGACCACCATGGTACAGAATCTTTCTTGTTTCGTTTTTTTGGAATATTTACATTACAACAATCAGTTAGTTTTTTATTAAAAAGTTTAGTAGCTTCTTCAGGTTTGGAGTATTTTAGTCTTTCTTTAATATTTTCATTAAATTTACATTTTACACTTTGCTCAAAGCCTTCCCAGTTAGCCCTTTTTAAATTAAAGGGTTTTCTTATATTATCTAAATTATTCATACTAAATCTTTTAGGGTTAACATCATTTAATATAACTTTGAAAACAATTAGATTGTGATCGCTTGTTGTGCAACTCGAAACGACCCTCCAATCCGATAAAAATCTAATAAAATTTGAACTTGTAATAGTTATGTCAATGTTAGACTGACCACTCGAACTCATGAAGGTGGGGGGATTGTTTGGTTCATTCAGTAAGATTAAATCATTTGATAATATAAATTCCTCTACCAATTTACCCCTTTCATCTGTTTCGCGAGAGAACCATGCATCTGATTTAGAATTTGAATCCATAACAATAATAAATCTTGTGTCTTTTAATTTTAATAAAATATTATTGATTTTAACCAAAAAGTGGGAAACTGGCAAGGAGCCATTAATGGAAACTTGAGAATAGATAATATGTTCTGAAGTGTCCGGAAATACCAATATATTTAAATTTTCGTGCTTCACAACTGCTGCTACCCAAGGTATTTTACTAATTGGTTGGATAATTTTAAAATTAGGGGAGTTATATCCTCGAACCGAATTTTTATAATATAAGGCTCCTGAATGCGCAGGATGTCCAGATTATATTCCTTTACTAAAATTTCCAATTCAGTGGCAGCAGCTGAAGATCTTTGCGCATTGATCTGGCCTATATTTAGTTCCACTTTATTTTGGATTTAAAGATCTCCAAGTACTTCAAATATTCCGGACACATTTTACTTCTTACGTGATGATTAATATCTTTGCGATTTTCATGCATACAATTAAGACATACAGGGGTTTCTTTTTTCTTACAATCGTCCCTATTATGATCCTTAGAGCCGCATACTTCGCAAAGCTGATCAGGTATACTACAAAATTTCGCAATATGCCATTTGAAGCATCTTATTTTATTTAAGAACTCCTTTATCCTATATACTCTCCATAACATGAATATTGTTCCTTTACTTAATAAATCATTATAAATTAAACTTGGAATCTGAACAACCCAGTTAACTGTTTCTTGCTTGGCTCTGAAACAGTATTTAAATTTGATTTCATCTTTTAAGTTCTTATCAATGTTTGCGTCTAAATTTTTATTAATAAAATTTGTTAATAGCTCCTCTTTTTTATAATCCTCTTCAACGTCGTAAATAATAATAGATGGATTAATCTTTTTTGGCTTTTCTATTTTTACTCCTATATTTTCTAAATTACTTTTATTAATTATTTTAACATCGCTTTTATCATTGACCTGAATAACAATTCCTTTACGCTTCATTTGTCTTATACTACGAACTTTCAAAGCACTATTTACGTTTTTTAACTTATTCATGATTTCACTCTTAAGCTCCTCATTACTTCTCTTATCATTTTCATCGTTTGGTTTTAGCAATAAGACCTCATAGTCTTCTACCTTTCTTATTTTTCCAGGACTTTGACCGACTTGACTACGTGACATTGGGGGTTTGGCTGCCATTTGCGAGTAAGAAATTCTTTGGTCATCTATATTTTTCTCTTCAGTTTTTAAAATTTCGTTATTTATTATTTCTTCTTGCAATCTGTTTTCTAGCACTGCCCACTTGTCTAATATAAACTTAATGCTCGACTTACTTATCTTATTACTCTCATTAAATAGAAACTCTTCTAATTTAGTCCTTTCGTCAAAAATTTCTTTTAAAATATTGTTTTTTGGTTTACTCTTATCTATGATATCTGCAATGCTTATGTTTTCAACACCCAATTCACCTGTCTTCCTTCTCTTCGCCCTGCGTGGCGTACTGCTTCCAGATTGCTCCTCAGTTGTTAGTGTAGAAACTGAGTTCCTTCTACTTTGACTGGCACTAGATGTTTCAGGAAGCATCTCAACCTCCACGTAGCACTCTTCCATATCTCCCCTATCCCTCCCCGTTTGTTTTTTTGTTTTATTAGGTTCCATTACTGAGTCCCACGAGTAGGGTCGGAAATAACGGTCCACCGGGGCAGAGCCGCCTTGCCCCGGCAAGGCTTAGATACAACCGGGGGCAGCCATTTCCCCGGAGGTTGGCCGCTAACGGCCGGTGCACCCACCGGCCACGCTCCGGCGCAATGTCCGGAACGCACCCCTTCGGCGCGCGCCATACCTTAGGGTGAGGGATTTTTTATAGAGGTTGTCATCCTCGCGGTCCGGCCGGTTAAGGCAAGACCCCCGTTCCAGCGAAACATGACCACTGGTTTACGGTATGCTAGAGCTCGGGTAACCCTGGGCCCGCTAAAGCCCATACTGTGTCCGTCCCTGACCCGACCGGAGTCGGTTCAGGAACAGATACAGCCCCTGAGGGGAGTAGATAGGGACATTTGGTCTGTGGTTTTGATTGGGATCGCCGTAGCGACACATCGTTCCGTGGCTCTTGGGCCTATATGGACGTGTTCACATAGTGAATCTTTACCTGCAAGGTGGTATGAGCATTTGGTATCTACTTAAATAGCTTATCATGTCGGAGGGGAACGCATACGTAGGTGTCGAGTATGCGGTCTTGGAAAAACCCTGCCCTCGCTGAAGGATTTTCAGTTCATTGAACAAGTTGGACCTACCTATGAGGAAACAGCCCTCTTAGCCGACTATTGGTTTGGATATCCGCCCCAGTATCCGTTACCAGCGGGTGCCACGAGGAGGCGGAGCTGTCAGCTTTCGCTTGGTCCCAGCAGGTCAGCCGGTTGGCTATTTTACCTGGATCATCACGGCCTTCCTTTTCGGTTGGCCGCCTGCGTGTATGATCTCAGGTATTTGCCCTCTTGGGTAGAGGGGGTGCGTTCGAGTTTGGTTAATATCGTTCGAATTGCAAGTTATTGCGATTGTTGTTGCGTTCGATCTCGCCGAGTATCGCCTGTTGTTCGGGCTGCTTTGGCGGTGAGCACTAGGCGTGCGAGCTTTCTGAATTCCCCGTATAGGTGTTCGTTCAATAGCAAGTCGGCTTCTCGAGGGGGCCAAGTCAGGTCCTCCTTTCTGATCGCTTGCCTCAGGGATTCGCGCACGTCCTCGTGCCTCGGGCATTCAAGTAGCACGTGTTTGGGTGTTTCCACTCCTCCACATGCACACCTGTCGTCCGGTACCAGGGAGAACTCCTTGAGTTTCGCGCGGAAGTCTCCGTGTCCGCTCAGGAATTGCACCACGTGGTGATCGATCGTTGCCTTTCTTAGATTTAGACGGTGCGATACATCGTTGAAGTACGCATATGTGGTGCGTCCTTTTTCCGATGTCGACCATCTGTTTTGCCACACTCTCAGGATCTCGTTTCGTACCCTTGCTTTAGCTTGGGCCGCCGATATGATCCTGGTTCCCATTTCGTTGCCGCTTGCGCGGCTTTCTTCTCTATCGATTGAGATACCTTTCCGAATTTTGTAGGCGTAGGCACGTTCCGCAATGGCCAGGTCAGTCGGGATTACTCCCGCAAGCACAGTGATTGCGTCGTGGGATACTGTCCGGTACACCTTGGTTATCCTGATGAGTACCTGTCTCTGCGCTCTAGCAAGTATGGTCCTTGTCTTGGAGCCGAGGAGGTCTTCCCAGGCAGCGGCAGCGTACGCCATTATTGGAATGAAGAGGCCTTTGTACAGGGTACTCAGCGCTCGATGTTCCAGTCCCCAGATCTTTTGTGCCACCTTGGCTAAGGTGTTAAAAATCTCCAAGGTTTTGGCACTTGTGTATTTCACATGCGAGAGGATGCCCAGTCTCTCGTCGAAGTGGACGCCAAGGTACCTTACGGTAGACTTGAGCGCCACTGTTTTCCCCTCAATTTTTATGATTGGGGGTCGTTGTTTGTTGAGGGAGCCCTTGAAGAGGATCATCTCAGTCTTTGCTGGTGATAGCGCTAGCTTTTGCGTAGCGCACCACTTCGTGATTGTTTCGGCGATGTTTTGGCCTTTGTTCTGGAGTTCCTTCCTCGAATTTCCGTAGATAATTACGAGGAGGTCGTCCGCATATGCAATAGGCTCGCATTCGAGCTCGGTGTTTTCCAGTATTCTTAAAATCTCATCAAAGATGAGATTCCAGCAGCTTGGTCCGAGTATTGAACCTTGCGGGCAGCCTTTGGAGACCCTTTTGCTCACCTTCTCGTGTCTCGAGTTTATCGAGACCTCTCGGTCGGCAAAGTAGTCTGCCATCAGCCTGTATATATTTCTTGGGCATTTCCTTTTTCGCAGCTCATATAGTACACTGGGCCACTAGACAGTGTCGAAGGCTCCAGAGATATCGAAAAGAAGGCCCAGTACATACTTTTCTTTCCGGCCGGCCACCACTTCCCTAAGCTTCACCAGGGCGTCCTCGGTGGAGCGTTGGGGGCGGAAGCCGTATTGTCGGTCCGAGCAGTAAGCTGGGTCTAGGAACAGCGCGGTTAGTCGGCGCACTATGAGCTTTTCTAGTACTTTTCCAAGCACTGAAAGCAGACATATGGGCCTATACGATTTCGCATCCGTGGGTGTCTTATCAGGGCCTTTTAAGATCGTAATGATCGACCCTGCCTTCCACCTAGTCGGGAAAACTCCTTGTTCGAGGCAGCCATTGTAGAGTCTCAGCAAGTCTTCGTGCATCGTTTGGAACGAGCGCTTGACGACTTCGACTTCCACTCTGTCTGATCCCGGACATTTCCCGCCCTTCAGGCTCTTGATCGCAGCTTCAACCTCCTGCCGAGTGAAAGACGTTGCGTCCTCCGTCGGTGGGTCGGTTGCGACCTCCTGCCTTTCTCCCTCGGACTTGTCGTCCGGAATGAGGGACTCCAGGAGCGTTAGGGCGGTGGAGTTCCAGTCCATCGTATGGCCTTCTCTCTTCTGAATGTTGGAGACTGCTGTCTCTACATTTAGTTTATTCTGTGAGGTCTTGTAAACAAGACCCCACGGCTCTCTGTTCCCCTGCTTCGTCACGTAGCTCTTCCAGCTGGTTGACTTTGCAGCGCGCACAGCAGCAGTGTAAGCTTTTCTCTTATCTTGATAGTAGGCTTTCCTTACTGCTCTTTCGATCGGACATCTCTGGTTTTGGAAAGCTCGTCTACTTTTGTAGACTTGCCTCCTCTGCCTTGTCAATTCTGGTGTCCACCATGGGTTTGCACTCTTGTGTCTGTCTTTGACTGGCATTGAGGCCTCGCACGCGCGAATCATTGTGCGTTCAGTGTCGCGGGCGAGTGCCTCGACTCCTTCGCGACAGCTAGTGTCGTGGGTCGGTGAATCTGTCAAGAGGGTTCGTTCGAATTTTCCCCAGTTCGCTTTCCGCGCATTGAACCTACCTTTGAGGGTCTGGCTCTCGTGCGCTTCGGCGAACTGGAGGGTATACGCAATCGACCTGTGGTCGCTGGTCGTCCAGTTTGCATGGACTTTCCAGTTTCTCACAAGGGGGGCTGCGTCTCTTGTTGCGAGTGTGACGTCGATCCAGGACTCCCCGCTCGGGCATGAGTATGTAGCCATACTTTCGGCCTCGTTCAAAATTGTCAAGTCGTGTTGTGCGATGAACTCTTCGAGTTTTTCGCCCCGCTTGTCCGTCTTGCCTCCTCCCCACAGGGGGGATTTGGCGTTGACGTCGGCGGCAATCACGACTCGACTGTGCTTCAGTTCCGTGAGTGCTCTCTCTAACCTCGCCAGACTTGGTTCAATGTCTTCCGAGCATTGAAAGTACTGGCTAATGAGGTAGAGGTCAACAGAGGCGGCCGTTATGTGCACGCAGGTCATGTGCGTGTCGCATAGGTGCGAGATTCGGACAACCGAGAGCTCCCGATTCCTGACTGCTATTGCAGCCATGACCGGGTTTCCTCCCGCTATTACCCTCGTCGCTAGCCCTAGTCCTGGGATGTGTTCCTGGGCTGAGTATGGCTCCTGTGCGAGCAGGACATCGATGTCCTGCTCTCCCATCACGGCGCTCACTTCGTCAAGCACGGTCCGGGAACGCTGCATGTTATGCTGCTGGACCCGGATTTGTGCTGGAGTGTTACCTCTGGTGGTTCTATACATAGTTGGTGTTTAGCACTTCTCTTTGCAGGGCTGCCAGGTAAGTCGGGCAGGCCCTGTCTTGCGTTCGATGGTCACACTTTGAGCCGCCCGCTTTGCAGTTGGCACAGGCTGGAGCCTGGTCCTTGCTATTGCAGGCGGAGTAAGTATGACCGCTTTGTGCGCAGTGGGCGCAGGTGTCGTGTGGCGCATTGCAATACTTGGACATGTGTCCAAATCGCTGGCACTTGAACTAGCGAGTTACGGCGACGAAGTCCTGCACCCGGCAGGAGCTCCAGTCTACGTAGACTCTTGCTGCTTCCTTTAGCCTTTTCCTTATCTCTGGCGTGACTTCTGCGACCCAGTTGGCCGTGTCCCTTTCCGTGCTTCTCGGCCCCGATTTGAAACGGAGCTTGAGGCCGGCCGACATTGCCTTCTGGTCGAGGTCCACCAGATTCTGCCTCCAGATAGCCCTGTCTATCTGGTGCTTTTCCATGTCTTTAGGAACCCCGTATATGATTATCCTGGGGTTCCTTTTTCTCGGCTCTTTGGCCGTTAATCCCGCTTTGCGGAGTTTTGCGTTTTCGTGGAAGATTTTGAGGTCTTCCTTCCTCTCTGTTTCTATGGCGATCCCACCGTTGTGAATGGGTCGCAGTACTTTTATCCGGATTTTTGCCTCCGTCGGCTTAATTATGCTGAGGACAGCCTCCCCTGTGGATTTGCTGTCCTCCTTTCCTTTTGCAGGAAATATTTTGACCACGTTGCGTGGTGGTCTAACTGCCTTTTGTGGCACTCTACGGCTGTCCAGCTGCACCAGCTCAGCGTAGGTAGTCGCTGGGCTTGTCTTTTTCGGTGGCTGCTTCTCCTTGCACGCCACCGTTGTCTTTTTGGTGGCAGTGGCCTGCACTGCCGCCCCTTTCGGCATCGCGTCTATTTTTCCTTCCAAGAAGCTGTTCCTTAGGAGCAGTTCCTGGACTAGTCCGTGGAGCATTTCTGCGTGCTCCAGGATCTTGCTGCCGACTCCTTGCTTACCTTCGACTCTGGTCGAAGGCAGTGGGTCCGCAGCTCTTTCACTGTTTCGGCCGCTGTGCTACGAATTGCTTCGAGCGGCCGTTTCCTTGGAGTTTGTGGCGCTGCCTTTGGCGCGCCGCTCCTCCCTTTCCGCTGGACTGTTTGCCAGCTCGTCTGGGGCTCCTTAGCCTCCACTTTTTCCGGCTGCGCGGTCTCCTTCGCAGCCGAACTCTGTACCGGGGAAGGCGGGGGTGTGTTGTTCGTCCCCACCTTCCCTGGGGTGGTGTTCACCCCCGTTTGATCGCCCTCCTCCGTGGGTTTCGTCCCTGCTTGAGGAGGGGTGGGCGGGGCCTTCGGTGTTGTCAAGGCCCCTGTTCTCGCCCTTGTCTGGGCGGTCGATGCCGCTTGGGCGTTCGTATTCTTTGGGGCGACAGTGGCTGGGGCCGCTGCCTCCCGCTTTGGGGTAGTTGGGGGGGAGGCTTTCTCCCTCTTCCCTACCTCGTTCGACTTCGGAGAGGGCGTAGGTCGGCGTGCCGGGCCCTTGCTCCTCTCCGCTCCTTCCTTCCCTGTATCACGCTTAAGCGTGACAGCAGCTCTTTTCTCCGTTACTTTGATTTTGGTATCCATGATTGAGTATCTTTGTTTCGTACCGCTGCGTGTCCCGGCCTCCTTGGACCCTCATATGGAACCCAGCGACTGCTGGGTTAGGACATCACCCAGGATATAGTCCGCGAGCCAAGGCCGACTGGGTCTCCCCAGACTCCAGGGGCCCCTTCCTCGCCCGCGTAGAATCCACTCGTGCGAGCACGTATGGCCATTCCAAGCCGCTTGACTGGACAACGGGCTGCTTTTCTCGCCCAGCCGCCTGTCTAGGTGAATTCGAGGCCAAAGGTACGTGTTGGGGACGTTTCACCCGCAGGTGAAGGCCCCCTCAGATCCCAGGTTCCTCTTCTCCACCGACACAGGTCGTCATGCACGGCAAACACATGGGAGGATTTTTAGGGCATTGTCCTCTTGCCCCGCTACGTCGGTTTGGCTACCCATGCACCATGTGGGTAGCTCGGCGGACCTCTTTCGGTACGATCGTAACTTGGTTATGAGAGTGTTCTCAAAGCCCCGAGACAACAGCAGAACCTGTTCTGCTTGTTGCTCCCGCCTTTGTTTTGGTCGACCGCATGCTAGTGGCCAGGTGGCCGTAGCATGCGTTGCACCTCTAGTCGGGTATTCCCACCCGCAGTTGCCTACTGATGGCGCGTTCCATCCTTTCGGCAAATCGGGCAGGTTTACCCCAGAATGTGGAAATCATTTGGTCGGGGGTGGTTCTAGGACCACTCCTTCAAGCTCCTGTGCCGCGCCAAGGCAATTTCCAGTGACAGGAGAGTAGATAGGGACATTAGTCGTGCATGATTTAACGTGCCGTACCTGGCCGAGGCCCTAACCGACACGGCCCCCATGGGCGCGGGATTGAGATACGCTCAATCAGCGCGTACCCAAGGAGATCCCTCCAAAGATACTTCCTGTTAATACGAGTTGCAAGCCTCGTATCGCCTCAAGCATGGCCGAGACCTTTCTAAATCTCTACCGGCTCTGCAGGACGGTACGCGAGTTGAAACGCAACTCACACGTCGAGTCATCGAACGCAACGAGGCACGCACTGCGCCCCGAGACGTCGCGACTCTACCCCACGATATAGGGTTACCACTGCCACCACGAATCCAACCCAGATGTACACAGGTCCGATGGGGGCCCGACGTCCTCTGAGAAGGTACGCGGGCACACCAGGCCTGGGGGCCTTAACATCACCCGTGGTACCAGTGTTCGGGCCACACTGGTCATACCCTTCGCATCTCGGCGGTCGACACTACCCACTTGAGGTCCTTGCAGCCTCGGTACCTGAGTGGGCCAGCTCGGGTACGAGGGGTCGCGACGCCCCTAGGGACACACCTAAGAGGACGGGACTCAGCCCGGCCCAGGGTCCCCCCTGCGGGGAGTAGATAGGGACAGAGGGAATCTCGTTAATCCATTCATGCGCGTCACTAATTAGATGACGAGGCATTTGGCTATGTTACTTTATTGTATTTACGGAATACAATATTAGTCCAGTGTATTTGTCAGCTAATATTAGAAGGCCCGCTGGTAGGCTATTAATGGATTAGATTCATATATTGTCTGTTATCGTAAAATTTGATGTATAAGTCATATTATTAAAAACCGTTTAAATTATATAAGTATGTTATAGTATTAATTATATATAAGTAGAAATTTAAAATGTGGTGTATAGATGTAGATCATTATAATTATAAGTATATATTATTGTAAAACTTAGTTGTAGATATTAAATAGTCCGCATGGTTAGTTTTATTTATGCCCGTATATTATATTCATGCTGTGTATCTAGGCGGATAGATGGTATAAAATGGAAGTAAAGGAGGACACAGATAGACGTTCACGCGTGCGCGACCAGTGATAGGGAACAAACCAGCTGCGCACACACCACCATTAGCGCACACACCACAAGTCTAATCCCCCAGCCGCACACTGCTCAGTCCACTATGTCCTTCTCTTCTTCCTAGAACGCCACACGTGTGCCATGAAATATCGGTGTATGGAGGACCCATAGCGCAGGACGTTACAAGTAATGATTCTCTGAAGGTAGTTAGGGAGTTTATAGATGCGCCAGATTGCGTCATTGGATGGAGGCCAGCATCCCCTTGCTCCGACCACAAATGGGAGAACTTGTGGTCGTTGTAGTAGATTACATTTAAGCCTCACATTATCGAGAATTTCTGGTAGATTGTACTTATCTCGTTTTAAGTTAGCTGCATCTAAGAGACTGTTTTTAAACTCCCAAACGACCACCGTGGTTTCTATGATAGTGCCTATTTTATTTCCATTATCTATAACTAAAAGGTCTGGAATATATCTGTTATCCCTAGTATGTACTCTAGGGGCCTCTTGAACGTTAAGACCTATCTTCCTCAAGTGGTTAGCCAAATCTTGAGTGACCCTGTCGTGTCGTTGGATACGCTGGTAGTGCGTGACAGGGCACCTTTGTAAAATGTGTGATAGAGTCTCTCTCCTACCAACACAGGTCGGATACCTGCATTGTGCGGCTTGTGCATTGATGTAGGGAGCGCCACCTGTGGGTGAAAGACCAATACGCAGTTGAATTGCTCGTATATAATCCTTGCCGGACCAGAAGGGAGGTGGATCTAAGATCCAACTATTGGCTGCACGGGAACCATATTTCAAACCGTTTCCAAGGGCTGATTGGTGGAGAGTAGTTGCCCAGTGACGGGAGACGGCAGAGCGTGTAGACGGTAGGCTCTGACATATGACATTTAGTTTCCGCATTAACCCTTCCGACCCGGCGGCGTTTTCCGAAAGTCGCTCGCTGCGTCCGTGGCCGGCTGACGAGAATTGGAGTCCTAACATATCGAATTGTTCCTAAAGTATTTGCGTCTTTACCATATGCAGTATTGTACTGGATAATTAAGAAATTCATTAAGTTTTTACCTAAATAACAGCTAGTAATTCAGCTTGGTGTGATATATTTCGAAACACGTTTCTAAGCAAAGTCCAACATCACATTCGCGGCGCGAGAACCTACTATCTTTCGTTCTTTCAAATTTCGTACATACCGCACATATTCTTTGTTGTGTTTTTGTTTTTTCCGTTGGGGATATTTTTGTTATAAAATGTCGTTCGTATAGTCTAGCTACTGTATTGTCTGATTGATGCCTTGTATCTATGTGTCGTCGAGGATCAAGAACTGTGTCTGCAGCAATAAAGAAAGCATTGCAGATTGTTTAGCTTAAAACTGAGGTCTTGTGTATCTTCAGGAGATACATATGTGATACGAGATAAGAGATACGCATTTATACATAAGTGCGTGTCGAATTCGGCTTTGCCTGACGCGCGAAGAAAGCGGTGATTCATTCTCCGGGTCAGTACGCGGTACTGATGTCGGCCGCATACGACGGCTGGTGGGTCAGTACGCGGTACTGATTTCGGGTCGGAAGGGTTAAACGCTGGAAGGATGGCGTTTGGAAAGCCGCTTCAAAGTCCGGATCTCTTTGCGTGCTAATGCGCTGCAACCGACGGCGGTATATAGTGCCTATTTGGTGTCTCATACACGGAATAGACAATCCTCCGTCCCTTATTTTAGCATACAAGAATGCCGTGGGGGTCGTAATCGGGAGGTGTAATGTAGCCTTCACAAATCGTTTAATGAGACGATCGATGAAGGTTAATTTCCCAGCAGTAATGTCGGAGGATTGGTTGCAGTGCAGTAGCCTTGGGATTAGGTAACGATTTAAAATGAACAATTTTTGCCATGGTCGTAAGGCGGCGCGATCCTCTAAGTTGGAGGTAGAGGGAGCAATCATGCCGTGCTGATGGTAATTATGACCTAGATATTTTAATTGCTCCTGGACTTTCAGCGTAGGTATTGTTTTGTCATTGATGCTAAAACGGGGACGGGTATCAATCGCGACCCGCTTAGAGCCTATGACACGTGTTAACTGGAGCGCTCGGCATTTAGCTGGATTGACCACCATATTTGTTCTAAGTAGGAAGGTATGTAGTTTATGGAGGTGTTCCCTCATACCATGCACAGAGCTACTGAACAGCACAATGTCATCCGCCAATAGAAGGCAACCAATTTTAGATGACCCAAATGTCACGCCATCGGCCGGACAAATAGATGAAATTAAGTTGTCCATTACGATATTAAATAGAATCGGGCTGTCTGTGTCTCCTTGGCGCACCCCTCTTTCAATTTGGATAGGCGAGCTTCTCTGTCTATGGCATTCAATAATAGTGTCTACCTCTCTATATGTCGACATTATATAGTTGACAGTGTGATCGTCGACGCCTTTTGCGATCAAGGCCTGTTCGATGGTCAGGGGATGTATTTTATCGAAGGCCTTAGTTAAATCAACAGGTACGACATAGAGAGGTTTGCCGTTATTTCGATGTTCTCGCACTATGGTATCGAGTATGGTGAAGCTAGTCATGACCCCATCTCCAGGTGTAAATCCTCTCTGAGCGTAGTGTAGTTTAACGTTTTCAGAGAGGTGGGCTGCCAAAATTTTATGCAGAAGGCGTGTAAATAGCGAAGATATTGTAATTGGGCGCCAATTGGAGATTTTAGATAAGTCCCCTTTCTTAGGGATCAAGACCGTTCTATTCCGTTTGAATATAGAGGGGGTACGACAAAGACCGAACACTAGATTCAATAACCCAACCAGGTCAGCCATGTCAGCGTTTCTTAAGTCCTCTCTCCTAATCCCATCTGGGCCGCAAGCTGATTGTTTTAGCCGACGAAGTGTTAGTTCCGTTTCTCTGAAGGAGATAGGGTAATTTAGTAAAATGATTTCATTAGGCCGACTAGAAAGGGGGCCAATATATGTAGGACATTCCTCAAAAATGGAATGGTATTCCTGTTCGATCTCCTCCATTGTAGGGAATACGGCGGCATTCAGGTCTTTCTGATCTAGAATTGCGTGCGCTAGTTGGGTGGGATTTCGTGCGAACATACGCTGATATTTGCTAAAAGTGGCCGACCTGACTGAGGCCCGATTATGCCTGCGCTTTTTATTGTTATTCTTAGTACCCTTATTATTATTCTTATATTTATTATATTTACTATGTACATTATTATTATTGTTGTTGTTATGACTATTGGCGTTATCATTGTTATTGTTATTGTTGTTAATATTATTGTTACTATTTATATTACTGTTATGGCGTACTGAGGCAATTTTGTGAATTATTGTCGAAAACATTGTGTCAATGTCAGAGAATGTTTGGTCGCTTAGTACCGAGTTAATGAGGGCCTGAACGTCCAAAGTACACGAGGGTAGTAGTTCTTTTAAATATGTATAGATATCCACGTTTAAGAGAGTCATAGTTACTCCCGCCGTTTACCCGCGCTTTCTTATATTTCTTCACGTTGACATTCAGAGCACTGGGCAGAAATCACATTGCGTCAACACCCGCGGGGGCCATCGCAATGCTTTGTTTTAATTAGACAGTCGGATTCCCCTAGTCCGTGCCAGTTCTGAGCAGAGCGTTGAATGGCGGCCGAAGAGAACGACCACGACGGAAGATCCGCCACGGAAGCCTCGCAGCAAGGAAGATCCGCGGGAGGCCAAGGCACGGGACCGAGCTCGGATCCCGGTTTCGCAATAATGCGTCCGTTCACCTCGCACAGGCCCGGCACGTCGGCCAAACCCACTTCCCGACCAAGCCCGACACGCCCCGCTCCTCAGAGCCAATCCTTATTCTGAAGTTACGGATCCAATTTGCCGACTTCCCTTACCTACATTAATCTATCGACTAGAAGCTCTTTACCTTGGAGACCTGCTGCGGATGTGGGTACGAACCGGCGCGACACCTCCACGTGGCCCTCTCCTGGATTTTCAAGGTCCGAGGGGAAGATCCGGACACCGCCGCAACTGCGGTGCTCTTCGCGTCCCAAACCCTATCTCCCTGCTAGAGGTTTCCAGGGAACTCGAACGCTTATACAGAAAAGAAAACTCTTCCCGGATCTCCCGACGGCGTCTCCAGGTCATTTTGGGGTACCCCGACGAACTCTCTCACGAGGGCCCGATTGGTATGCGGTTCCGCTGCCGGGTTCCGGAATAGGAACCGGATTCCCTTTCGCCCGACGGGTGTGTTTCTCTATCATATAGATTATATATGTTTTAGGACACCTCATCTACATAGGATTTCTCTTAGGGCTTAGGATCGACTGACTCGTGTGCAACGGCTGTTCACACGAAACCCTTCTCCACGTCAGTCCTTCAGGGCCTCGCTGGAGTATTTGCTACTACCACCAAGATCTGCACCGACGGCGGCTCCAGGCAGGCTCACGCCCAGACCCTTCTGCGCACACCGCCGCGACCCTCCTACTCGTCAGGGCTTCATGGAGGACGGCCACCCGAGGGCGACGCGTCCCTCCCCACTTGCCGCTGACGGCGGAGTATAGGCGCGACGCTTCAGCGCCATCCATTTTCAGGGCTACAGTATTCCCTCGAAAGTTGCGAAAGCCTCGGGACTGAACGTTCGCAACTTTCGTGTAGTTCCTACGTTGTTTGAAATTTGCCGACAGCGTCGAACGTAGAAAAGTACAGCGAGTAAAGATAAGCGGCCGAGCAGCCAAGCCAAAAGACGATCGCAGCTTCTCTTTTCTTTTCACTACCTATCCTTTTCTGCGGTCGAAACTTATTAACGTTAATTAAGCCAGTAAATATAGTTCGAATTATATCGTGTTTGGTGTCATTTTAATCAGAAAAATGTCAGCTATGCTGTGTAAAAATTTCATAAGAAAAGGATGAGAAATAGCAAAGTTTCATCGTTGAATTAGTATTACCTCACCGATATACCCGAACCCGGATCGCGTTACACTGATCGGCAAGCGAGCTTCTTGACGCCTCTAGGGGTATACCCCCCAGGAGTGGGGATAAACTCTTCGCAACTATCGTGTAGCTCTTTTTCGCAACTTTCGAGGGAATACTGTAGTTGCTTCGGCAGGTGAGTTGTTACACACTCCTTAGCGGATTCCGACTTCCATGGCCACCGTCCTGCTGTCTTAAGCAACCAACGCCTTTCATGGTATCCCATAAGCGTCGACTTAGGCGCCTTAACTCTGCGTTTGGTTCATCCCACAGCGCCAGTTCTGCTTACCAAAATTGGCCCACTTGGCACTCTGATCCAAAATCTCGTGGCTTCACGTTTCAAGCAAGCCAGAGATCTCACCCATTTAAAGTTTGAGAATAGGTTGAGGTCGTTTCGGCCCCAAGGCCTCTAATCATTCGCTTTACCAGATGAGACTCGCACGCGTTCACAGAGGAACGAGCGAGTGCCAGCTATCCTGAGGGAAACTTCGGAGGGAACCAGCTACTAGATGGTTCGATTAGTCTTTCGCCCCTATACCCAGTTCCGACGATCGATTTGCACGTCAGAATCGCTACGGACCTCCATCAGGGTTTCCCCTGACTTCGTCCTGACCAGGCATAGTTCACCATCTTTCGGGTCCCGACGTGTACGCTCTAGGTGCGCCTCTTCTCGCAATGAGAACGAAACGCCCCGGGAGTGCGAGGCCGCATCTTAACGCGGCCCATCCTCCCTAGGTCGACGCTGAGGCCGACCTTCACTTTCATTTCGCCTTTAGGTTTATGCATCCCAATGACTCGCGCACATGTTAGACTCCTTGGTCCGTGTTTCAAGACGGGTCCTGAGAGTACCCAAAGCAGTAGCGTCGCCGACCGGTAATTCGAAGCTTGGCCAGTCCGAGGACACCGCCTGCTAACAGCTGGTCAGGCCCGGGGACGGCGCCGGGTCCGCGCCTCCGGGTTAAACTGACCTAGCTTGCGGCGGGCCTGACGCACATACATTCAGAGAATGGATTGGTTGCGGCCCGATACCGTGCGAGTACCGTCGTGCAGCCGGCCAGGCGACCGAGGGTCTGACGCGCGTCCCCTTGCGGTGACGCGGCAGGCGCCCACTCGGGCCGTAGACCGACACACAACGGGTCGCGACGTTCTACTAGGGGAGAAGTGCACGACTACGTTACCGGAACATTCAGGCCGAAGGCGGCGTGCCCCTGCGATGTAACCACGAGGGCACATTCGGAGCATCGCGCGCCAACGGGAGCCAGCCTCGTTGACGATGAATCTCCCCATTCGATCTTTTGGGTTTCTCAGGTTTACCCCTGAACGGTTTCACGTACTCTTGAACTCTCTCTTCAAAGTTCTTTTCAACTTTCCCTCACGGTACTTGTTCGCTATCGGTCTCGTGGTCGTATTTAGCCTTAGATGGAGTTTACCACCCACTTAGGGCTGCACTCTCAGTCAACCCGACTCTAAGGAGAGATCCTCCCGAAACGCGTACCGGTCGCTACGGGCCTGGCACCCTCTACGGGTAAATGGCCCCATTCAAGATGGACTTGGACGCGGTTCGACGTCCCGGGATAAACGGATCCTCCCGAACACTACATTTCCCGGCGGCAGTACCGCGGGATTCAGTGCTGGGCTAATTCCTGTTCGCTCGCCGCTACTAAGGAAATCCTTGTTAGTTTCTTTTCCTCCGCTTAGTAATATGCTTAAATTCAGCGGGTAATCTCGCCTACTCTGAGGTCGTCTTGGTACGTTATCGAGAAGGGTACCGGCAAGGTACAAAAAAAAAAAAATAGAAAAAAAAGAAGAACGGAAAAAAAAAATGGATAAAAAAAATTACGCGAGACGCACGCTAGACATTCAAGATACCGGGAACTTTTAACGTCCGTCCACTTGCGTTAGCAGGATAGATATATATTATTATATCTCCTTGCCTTTCACATTTCGGGGACTGGACGACCGGTTTTGGATGCGCGGTCTCGGCGATCGGCAAAACTAAGGGACGCAAACCCGGGGCGACCAATTTTATATCGTCCGTATATATTTATCTGATATTGTTCGAGAGGGCCTCGCCAATGAGTATCTGATGTTCTCTGGTTCGGTTCACGCGTCGTCCCGTCTGTAAGAATGATTTTTGTTTCCTCTTCCCTTAATCTTCGCCTCGGCACAACACGAACGCTCCACCGTACAACACAACACACACTTCGTTCGAGACTCCGTACGGTCGAACACGCCCACAATCGGGGTACCGAAACGTCGGAAGCAGAGCGCTAACTCGAAAACACGCGTAGTCAAACTCCGAAGCACGGTTGGCGAAACGGGCGGACTTATCCTACGAACGTGGCTGGGTGGTCAACGGCGCGGCGGGCAGAGAGGCTGAGGGAGAGCGAGACAGGCGAGACGATGGGGAATTGTTCATCCCGTTGCAGTACTCGTGTGGAACTGTCCCTTCTCTCTCTCACTTTCCTCTCTCGATAACCGCACGGCGCGCATCGACCGACATCCCAATCATCAGCGTTCGAGGTTACCGCTGCGTAAAACACCACCGTACAGGGAGACCTGGCACTAGATGAATCGAGGCACGTCAAACTTCCAACGACGACCCACTCGATATGTGTGCATATCGACGCAAGAGTATATATATATATGTGTGTGTGGGTATGCATAGGTTTTGCGAACGGTGCCAAGGAGAACAGAAAAGATTCTCAACCATTCAATAACGACGGGGTAGGCGAAACACCACCTCCCAAAAGATACCTGGGGCCCTGTGTAACGAACATCAGGGACGATCCGGTCGCTCTCCTTCGAGCCCTTCCGTTCTGCCGTGCTCTTTTTCCAAATTTCATTCTCCTCAATTTCCTCTCCTCTCTCTTTATTATTTTTCTTCACTTCTTTCTCGCGGACAGAGTTTCAATTTCGCTATGGAAATCTGTTCTCTCGGTCGCGCGCAAAGATTCGTTTCGGGCGACGTCGGGAGCGTGGTCTTTAAATGCGTTGGCATCCAGAACAAAGCGACCGCTAATAGAAGCCGCAGTGCACCGGGGCCAAACGCCCGCGACAAACGCCGACGAACGTCCAACAATCGCTCGTACGTCGCGAAAGTCTCAACATTCCCCACTTTATTATCATCGTCTCCTTTCTTCCATCCCAAACGCCCGAAACCTGTAACGTTCTAACGCGAACGAGACGGCGGGGTTCCTTCGGAATGGGAAAAGAAACGGGGGTTCACGTGAGCGAACGCAACGCAAGCAGTATTTAGTTACGTTAACGACCCTCAGCCAGGCGTGGTCCAGGATTTGGAATCCGTGGACCGCAATGTGCGTTCGAAATGTCGATGTTCATGTGTCCTGCAGTTCACACGTTGACGCGCAATTAGCTGCGTTCTTCATCGACCCACGAGCCAAGTGATCCACCGTTCAGGGTAATCGTATATAATTTTATTCATATTGTGTTTTTGTTTCAATCCCTCTGGTACTTCGTTTCGAAATAAACAGAGACCCTACGCAACCCGCCAGCGCGCGCGGGAAGCGAGGGCGTCGCCAACGTCCCCATAAGAGACGAAAATTTTTAACGACACGATACGGTCCAGTGACGAAGCACGCCGGGAGACGCTGACGCGTGTCCCCGACGGCCGGGCGAAGAGTACATTATGTTAAATGAACCGTCGAATGTCACGGGGTCGAGGGAAACAGCGGGAGATTTCCCGACACCAACGTATCTGTTAGCTTTAGCGTATTTTAAAGGAAGAAATACGATCGGGTGGCAAAATACTATGCATCCTGTGTATAATTTATGATGGGGACGCAGTCCTACGTGTGGCCGAAGAGTGTTTTGGAAATGAATGAATGAAACTAAACATCCCGTCGGCAAGCGGTGGCTGGCGACCGCTCCGGGTCTTCCAGCTATCGAGTGTCGAGGGATTGTTTATTAGATAGAAGAGTGAGAGTTTAAAACATGGCAAGTGACCCGACGTCACATTGCTAAAGAATAGGGACTCTGTTCCTGGAGGATCTGGCCACGGAGTGAGGAAGGCTATGCCTTTTGGTAAGAGGACTGTGTTGTACCCCATGGCACTTACCCCAGAACCTTGGAACATTGCAGTCATTTATAATCTCGAGCTAAATAATCTTGACGGATAAATTAATATCTAACATATCCTTCGACTCGCCGCGCGACTTCGAGAACGCACGCGATAACGGCGCGCAGCGCCCTTGGTACGATGATCACGGTCCCGTTTGGCGGGAGAATATTTTTCTTGTTGTCAAGTAAGGGGTCGGGCGAAACGCGCTGCTCCGGATAACCTCGAGTCGGTCCTGCGTCCCATTATTCCGTAAAAGAGAATCGACGACGGACGTATCCGTCGAAAGTATTCTCCTTTTTTAAACGGCACGGGTGTCCGACGTACGAGCTGCGAGTGTTACCGAAGCCGGTTCCATATTTACCCCCGAACAACCACCTCCTCTCCTTCAAGTTTTCATTCTCTTCCGCTTTCGGAAACGCATGATGTATCGGAACCTTTAAATAACGGGCGCACATCAACGTCGATGCGTGTAATTCGAGTTTCGTTCCAGGTTACCCGATCCGTGCGCGATAAAAATCTGGCACGGTTTCGTCATCGATTGGACGCAAAATTTCCTCCACCGAGAGACAACGGCGAGGAGCACGCAACCCACGGGGCGATATTTCCCTCGGTAATAAAGAAACAAAAAGGAAAAGAAGAGAAGGAAAAGCGTTCGACAAATGTATTCCCTTTCTCCCCTTACTATCCTTCTGTCCTTAGCGCCGAGGTACTTACCGGCGCTCGCGCTGGAAGAGATCCTCGATGTGTGTCCCCTGGTGAGAGGAACTCGGGAAACGTATACACGATCGGACAAGAAGCAAGCGAAGAACGGTCTAAACCGAAACGCTCTAGAGTTTCTGGTCTCGTCTCACTCTCGCTCGTCCCCAACCTGACACGAGGCATTGCGTATTTTCTAAACGTATCGGAAGTATTAGAGAACGGCGGGTCTGTGTGTCGACCTCACGCAAGCGTTCGTTTAAAACTTCTCTCGAAAACGTCTCGATATACGCGTTCATCCCGTTGCCGTGGAGGGCGAGAAGAGACGTCGCAGAATTCGAACTGGATCGGTCGGCCGCTTCGTCTGAACTTGAAATCCGAAAGGGTTCCCGGTTTCGACGCGCTTGTTAATGACCTCGGCGGGCCAACGTCGAACGGACAACGGACGGGAGGACAAAGTCTCCGCGCGTAAGCCGTGTGTCGTCGACGACGGTGCCGAGGCTCGTTCGATATCGTTTTTCATTTGTTCGTTCGATATAGTTATGCTATCGTACGTTCCTCCTTTCTTTCTTTCTTTCTTTCTTTCTTTCTTTCAAGCCAGGATGATTATATATTATTTTTCGTGTGTCTTTCAGTGTTATTTCATTCGTTAATGTTCCTTCCACAGGTTCACCTACGGAAACCTTGTTACGACTTTTACTTCCCCTAAATGATCAAGTTTGGTCATCTTTCCGGTAACATCGGCAATGCCGAAGCATTGGCCGCGCACCAGTCCGAAGACCTCACTAAATCATTCAATCGGTAGTAGCGACG
>CATOQN010000055.1:87500-115000 GCA_951802745.1 Nomada flava | reverse complement strand
CCAGATCATCGGCATAAGCCACCACTTCAACATCCTCTTCTACTTTCTTTAGTAATGTGTCCATGCAGCAGGACCTATAATGGAGCCTTGGGGACATCCCTTTTTCATCTTCACTTCGGTTTTCCCGATTTTTGTAAATATACATGCTTTTCTATTTTTGAAGTAACTCTTTATTATATTAAATAGCTTTGTGCCACATTCAGCAGCCACCAATCTATTCAAGATTGCCGGCCACCATAGGTTGTCAAAAGCTCCTTCTATGTCTATAAAAATAGCCACTGTATATTTCCTTTCTGTTCTTTTAATAGCACGTTTCAAGTGCATAAAGGCATCCTCCGTTCCAACTCCTTTTTTAAATCCATATTGACTGGAACTAGATAAGTTTTTTGCTTTGTACATTTCTTTTATTCTTTCAACAATTATTCTTTCATATAATTTACCCATAGTGGACAGCAAGGCAATCGGCCTATATGATTCCACTTTACATTTATCTCTGTCTTGGTTTTTTAGTATTATCTTTAAGTTAGCCTTTTTCCATTCTTTAGGGAATATTTCATTCTTGAGGCAGTTGTTTAATAATTTATATAGAACAATTGGTCTGCCTTTATACACTTCTTTTAATATTTCTATACTGAACCCATCCATGCCTGGCGCCTTATTCCCTTTGAATTTCTTGATAGCACTATAAATTTCATCATTTTTAATTTCATCTTCGAAATTATAATTTTTATAGTTTTGTTGTGCCGGATGACACTTGTCGAATGTTGGGGGATGTCGTAGGTGCGGGAGCGTTAAAGAATTGGTATTCACCGGTGTTCGAGTTAATAAAGGAGTAGATTTATTGAGACTTGAAGTTACACAGTGCTCAGGAGTGATGGTTAAGCTTGATGGAGAGCTGCACTGAGACTGACGTGACGGGTGGCTTGTTTTAGATAGCGCGACGGCGGTCGTGCTATCGGAGTTTTATACCGAGTTGGTGCAGGAATGTGCTGTCTTTTCGGTGGTGGGCAGTCTCCTTGGCGTGCCCTCAGCCTGGCGCAAGTTGCTGGATCGACAGTAAATGGATACGCTGCTTCCTGTGCGTATCCGTCCGCTATTCCTCGAACACGGCCTTGACTGCACGTGCTGCTGAGTCGCGCTTATCGTGGTTAGTTTGTGGGGACGGTTAGGGCACAACAGTTTTTTATTCTCTCTCTTATTACTAGGTGCTCGTGATCATCTTCTCCCGAAACTTCCGTTGGCACACATTTCTTTAATAATTCCTGCACCGTAGTTTCTACATCTTTTGTCATTGTTCCGTCACTTAAAATTAAGGAATTCAGATAAGCCGATTTGTTTATTTTTTCTCTTACTATTTTATATATCAGACTCCACGGGTCTTTATTTCCTTCTGTAGTCACAAAATCTTCCCATGTAGATCTCTTTCTTTTCCTTATTTCAGAGACATATTTATTCCGTTTACACCTATAGTTTTCTCCGTATTCTTCCAATAAATCCGTCAATCCCATCCTCCTGGCTCTTAGTAATTGCTTTTTGGCTCCATTTGCTTTTTTCCTTAGTACTTCTAATTCCGTACTCCACCACGGTACTGTATTTTGTCTTGTTTTACTCTTGGGCATAGCTTTATCGCAACATACTTCCAGTTTTTTATTAAATATTTTGACAGCATCGTCAGGATGCAACGTCTCAATTTGTTTTATTGTATTCTCGTTAAATTCCATGTTAACTACTTCGCCAAATTTATCCCAATCAGCTTTTTTAATATTGTAATTTTTCTTTTTAATCCAGAATTTCCTTATAGGTGGACCATCTTCAATTTCATATATAATTAAATTATGATCACTGGTCGTACACAAAGGTTCCACTTTCCAACTTTTAATGTTATTTATAATTGAGTTCCCAGCTAAGGTAATATCTATATTTGACTCTGAATTTGAGCGACAGTAAGTTGGAGGGTTATTCGGTTTATTCAAGACATGTAAGTTGTTAGCAATTATAAAATCTTCCAAAATTTTTCCTCTCTCATCTGTTTCATCTGAAAACCACACGGTTGACTTGGAGTTAGCATCCATAGCGATTATTACATTGTTATCATTGATCTCGCAATAAAATTTTTTCTATTTGTCTCAGCAAAGGCTCCCATGGAATCGAGTACTGACAATATACATTTATTAAATAAAAATCCACATTTTCAGTCATGACTTTGAAGCACATAATGTGTTCGTTATCATCACAGATTCCCTGTAAAATTTCAACTTTTTCTTCTTTCATTACAGCAGCAAGCCAGGAATAATTGCACGATTCTGGTTGTATAACCCTTAAATCTGCACTTGTATACCCCCTTACTTTCTTCTTAAAGCAATAGGGTTCCTGTATACACAATAGATCGATGTCTTTTTCCTTAACAATCATTTCTAAGTTAGCCGCTGCTGCAACCGATCTTTGAGCATTTATCTGCCCAACCTTTAGTCCCATTGGATTTTATTCCGGTATATTTCAACTTGTCTTTTGTATTCTAAACAGTTGCCATTATGTGCTTCATGTTTTACGTCCTTCCTTCTTGCCTTGTTACAATTAACACATTGTGGAGAGTCCTTGTTAGGACATGCACTTTTTATGTGTTCCTTCTTTCCGCAGTTTCCACAGATTTGTTCTTCTTCTTTGCATACTCCTGCTATGTGACCATATCCCTGGCATTTATAACACCTCATTATGTTTATAAATTCTTTTATAAAAGTTTTTCAAAGAATTTTCCCGACACTTGCACGACCCAATTTACTTTATTGTCTTCCTTTGTTTTAAAGCTATGTGCAAATGCGACATTACTTTTTAATTTTTCTACTTCAGATTCTTCTAAACCATCGGAATTTTTTCCTATTAATTCTTCTTTTAGTTCTTCTATTTTATAATCTTTTTCAACATCATAAATCATGATGGATGGGTTCAACTTCCTTGGCTTTTCCACCTTTAGCCCAATACCTTCCAGTTTACAGCTTTTAACTACTTCTACGTCTTCACCACTGTTAACTTCTACAATTATTCTTTTCTTTCTTGCTTGTCTGATATTTTTAACTTTCAACTTATTTCTTACCTTAGATAAGCTTGTTAATACCTCTCTTTTAAGATCGTCATTATTTCGTGTATCTTCTTCCTTTTCCGGCCTTATTATTATTACTTCCCCTTATTTTTTCTCCGTAAATTACTCTCTTTAATTTTATCTATTTCCGTTTTTCCAGATCTCCGTCCAGTAGATGCCACAGCAGCCTGCGCATACGTGGTTTGTTGCGTTCTTTCATACGTTTCTTTAGTTTTTAGGAGCTCATTTTCTATAATCTTTTCTTGCAGCCTATTCTTTATTTGTAATATCTTGTGCAATGAGGTTCCCCAGTTCTGACTCCACGGTTTTTCTTCTCTTAGACCTTTGAGTCCCGCCACTCTGCATGTCATCCGCTGCCAGAGACGAGGCAGAACTGCGCCTGCTTCCTCCCCGGGTAAGCCGCTCAGGTAGCATCTCTATTTCTACTAAGCATTCTCCCTTTTCGCCATCATCTTTGGTTTTGTTTTTTATTTTTGAAGGTTCCATATTAGTCCCACGAGTAGGGTCGGAAAGGGTGGTCCACCGGGGCAGAGCCGCCATACCCCGGTAAGGCTAAATACAACTGGGTCTCGCCAGGTACCCAGAGGTTGGTCGTTAATGGCTGGTGCACCCACCAACCACATTCCAGTGCCCTCGACTGGAATGCGCCTATTCGCCGCGTACCATAGCTTTGGGGTGAGGGATTTTTTATAGAGGTTTTCATCCTCGCGGTCCGGCCGTTTAAGGCAAGACCCCCGTTCCCGCGAGACATGACTACGGGTCTTACGGTATTCGGATGGTGCATATCTGCACCACCTCTTGAGGTACCGCTCACTTCCCCGCTCCCGTTGCCCGACAAAGAGTCGAGACAGGAGTCCCGGGGGGGGGGGGCCTCTTTTGTCTAATCTTCTTTCTATCTTTTCAGTTCTTCTCTCTCTCTTTCCTTCCACTTCTCACATTATTCCTCTTCGCCAATTTGGCACCCTAACACCCTATCACCAGGAATACCGCTTCTGCTCACGGCTCTAGGCTAGTCCCGGAGCCCCCGCAGAGCGTTGATTCCCACTCAGCTATTTTGAGTGCCTGAGGCAGATGTGTCGCCCTCTAACACACCTGCCGGTACAGGAGCAAGTTTCCACGTGAGGAAGAGCTTTCTAGTGAGTGGCTGGCACCGTGGTTTCCAGGCCACGTGGCGACCCCCTACGCCTAGGGGCCCCATAAGATCTGCACCGCCCACCCCCGCCTAGACGTCGTAACCCCTAGGACGGGAATGCGCCCCCTTCGTCCGGCACGGTAGTTCCAGGAACCGAGATCTCTCCCTGAACCCGGCCGCCCCGGATATAGACATCTCTGCCTAGTAAGCCTTGGGTTTATCTCCCAGAAGCAATGCAGTCCTTGTAAGCCGCGGAGTCCGAAGGCTCCCACCAACTCCAATTTACTCGACTCCTCAATACGCCTCCACCCGCTGCATAAATGTGGAATCCATTTGGTCCGAGGGGAACAAGTTCCCCTCGTAAGCCCCTGTGCCACGTCAAGGCAGATTCCATTGACAGGGGAGTAGATAGGGACATTTACATTTAGTTACACAAACTATATGCAGCGCGAGCACAAGCTCATTGCCGCCTTTTTCTTAATAAAAACTATTTTTCCACATTTATGTAACTATTTTCAGGTATTTAAGAATTCGGATCACTCAGCCGTCGAAACCCCGCTCGACGTTGCCCGTCCCAGCCAACGAGGAGGCGGATCCACTACTTTCTAACTGGGTTAAAACTTCTCTTCTTTTCTGAAATGCCTTAACAGTAAATTCCGATAATTTTTCAAATTTTTCTTTTGTATTTAGTAACACTCGTTTATCTGTTTCCATGTTTGAAATATCTAAAATTTCCAAATATCTAAATTCATTATAGGCCGGGCACTTAAATAAAATATGATTTACATTTTCCTCCTCCTCTAAATCACAAATTAAACAATTTTTATTGTCTACACATCCTCTTTTATACAAAGTACTATTCATCGGACCATAACCCGTAATTAAATAAACACAAAATCTATTAGGATTAAACCATTTATTATCGATTCTAAACTTTACATTTCGGATGAAACTAAACGTATCTCTACCCCTTGTTTCATTATTCCACCTCAGTTGCCATTCATCATAAACCATTTTTTCTATATTTTCAGTTTCATCCTTAATTCTCTTAGACTCATCAGCTATTTGTAAATTTTCTTTCTGAACATACGAATAAGATTTCCATTTAATATTTTTATTTTTTTTAACTTTACTTATAAGGACCAGCCTCATAATAGCCAAATCCAGAGGAAGAGTACCAGCCAAAACTTGTAAAGCGGCCGTAGACGCAGTTCTACAAGCCCTAGTTAAAATAAGTAAAATAGATCTCTGCGTAGCAAGCAACTGCCTCATTATGTGCGTTTTATGAATCTCACCATACCATAGAACTGAACCATAACTAACAATGGGTAGCAAAACCGCATTATAAAGAACTTTAATTATATTATATTTTATACCCCAAGTGTCACGCGCTACTCTCTTTAAAGACATAACTAAATTAATTACTTTAGACCTTATAAATTTTGCATGTGAAATAAAATTCAATCTATCATCAACTATGACGCCGAGATACTTTACTTTTTCTGAAAATTTAATTTTTGTTTCATTTAACTTGATGATCGGGAGTCTTTCCTTATCTAATTTCCCCTTGACCAACATACCAAAAGTTTTATTCGTAGATACTTTTAATTTGTGCTGTGTACACCATTTGCAAAGAATTTCCAAACCTCTACTGGATATAACTTCAAGCTCAGCTCTAGAATTACCTTTAACAATCATGGCAAGATCATCAGCATAGGCAATAATATCTCCTTCATTAGCATTAATCTCTGCCTGAAACGATTCCAAAAACACATCCATACACCAACCCCAAGCAACTGGACCAATAACTGAGCCCTGAGGGCAACCTTTCTGCATACAAGTTCTTACGCACTCAAGTCTTGAACTTATGGTCATATACCTTTTCTTAAAATAACTCTTAATTAACTTCATTAGAACTAAACTACACTTAGCCTTAGCAACTCTTTCTATAATAGTTGGCCACCACAAACTGTCAAAAGCAGCCTCAATATCAATAAAAATAACTACAACATATTTTTTATATGAACTTTCTATAGAAGTTTTCAGTGCGACCAGCGCATCATCCGTAGACTTATGTAGTCTAAAACCAAATTGCCTATCATTAACCAAACCCTCATTCTCATAATTAGCCTGAATTCTACCAACTACTATCCTCTCAAAAATCTTTCCTACTGATGACAAAAGAGCAATGGGCCTGTAAGAGCCAAGCAAAGACTTATCCCTCCGAGGGTCCTTTAATATAACTTTTAAATTTGCACTCTTCCATAAAATTGGAAAAGTACCATTACGCATACAATTATTAAATAAATACACTAAAATAGATTGGTCTGCATACAAAAGTTGTAAAATCAGCTCAGATTGAAAACAATCCTCGCCTGGAGCTTTACGCTTCTTACATTTTTTAATGGAGGCAAGTATTTTTTCCACCGTGATTTCCGGCTCCAAATTACAATTACGATACAAATTATTACTCCTCTTAACCTCCATTTGCTCCTCTGTTTCATCCTCGACCTCATCCTTAGGCACACATTTTTCAAGTAATTTTCTTACAGTTTCTTCCCAACTCATAGTAAGCTGTCCCGAAGGAAGCCTCAAAGAACTTAAAAACTCCTCTTTATAAATCTTATCTCTAACAACCTTATATACAATACCCCAAGGGTCCCTATTCCCTTCCTTAGTAGCAAAGCTCTTCCAGGTTTCTCTTTTAGCTTTTCTAATATTAGCAATGTTACGTATGAATAATACTCTCTTACGCTGCGCTCGCACGCGTCGCTCGCTCTCGCGTAAGAACGGAAGACGCCTAAAGATTTAGCTCGATACCACACGACGGTTAACCCTTTTAGAATCGACCAACTGCATTGCGACCGATTAGGTACATTCGTGACCCGACGAAGACTCTGCGCTCTTACCTTTTATGGAGGTTCCTAATTAGCCCCTCCCTACATTTCGGGACTATATAAACCCTCCGTTTCTAATCATCTTCGGTTCATAACTACACAGCTACGCGCATAGTCACGTCGCGTTACGCTTGTACAGAGTCGGTTGCATTTCAATAAGAATTGGGCTTACGGCACCATTCAGATAAAGTTAACCCGTTAGAATCCGCATAGTCCGGTTGAAGTTCTTTCGGCATACTTTGTAACCGATCTCAGACCCCGCATCGCCAGTGCGTCAACACCGTGCAGCTTAGGTAATAATTCACACACTATTTAACTATATCGCGACAATTACACTTGTACATACAACTGGTTGCAATATAAACTCATAAACTGTTCACCATTAAACCGAGTAGATTCGTTAAAACCTATCTTTACTCCGTAATCCTTTATATTAGTAGTAACGTCCCACAGATACAACTTAACCGCTCGAGTTGTATCGAATATTTATTTACGAGTCAAACTAACATTTCCTGCGACTCCCTGATTTCGCATCAGGTTCGTTCGCACGCCTTATCCAAAACAAGGTGACTACTCCAACCTAGTGGCTCCCCGATTTCGCATCGGGTTCGTCCACGAAACCTAACCCATCCTACAGCTCCCTGGTTTCGCACCAGGTTCGTCTGTATCCTACGGCTCCCTGATTTCGCATCAGGTTCGTCCGTACGTTTACCAAACTTCCGAACAGCTCCCCGGTTTCGCACCGGGTTCGTCTGTGAATAAACCAACCTCCTGCAGCTCCCCGGTTTCGCACCGGGTTCGTCTGCGCACTCTTTCCTAGTGGCTCCCCGATTTCGCATCGGGTTCGTCCACGACGTTTCACCCTCCTGCGGCTCCCTGGTTTCGCACCAGGTTCGTCCGCGCTTGATTCTATTCCTGAGGCTCCCCGATTTCGCATCGGGTTCGTCCTCGCTTACATCAATCCCAGCGGCTCCCTGATTTCGCATCAGGTTCGTCCGTGCACCTAACTAACAAATTCTCAACCATATTCCTTGGGAAATATCAACATCGCCGGTCTAGGCGTTGCCCACAGCCCTGGCTCGTAACAAACTGGTGACAGCGGTGGGATTCTGCTGATTTAGAATTACCGTAAATTTTGGTTTTTAGAAATACGTTCTATTACTCGTAGGTGAACATTTTACAATATACTAGTTTTCGCTAGTTAGTTACTTTAGTAATTTTCAAAATGGCAAATCCACAAGCGAACGTCTCTGCTAGTGAGATGCTGAACTTGACAGCTTCGATTGCTAATACAATGACACTCTTAACGCAACGGACGTGTATACAGAATATCACTTTGTCCATTCCGACTTTTGACGGAGAAAAGCCATCGTTGACGCACTTTGCACAACATGTGGAAAACGGGTTAACTTTGATTCCTGAGGGTACGGAAGCGGAGTATCTTGCCATTGTTTTAACTAAACTCATCGGTCCAGCACGTAGATGCACGATAGAGCATAAATTCGACTCTGTTAAGGCATTAATTAAACACTTAAAAAAGAGATTCGCGCCTGGTAGAGATTTGTCGCATTTTCAAGTAGAAATCGCGAAATTACGTATTCGTGAAGGTGAAAGTATTCGACGATATGTCGATAGAACAAGTCATCTTGTTTATTGTACGCGCGGAGCTATTCGGGAAAGATATCTGGATCACGCTGAAGAATTCGTCAAGGAAATGGAAAAGGACGTTAAAGAAAACTTCATCGATGGTTTACCGGATCGAATTTCCTGGAAAGTGTCGGCTAAACTTCAAGATTTGGAAACGCTTGAACAGGCTTACGACGCCGTGCTGCATATTGACAGGAAATTAAGTAATCGGCAACGGTCGCCATCCAGAGAATCACCTTCTAGATGGTCACGCCGAGATCGTTATGATCGGGATTATCATAATCACGACCGCGAAGTATCGTATCCACTGTCTCCGAACAGATATGATCGGTTCAGGGAACGACCAACGAGAACATCTGAATTTGAAGAGGAACGAGAGAGGCAAGGACGCACGACGGCCTGGACTTTACGACAAAGGACCCCCTCGAGATCCCCTTCTAATCATCGCGATTCATCCGTAGATGATCGAGATACAAAATTTTCAATTCTTAAGAATCCTGACAAAAATCGTAAGTCAGATTTATATTGTTGGCATTGTGGCATTGCTGGACATGACGGGAAGTCATGTAGGAATCGTCCGCGCAGTCCGCATTATCGCCGAGATTCACGGGATTCATCCGTTGAATCAAACAAGACTTTAAACTTCAATCGCGCTCAACGTACAGGCGACACGATGAGCGGAAACGAGGAAGATCGCCGAAGGAAAATCCGATTCAGCGACGAGAAGAAAGAAGACTCATCAAGGAAGCACCTGCACCAAGAATCAAGATCAAGGTACCGGAACTGGAATCAGGAACGGGAGAATTCTTAATTGATGGTGGAGCAGCTGTTAATCTGGTGGTCATCGACGTACTCGGAAAAACCGCAGAAATAATTTCAAGAGAAGAAATTGAGTTGACAGGACTCACTACAACGCCGATTCACACCCTTGGAACTACAATTTTACATATTCATGGATCTCCAGCATTTTTCTATGTGGTGAGAAATCTTGCAATAGACGCAGATGGACTTATCGGAAGCCCGTTTTTAAAACAAGAAGAAGCTGAAGTTTCCTACTATCATGGAACCTTAACATTGAAAAATAAACCGATTCGACCATTACGTTTTTCAAACTATCAAGATTTACCTCAACAAATTAAGGAACAGCAGACAGTTACAAAATATTGTAACAAACCTAGAACATCGCAACAGATTGCTGTAAGAGTAGCAAATGTGAAGATGAAGGAAGGATACTTACCACGCATTAAAACCCACGAACATCTTTACATAGGGGAAGCAGTCGTGACCAACAACGACGGAAAGTGTCACGTTATGGCGATAAACACCAGTGAAGAAACAATTGAAGTAGAGATAGAGCCTCAATTATTGGAGCCCTATGATATCGTGAGTTCATCAGAAGAAGATTCTTACTCAGAAACGGAACACCCGTCGAGCTTCAAGATTAGGAAAGACAGGATGCATGGAATTCTACAAACTCTCAATTTAAACCATTTAAATAAGGAGGAACGGAATTTCGTGACAGACTTAGTGGAAGAATTTCCTGATCGATTTTTCCTTCCAGGAGATAAACTCGGGAAGGCTCGTGACTTTAGTCATTCAATTCATACAACTAATGATATTCCAATTAATACCAGGCAATATCGTTATCCGCCAGTACATCAAAAAGAAATTCAAAAACAGATCAGCACTATGCTATCTGCAGGCATAATTGATCACTCTAAATCTCCGTATAATTCACCATTATGGATTGTTCCAAAGAAAGCAGACGCACAGGGAGTTAAACGCTGGCGTTTGGTAATAGATTTTCGTGCTCTCAACGAAAAAACAATTTCCGATAAATACCCATTACCTCAAATCACGGAAATTTTAGACCGATTACGAGGAGCTAAATACTTCTCAGTTTTTGATCTCGCAAGTGGATTTCATCAGATAGAAATGGATCCGAAAGATAAAACAAAAACTGCTTTTACAACCCCGAATGGACATTACGAATTTTCTCGAATGCCTTTCGGATTAAAGAACGCACCACCCACTTTTCAACGCCTTATGGATCAAGTACTCACTGGACTTCAAGGGACAGATCTTTTTGTTTATTTGGACGACATAGTAGTATACGCTTCATCGTTACAAGAACACAACATTAAAGTTAAAAAATTATTGAACCGCCTTAAAGATCATGGATTAACCCTTCAGACCAATAAATGTGAATTCCTACGGAAGGAAGTTGCATACCTCGGGCACATTATATCAAAAGATGGAGTCAGACCTGATCCTAGGAAATTAAAATCCGTTCAAGATTTTCCTACACCTACTACACAGAAGAATATTCAACAATTCCTAGGACTTGTAGGATATTACCGAAGATTCGTACCTAATTTCACCTTAATAGCAAAACCTCTAATTAACCTGTTAGGGAAAGGTATCAAATTCAAGTGGACAGAAGAACAAGATCAAGCCTTCAAACAATTACGCAGCGAATTGTGCCAACAACCCATTTTACAATATCCAGATTTTGATAAACCATTCATCGTTACAACAGATGCATCGGAATATGCAATTGGAGGCGTGCTCAGTCAAGGGGAGATAGGAAACGATCTGCCGATTGCGTACGCGTCCCGCAGCTTAAATAAACCTGAGAAAAATTATTCAGCTACAGAAAAGGAATGTTTGGCAATGGTTTACGCCGTAAGATATTTCAGGCCTTACATTTATGGAACTAAATTCACACTCGTTACAGATCATAGACCGTTAGTTTGGTTACATTCTGTTAAAGATCCGACTTCTAGACTCATGAAATGGAAACTGAGACTCCTAGAATACGAGTATCAAGTCGTTCATAAAGCCGGAAAAACGAATAAAAACGCAGACGCTTTGTCGCGTAACCCCGTATCTGTTTGTTTACCATTAATGCCACGAGAATGCAGAGATTCTGAATTCAAAATACAGATACCTAAAATAGATCCTAATACTGATTCAATTGGACAACGTGTTAGACAGTCGCGACGAGATAGAGAAAGCCGACCCAAGTATCGGGATAGCAGCAGCTCCGACGAAACAGAACAGGCCGCATATGGAAAGGTCCAACATTCGCCGATTATAGACAGAAATCGATCTTTTCCGAGCCTGTCTCAAGAGATATCGATGCCAGATGAGCGCCTGGAAACTATAAATGGTTTTTTACCAGCAGCAAATTCCACTCAAATTTTGCCTTCACACGAAGACCAGACCCTACACGACGATTCATTATCTTTTGGAGAACCACTCGAAGACACTGTAATAAAGTATACAAATAATGTTCGCCAAGACTTGTTTAGTACACCGCAAGGGTTGACACCAATGCCGGGTGTAGTTTTACAAGCCCCAGCAAACCAGCTACCTGCGAAGACCCTTGCCGAAGCAAGTGTCATACGGTCACCCGATAACGGTTCGACTCGACATGATTTGCTAGACCATACGCTCGACCCTTATCCATTCATCGCCTCGGATTTGGAAAAAACGTCTGATGAAGATGATCTGGAGGAGGTAATATCTGCACATCTGCATAAAATTACTGTATCACCGAACACCCTCACAGCTGAAGAAGGACACTGTGTACATTTTATATCTGCCGACTGTAATTTACAAACCAACGTTGGAAAACTGTTACTGGATACCGAGACAATAAGTAAACAGGACCTTCTCGCAAAACGACCAGGAAAAGGACATATAGTAACTTTGGATAATGGATTATATAAATCTTTCAGCATAGTAGTTTCCGACAATTTTTACGATAATGTTAAAAAATCAGACGTTCTTACGGGTTTGGAAATTCTTAGAGACACCTTAAATCAACACCATATCAAAACATTTCGAATATCAGCAACCGGAGATTTCCATAAACTGCCGGTCAACGAATTCTTCAAGATGTTAGAAGAAGTTTTCACTGGAACAGCACAGCAAATTATTGTTTGCAATTGTATCATCACTACACCATCCATAGAAGACAGACAAGAAATAATCCGCGAAGCCCATGATAGTTTAATTGGAGGACACAAAGGAATCACGAAGACTTATAAACGCATCCGATCGAAATTCCAATGGCCGCAAATGCGCAATGACATTCAAAGTTACATACGAAGATGTCAAAGTTGCCAAGAACAAAAATTAGTTCGAGCAAAAACTCGTCAGCCTATGTTAATTACCGACACACCTATGGGACCATTCGATAAAATAGCTTTGGATACAGTAGGACCTTTGCCGATCACACCTAGCGGAAATAGATACATTCTCACTATGCAAGATAATTTAACTAAATATTGCATGGCAGTAGCAATACCGAATATTCGAGCTGCTACTATTGCAGATGCTTTTGCTAGATATTTCATTGCAATCTATGGTACACCTCGCGCAATATTAACAGACAAAGGAACTAGTTTCATTGGAAACCTTATGACAAATTTGTCCGAAATATTTAAAATCAAGCAAATTACAACTTCGGGATACCGACCGCAAACCAACGGATCATTGGAGCGAAGCCACATCGTACTCACCGAATATCTCAAGCACTACATGGATAGTTACGAAGATTGGGATTTATTAATACCTTTTGCAATGTTTTCCTACAATACATCTGTACACGAAGCAACAAATTTCACTCCATACGAATTAATTTTTGGAAGACCAGCCCGAGAACCAAGTTCGTTTCCAACTGGTGAAAAATGGAAGTCGTACGGAGATTATCTAATGGAATTGATAACACATATGACTAACATCCGTAATTTGGCCTCAGCAAGGAATTAGGATCTGGATTAATCAACGAAATAGAAACCACCGTCTACCCGGACAGCCCCTTACAACGTCACCCAAGGCTGGATGGAGCTGGGCATCGCCGTTTCAACCACCAGCTAAAGCGGACCCGCAATAAACACAATAGCGTTAAGTACACAAAACACATACACTACACCCGACAATTTTCACACCTTTAAATCTTAGATAAATCTTTAACCGTTTTCCTTTCTTTGAAAACGCATCACGCAAAACGCGATGTTTCATCTCGGGGGGGGAGATGTTACGTATGAATAATACTCTCTTACGCTGCGCTCGCACGCGTCGCTCGCTCTCGCGTAAGAACGGAAGACGCCTAAAGATTTAGCTCGATACCACACGACGGTTAACCCTTTTAGAATCGACCAACTGCATTGCGACCGATTAGGTACATTCGTGACCCGACGAAGACTCTGCGCTCTTACCTTTTATGGAGGTTCCTAATTAGCCCCTCCCTACATTTCGGGACTATATAAACCCTCCGTTTCTAATCATCTTCGGTTCATAACTACACAGCTACGCGCATAGTCACGTCGCGTTACGCTTGTACAGAGTCGGTTGCATTTCAATAAGAATTGGGCTTACGGCACCATTCAGATAAAGTTAACCCGTTAGAATCCGCATAGTCCGGTTGAAGTTCTTTCGGCATACTTTGTAACCGATCTCAGACCCCGCATCGCCAGTGCGTCAACACCGTGCAGCTTAGGTAATAATTCACACACTATTTAACTATATCGCGACAATTACACTTGTACAAACAACTGGTTGCAATATAAACTCATAAACTGTTCACCATTAAACCGAGTAGATTCGTTAAAACCTATCTTTACTCCGTAATCCTTTATATTAGTAGTAACGTCCCACAGATACAACTTAACCGCTCGAGTTGTATCGAATATTTATTTACGAGTCAAACTAACATTTCCTGCGACTCCCTGATTTCGCATCAGGTTCGTTCGCACGCCTTATCCAAAACAAGGTGACTACTCCAACCTAGTGGCTCCCCGATTTCGCATCGGGTTCGTCCACGAAACCTAACCCATCCTACAGCTCCCTGGTTTCGCACCAGGTTCGTCTGTATCCTACGGCTCCCTGATTTCGCATCAGGTTCGTCCGTACGTTTACCAAACTTCCGAACAGCTCCCCGGTTTCGCACCGGGTTCGTCTGTGAATAAACCAACCTCCTGCAGCTCCCCGGTTTCGCACCGGGTTCGTCTGCGCACTCTTTCCTAGTGGCTCCCCGATTTCGCATCGGGTTCGTCCACGACGTTTCACCCTCCTGCGGCTCCCTGGTTTCGCACCAGGTTCGTCCGCGCTTGATTCTATTCCTGAGGCTCCCCGATTTCGCATCGGGTTCGTCCTCGCTTACATCAATCCCAGCGGCTCCCTGATTTCGCATCAGGTTCGTCCGTGCACCTAACTAACAAATTCTCAACCATATTCCTTGGGAAATATCAACATCGCCGGTCTAGGCGTTGCCCACAGCCCTGGCTCGTAACAGCAACATACTTATTTCTAGCCACTCTAAATTTGCGCTCATAATCCAGAATCAAATCTACAAAATTTAGTCTTCTAGCTCTTTCTAACTGCTTTTTATACTTATTTGTTTCTGATCTCAATTTTTTAATATTCTCAGACCACCAAGGAACTGAACCCTCCTTGGTACACTTTCTAGGGATATTTTCACTACAACATTGAGTAAGGAGCTTGTTAAAAATCTTTACAGCTTTATTAGGTTTAGAATCTATTAATTTTCCTTTAACTTGATCATTAAATTTAATCTTAACACTTTGATCAAAACCTTCCCAGTTTGCCCTTTTCAAATTAAAAGGCTTCTTATTATTTAATACATTACTTGAACTAAAATTTTTTGAAATTGTGCCGCCTAAAACTATTCTAAATGCAACTAGATTGTGATCACTAGTCGTACAATCAATGACAACTTTCCAGTCAAAAATAAATCTCGAGAAATTAGAGCTAGCCAAGGTAACATCGATATTAGACTGCCCACTCGAACTCATAAAAGTGGGAGGATTACCCGACTCATTTAATACAACCAAATCATTAGCCAAAATAAACTCCTCCACCAGCTTCCCCCTCTCATCAGTCTCACGAGAAAACCACACATCAGACTTAGAGTTTGAATCTAAAGTGATAACAAAACATTTACCTTTTAATTTAACTAAAATATTATTGATCAAATCTAAAAAATGGGAAATTGGTAAAGAGTACTGGCAATAAACATTAACAATATAAAAACAACATGCATTTGTATAAATTTGAAAATAAATAACGTGCTCAGTGGTATCCGGAAAAACCAGGATGTTCAAATTTTCATGCCTAACAACTGCTGCCACCCAGGGGATTTTTCAAATCGGTTGGATAACTCTCAAATGAGGAGAATTATATCCTCGAACTAAACCTCTAAAATTATACGGTTCCTGAATACATAAAATATCTAACTTATATTCTTTGATCAAAACCTCTAGCTCAGCAGCAGCAGCCGAAGAACGCTGCGCGTTAATTTGTCCTATGATTAGCTCCACTTTATTTTAGATTTAAAAATTTCCAGATACCTAATAAAGTCCGGACAATCCTTACTCCTTACACTATGCCCTGTTTCATTTCTTTTCGCCCTAGTGCAATTTACACATATAGGGTTTTCCTTTCTTTTACATTCTTCTTTTGCATGCTCTTTAGAACCCCAAGTTTCACATAACTGTTCTTGTATGCTGCAGTACTTAGCTATATGCCCATGGCCATAACATTTATAACATCTAACAGTGTTGTAAAATTCTTTCAATCTATACACCCGCCACTTCATATATACTTTGCCTTTATTTATCAATTCTATATAAACCTCACTGGGAACTTGAACCACCCAGTTTACCTTGTCATCTTTCGTCTTAAAGCTATACCTAAACTCGATCTGATCCTTTAACTCATGCATATTCCTATTTACAATATGATCCAAATTTTTACTAACAAGATTCTCCAATAACTCATCTTTTTTGTAATCACTTTCAACATCATAAATGATAATTGAAGGATTAATCTTCTTTGGCTTCTCAACTTTAACTCCAATTTGCTCTAAATTACTCTTCTTAATTAGCTCAACATCACTTTTACCATTAACTTGTATAACAATTCCCTTCTGCTTCATCTGACGTATCCCTCTGACTTTTAAAGTCTTACTAGCATCTTTTAACTTTTCCAAAACATCTTGCTTTAACTCCTCATTATTTCGTTTGTCATCATCTTTATTAGGTTTTAATAGCACGACTTCATAATCTTCTTTTCTTTTCAGGTTATTGAGGTTAATTCGACTACTAGGGACAGAGAAACTTGGAGCCGTCTTTGCTGCAACTTGAGCGTAAGAGACTTTTTGTATCTCGTTACACTTTTCTCTAGTTTTAAGAATCTCATTGTTAACTAATTCTCTCTGTAGTCGATTTTCCAACACTGCCCACTTATCCAGAATAAATTTAATGCTGCTTATAGAAATCTTATTACTATCGTTAAATAAAAACTCCTCCAGTTTAATTCTTTCATCATAGACTTCTTTCAAAATATCATATGTTTGCTCTTCTTTTGTTAATTTTTTAGCAACACCTATACTTTCAACGTCAAGATCTCCTGTTTTTCTCCTCGTTGCTCTGGCCGATGACCTGCCCTCAGATGCATCTTCCGAGAAGTGGGACGAAGCAGAACTACGCCTGCTATGTCCCCTAATCTGAGATTCCGTAAGCATCTCAATCTCGACACAACATTCCTCCCCACCTTCTCTCCTCTCACCACCAGTTTGTTTTGTTTTGTTATTAAGATCCATTACTGAGTCCCACGAGAAGGTCGGAAATAACGGTCAACCGGGGCAGAGCCGCCTTGCCCCGGCAAGGCTTAAATACAACCGGGGGCAGCCATTTCCCGGAGGTTGGCCGCTAGCAACTGGTGCACCCACCGGCCACGCTCCGGCGCAAAGTCCGGAACGCACCCCTTCGGCGCGCGCCATACCTTACGGTAAGGGATTTTTTATAGAGGTTGTCATCCTCGCGGTCCGGCCGGTTAAGGCAAGACCCCCGTTCCAGCGAAACATGACCACTGGTTTACGGTGTGCTAAGAGCTCGGGTAACCCTGGGCCCGCTAAAGCCCATACTGTGCCCGTCCCTGACCCGACCGGAGTTGGTCCAGGAACGGCCACAGCCCCTGAGGGAAGTAGATAGGGACAGAGGGAATCTCGTTAATCCATTCATGCGCGTCACTAATTAGATGACGAGGCATTTGACTAAATCCTGTACCGGGTATTATTCCGGTATACTTCCGCGCAAGTTTAAGCACCAGCACGTTAGGTGCATCTAAAACTACTCAACGATAACAAAGAAGTGACTTTATACACGGGCCTACTTTCTAGTGTCCACTGCCATGAGATCTGCCCGGGGTTCGTGGAAAAATTAGGAACGGGGACCCTTACGGGAGGCGAACTTAGCCACACCGAGGTGTGTTGTCAGGGAAGCCGCGCGAAGGCGTCGCCCCGGGCTCTCCATGTTTAGAGCCCGCCCCGCGCCCTACTATACAATAGTATTGCAGGACTCGCACCGCTTGGTGTATAAGGCCAAGACGGGCTAATAATAGTTTCGTCTGCTGGCAGCTGCTTCGTCAGTATTAAAATTGTATGTTCGGCTTGCGCCTTGTCATGTATAAAATTGTTTAGAGTCTTTTCAGCAGTCTCAATCTGAGACATACTGCTCTGTTCGTCCGGCCTTCCTTAAAAGGAAGGTAGAGTTCCAGAGCAGCGCTGTACGGAGTCAGTCACCTGAAAATAAGATGTAGATTAGTCTTGTGCGGCTTACGCCTTGTCTTGTATAAAATATTGTAGTAGCTTTCAGGCAGTCCCAATCTGAGACGTACTGCCCTCTTCATCCAGTCTCCCTTAAAAGGAAGGCGGAGTTCCAAGGCAGCGCCGTCCGGCTACAGTCATAGAATAAGAAAATAAATAAATAAATAAGACGTTCACATAATAAGTTAACATATATCGTTGGTATGCTTATCACGATACGTGATCGTAGTCCAAAAATTCGTTCGCTATTTCGATTGACGAACGGAGGGCTATTAATGAAGCCGTCAGACAGTCTTTTCTTCCGAGCCCCAGGACTTTCATGCTTTGTTTCGTCGCTTTGGGCATGGCTCCTCTGCATCCCACTACTATCGGTATGACTTCTGCCCTTACTCCATTCATTTTAACTCTTAAGTATTCCGCGGTGTCCTTGTATTTCCATTCTTTTTCTCTGTACGCCTGGGGGAGATTTTCACGGTCCTCATAGCGGACCGTTACATCTACTACGTAAACCGTATCATGGTCTTTAATAACCAAATCCGGCTTACGCAGCTCCCCCAGCACATTTACAGTCGGTTCTTCGAACACCGCGCAGTGACTAGGCATTTTATTTTTCACGAGTTTACAGATCTCGTTATGCCTTCTAATTCTATGGGCCTTCGTGTGGGTGCAATTACCCAGTATATGTCCCAGGGTCTCGGCCTGGGCGCTACAACGTCGGCATTGGACATCTAATGTTTTCTTAGCTCTGTTCAATGCCACCTTTGTGCCGAACGTGTTGGTCCTGAGCTTGAGCGCATCCAGGTATCTGGACGGCTTCAGTAATTTGGGGTTGTACAGCCATTCATTTCCAATTCTGTCTCCAAAGAATTCTTTGAATCCTTGCCCCTGGGAGACGAGTTGCCTCCATCGATCCGTTTCTCTCTTACGGAGGGCCTTCCTAGCTGCCTCGACTTGTTCTAGAGTTATGCCAGCATCCCAGCTAAGTTCTACGGATGCTGCATACTTCCGTATCATACCCTCCTGCTCCAGGAGTGCCTGTCTTACTGCTTCATCTTCTGAAGCTTTCATTTTAACGGCACTTCTAATCTTTGCCAGCTTGACGATATTCTCGACCCGCTGGACACCCAGTCCTCCATGGCTCTTAGCTGTGTAGATAACTCCATCAGTAGTTGATGGATGGAGGTGTAGAATGCGTTTTAATACTTGCCTAATTTCTTGGTCAAGTTGTCTTAGGGTGCCCAGGGGAGGAGAGTTCGCCACCAGCCTATGGATGTATCGGGGCAGGAGGTACGTTCGAATCAGATTAACTTTCTGATGTGGTTTTAATTTCATCGTGCCCACTGTCTTAACTGCCCGTATAATTTCGTCTGTCGAGGAACCTCGAAGGCCCTTCCACGGATCGAGTTTGATCCCTAGGTATTTGACTGTCGCCTCGGGATCAGTATAAGGGATGGTTGATCCACCCACTTCAATTTTTGGGTCCGTCATGTGCCATGTTCTGTTGCTTTGGACGATCTGGAATGCTGTGCATTTCGAGGCCGCTACACTCATGCCCAGCTCTTTGAGCTAATTAGCAAGCATTTTGTTCTGCTTGGCGGCCTCCCTTCTTGTCTTTGCCAGCAAGACCAGATCGTCTGCAACTGCTAGGATGGAGACATTCTCGTCTCCCATCCGTATGCCCTCCGTCGTCTCGTCTATCTTCCCTATTATAGGGTCGATTATAATGTTAAATAGTAAGGGCGATAGTGGGTCGCCTTGCTTCACACCCCTTCGCAGGTTCATTGTGACCGTTTCTCCATCCCTGCATGTTATATCGGTCTTGCAGCCGTCGTACATCCTGCCTATGTAACGAGTGGCTGTGTCGGGGATGCCTTTCTCTTTTAGGCAGCTGCCCATCACACTGTGGGGTACCGTGTCAAAGGCTTTCGTGATGTCTACTACGGTTATTACCCCACCGCCTTCTCCTTTCATTGTTGCCAGGGCGCTACTGAGGATGGATATATTTTGTTTACATCCATCCTCTTTTGTGAAACCTTTCTGCCTCCGATTAATACTTGCAATGTTCCTTAATCTTCGGTCAATCATTGCCGAGTATATCCTGCTTATTATGGAGCCTATCGTGATGGGTCTCCAATTGCTTACGTCCTCCACGCTCTTCCCTGGTTTGGGAATGAGCGTGGTTCTGTGTAACTTCCACTGTTCAGGATATACTCGGCTCATTAGCAGTAGGTTGAACAGTTTGGCTACTATGTGTAGCGCCCCGTCTCGCCTTAGATGTGCCTTCGTTACTCCATCTAGGCCTGCCGCCGTGTTCCATTTTATCTTTTTAAATTTGGCGATTATCTCTTCCAGTGTGATGGGCGTCCATACCTCTTCGATACCTACACTGTTTCTTTCGCTGCCTCTGCTTCTCCTTTTGCTTTTAAGACTAACTTGGGGTCCTGCCACCCCCCAGAGGTCTTCGTAAAGTGCGGCTACCTCTTCTCTTGGAGGTGCCTCGACGTTTGCTTTGTCTTCCGGCGCTTTACCCACTATCGCCCAGTCGACAAGCCGGGAGGGACACTTCTTACATATCTCCTGAGTCCTAGCGTAATCGTATTTCCTCCTTTTCGTGTTCTTGTTGGTTCTACGTGTCCCTCCTCTTGTTGGCTCACGTGTCTCCGAGATCGTTGGCGATGATATATCTACGGAGAGGAACCTCCCATCTCTCCCTGCCGATGCTCAGTCTGGGAGCTACTTCTTGCGCTTCCTCTGTTGCCGTCTCGTAGACGGAGCTCCCAGATGATCTTTCATCGGCATCCTCCTCTACTATTCTGTTCCTATACCTGCCCCCCGCGGGTAGGAGCCTCCCTTTATCACTTATTTGCCTACACGTCTTATGTGGCAGGAACTCCCTAATCTTAACATTCGGGTATCTTTCCTCTCGGAATCTCCTGTCAAGTATGATCAGGAGATCCACCTCTTCCTTAGACCAAGCCGAGGCTCTACTGCTTGGCCTGTCCCTGCCACTCTCACATTGTTCTGCTCTTTTCAGGTTCCGCGCCGAAGGATGTTGGTGCCTCTCATGTTGGGCTAATCCCCTCTGGGTCCGGAAAGTCCTGTCACATATTGTGCATTTTGACATTACTTCCCCCTCGGTCTCTTCCTCTACTGCCGTTTCAGTGCAGTGAGGCCTGTGGCACCTCCAGCCATGAAGCTTTTCAAAGCTCCTGTGGCAGGCGGCGCACCTTCACACTGCCTTTTGCCGAGGGTGTCTCTCTTCCATGTGCTTCATATATTGCCCTTCCTGCATGAAACACGTTTCCGGGCCCTCCCCGACGCAGAACCTGCATTTAATATACCCGCTAAGGGGCAGGTCCGTTACTTGTGCCATCTCAAGTCCGGGTACAAAAGCAGTGTCGTCATTATTGGTCCTCCTATCCATTGCGGACAAGTCCGCCACAGGGGCTTCAGGACCGGGGGCCCCTGTGTCCGAGGCTTCTTCTTCAACTACTATTCTATCCATTGCTAGATTTATTGTGTTACTGTGCGTCTAATCCCAGTCATATCCATGTCCCTTGCCTATTCGTCAGGGCAGGGATGCCCGAATGGCAGATGGGCCCGGCCGCGAGCGGCGTTGTAGAGTCCGCCGGGGGATGTGATCGTCAGCTGTACTGGAACTTAATGTAGGTGCCGGCGGCGCATCGCTGTGCCCCGCCAGGGCAAGACGGCTCGGGCTACGCCGACAAACCCCAGCAGTGCATCGCCCCGCTCCGCCAGGCAACACTAATTTATTAGAATTTCATAGAAATTCTACAAGTCCCAGCGGCGTATTGCTTTCGGCCGCCGGACCTGTCACAAAATTCGCCAAGCTCCAGCGGCGTATTGCTTTCCGCCGCCGGGCCTGTGGCGCATTTGCTACGTTATGCTAGGTTCCTTGACCTAGGTTAAGAGAGTCATAGTTACTCCCGCCGTTTAACCGCGCTTTCTTGAATTTCTTCACGTTGACATTCAGAGCACTGCGCAGAAATCACATTGCGTCAACACCCGCGGGGGCCATCGCAATGCTTTGTTTTAATTAGACAGTCGGATTCCCCTAGTCCGTGCCAGTTCTGAGCTGAGCGTTGTATGGCGGCCGAAGAGAACGACCACGACGGAAGATCCGCCACGGAAGCCTCGCAGCAAGGAAGATCCGCGGGAGGCCAAGGCACGGGACCGAGCTCGGATCCCGATTTCGCAATAATGCGTCCGTTCACCTCGCACAGGCCCGGCACGTCGGCCAAACCCACTTCCCGACCAAGCCCGACACGCCCCGCTCCTCAGAGCCAATCCTTATTCCGAAGTTACGGATCCAATTTGCCGACTTCCCTTACCTACATTAATCTATCGACTAGAGGCTCTTTACCTTTACCTTTACCTCGTGTGCAACGGCTGTTCGCACGAAACCCTTCTCCACGTCAGTCCTCCAGGGCCTCGCTGGAGTATTTGCTACTACCACCAAGATCTGCACCGACGGCGGCTCCAGGCAGGCTCACGCCCAGACCCTTCTGCGCACACCGCCGCGACCCTCCTACTCGTCAGGGCTTCATGGAGGACGGCCACCCGAGGGCGACGCGTCCCTCCCCACTTGCCGCTGACGGCGGAGTATAGGCGCGACGCTTCAGCGCCATCCATTTTTAGGGCTAGTTGCTTCGGCAGGTGAGTTTTTACACACTCCTTAGCGGATTCCGACTTCCATGGCCACCGTCCTGCTGTCCATAAGCGTCGACTTAGGCGCCTTAACTCTGCGTTTGGTTCATCCCACAGCGCCAGTTCTGCTTACCAAAATTGGCCCACTTGGCACTCTGATCCAAAATCTCGTGGCTTCACGTTTCAAGCAAGTCAGAGATCTCACCCATTTAAAGTTTGAGAATAGGTTGAGGTCGTTTCGGCCCCAAGGCCTCTAATCATTCGCTTTACCAGATGAGACTCGCACGCGTTCACAGAGGAACGAGCGAGTGCCAGCTATCCTGAGGGAAACTTCGGAGGGAACCAGCTACTAGATGGTTCGATTAGTCTTTCGCCCCTATACCCAGTTCCGACGATCGATTTGCACGTCAGAATCGCTACGGACCTCCATCAGGGTTTCCCCTGACTTCGTCCTGACCAGGCATAGTTCACCATCTTTCGGGTCCCAACGTGTACGCTCTAGGTGCGCCTCTTCTCGCAATGAGAACGAAACGCCCCGGGAGTGCGAGGCCGCATCTTAACGCGGCCCATCCTCCCTAGGTCGACGCTGAGGCCGACCTTCACTTTCATTTCGCCTTTAGGTTTATGCATCCCAATGACTCGCGCACATGTTAGACTCCTTGGTCCGTGTTTCAAGACGGGTCCTGAGAGTACCCAAAGCTGTAGCGTCGCCGACCGGTAATTCGAAGCTTGGCCAGTCCGAGGACACCGCCTGCTAACAGCTGGTCAGGCCCGGGGACGGCACCGGGTCCGCGCCTCCGGGTTAAACTGACCTAGCTTGCGGCGGGCCTGACGCACATACATTCAGAGAATGGATTGGTTGCGGCCCGATACCGTGCGAGTACCGTCGTGCAGCCGGCCAGGCGACCGAGGGTCTGACGCGCGTCCCCTTGCGGCGACGCGGCAGGCGCCCACTCGGGCCGTAGACCGACACACAACGGGTCGCGACGTTCTACTAGGGGAGAAGTGCACGACTACGTTACCGGAACATTCAGGCCGAAGGCGGCGTGCCCCTGCGATGTAACCACGAGGGCACATTCGGAGCATCGCGCGCCAACGGGAGCCAGCCTCGTTGACGATGAATCTCCCCATTCGATCTTTTGGGTTTCTCAGGTTTACCCCTGAACGGTTTCACGTACTCTTGAACTCTCTCTTCAAAGTTCTTTTCAACTTTCCCTCACGGTACTTGTTCGCTATCGGTCTCGTGGTCGTGTTTAGCCTTAGATGGAGTTTACCACCCACTTAGGGCTGCACTCTGAAGCAACCCGACTCTAAGGAGAGATCCTCCCGAAACGCGTACCGGTCGCTACGGGCCTGGCACCCTCTACGGGTAAATGGCCCCATTCAAGATGGACTTGGACGCGGTTCGACGTCCCGGGATAAACGGATCCTCCCGAACACTACATTTCCCGGCGGCAGTACCGCGGGATTCAGTGCTGGGCTAATTCCTGTTCGCTCGCCGCTACTAAGGAAATCCTTGTTAGTTTCTTTTCCTCCGCTTAGTAATATGCTTAAATTCAGCGGGTAATCTCGCCTACTCTGAGGTCGCCTTGGTACGTTATCGAGAAGGGTACCGGCAAGGTACAAAAAAAAAAATAAGAAGAACGGAAAAAAAATGGAAAAAAAAATGGAAAAAAAAATCGCGCGAGAAGCACGCTAGACATCCAAGAAACCGGGAACTTTTAACGTCCGTCCACTTGCGTTAGCAGGATAGATATATATTGTTATATCTCCTTGCCTTTCACATTTCGGAGACTGGACGACCGGTTTTGGATGCGCGGTCTCGGCGATCGGCAAAACTAAGGGACGCAAACCCGGGGCGACCAATTTTATATCGTCCGTATATATTTATCTGATATTGATCGAGAGGGCCTCACCAATGAGTATCTGATGTACTCTGGTTCGGTTCACGCGTCGTCCCGTCTGTAAGAATGATTTTTGTTTCCTCTTCCCTTAATCTTCGCCTCGGCACAACACGAACGCTCCACCATACAACACAACACACACTTCGTTCGAGACTCCGTACGGTCGAACACGCCCACAATCGGGGTACCGAAACGTCGGAAGCAGAGCGCTAACTCGAAATCACGCGTAGGCAAGCTCCGAAGCACGGTTGGCGAAACGCTCGGACTTATCCTACGAACGTGGCTGGGTGGTCAACGGCGCGGCGGGCAGAGAGGCTGAGGGAGAGCGAGACAGGCGAGACGACGGGGAATTGTTCATCCTGTTGCAGTACTCGTGTGGAACTGTCCCTTCTCTCTCTCACTTTCCTCTCTCGATAACCGCACGGCGCGCATCGACCGACATCCCAATCATCAGCGTTCGAGGATACCGCTGCATAAAACACCACCGTACAGGGAGACCTGGCACTAGGTGAATCGAGGCACGTCAAACTTCCAACGACGACCCACTCGATATGTGTGCATATCGACGCAAGAGTATACAGGGTGTCTCTTAATTTCTGTCCTTCCCGGAAATGGGGGGTAGCTTGGGTGATTCGGAACAACTTTTTCCTTGACCAAAATGTGGTTTGTAGCTTCATTTTTGAGTTATTAATGAAAAACACTGGCCAATCAGGGCGTTCGTAGAGCGCGCGCTCAAGCGCATGGCTCTCAATCGCGCTCGGTCGTGGCGTGAGCCAACGCGTTTCTTCGTGACCACAACCGAGTGCGGTTGAGAGCCACGCGCCCGAGCGCTCTGATTGGCCAGTGTTTTTCGATAATAACTTAAAAATGAAGCTGCAAACCACACATTGGTCAAGGAAAAACTTGTTCAGAATCACCCCAGCTACCCCCCATTTCCGGGAAGGACAGAAGTTAAGAGACACCCTGTATATATATATATGTGTGTGTGCGTATGCATAGGTTTTGCGAACGGTGCCAAGGAGAACAGAAAAGATTCTCAACCATTCAATAACGACGGGATAGGCGAAACACCACCTCCCAAAAGATACCTGGGGCCCTGTGTAACGAACATCAGGGACGATCCGGTCGCTCTCCTTCGAGCCCTTCCGTTCTGCCGTGCTCTTTTTCCAAATTTCATTCTCCTCAATTTCCTCTCCTCTCCCTTTATTATTTTTCTTCACTTCTCTCTCGCGGACAAAGTTTCAATTTCGCTATGGAAATCTGTTCTCTCGGTCGCGCGCAAAGATTCGTTTCGGGCGACGTCGGGAGCGCGGTCTTTAAATGCGTTGGCATCCAGAACAAAGCGACCGCTAATAGAAGCCACAGTGCACCGGGGCCAAACGCCCGCGACAAACGCCGACGAACGTCCAACAATCGCTCGTACGTCGCGAAAGTCTCAACATTCCCTACTATATTAATATCGTCTCCTTTCTTCCATCCCAAACGCCCGAAACCAGTAACGTTCTAACGCGAACGAGACGGCGGGGTTCCTTCGGAATGGGAAAAGAAACAGGGGTTCACGTGAGCGAACGCAACGCAAGCAGTATTTAGTTACGTTAACGACCCTCAGCCAGGCGTGGTCCAGGATTTGGAATCCGTGGACCGCAATGTGCGTTCGAAATGTCGATGTTCATGTGTCCTGCAGTTCACACGTTGACGCGCAATTAGCTGCGTTCTTCATCGACCCACGAGCCAAGTGATCCACCGTTCAGGGTAATCGTATATAATTTTATTCATATTGTGTTTTTGTTTCAATCCCTCTGGTACTTGGTTTCGAAATAAACAGAGACCCTACGCAACCCGCCAGCGCGCGCGGGAAGCGAGGGCGACGCCAACGTCCCCATAAGAGACGAAAATTTTTGACGACACGATACGGTCCAGTGACGAAGCACGCCGGGAGACGCTGACGCGTGTCCCCGACGGCCGGGCGAAGAGTACATTATGTTAAATGAACCGTCGAATGTCACGGGGTCGAGGGAAACGGCGGGAGATTTCCCGACACCAACGTATCCTTCGACTCGCCGCGCGACTTCGAGAACGCACGCGATAACGGCGCGCAGCGCCCTTGGTACGATGATCACGGTCCCGTTTGGCGGGAGAATATTTTTCTTGTTGTCAAGGAAGGGGTCGGGCGAAACGCGCTGCTCCGGATAACCTCAAGTCGGTCTTGCGTCCCAATTATTCCGTAAAAGAGAATCGACGACGGACGTATCCGTCGAACGTATTCTCCTCGTTTAAACGGCACGGGTGTCCGACGCACGAGCTGCGAGTGTTACCGAAGCCGGTTCCATATTTACCCCCGAACAACCACCTCCTCTCCTTCAAGTTATCATTCCCTCCCGCTTTCGGAAACGCATGATGTATCGGAACCTTTAAATAACGGGCGCACATCAACGCCGATGCGTGTAATTCGAGTTTCGTTCCAGGTTACCCGATCCGTGCGCGATAAAAATCTGGCACGGTTTCGTCTTCGATTGGA
>CATOQN010000055.1:50000-82500 GCA_951802745.1 Nomada flava | reverse complement strand
CCTGCGGGCAGCCCTTTTGCATTATCTTTTCCATGTAATTGTTGTGCCGGATGACACTTGTCGAATGTTGGGGGATGTCGTAGGTGCGGGAGCGTTAAAGAATTGGTATTCACCGGTGTTCGAGTTAATTAAGGAGTAGATTTATTGAGACTTGAAGTTACACAGTGCTCAGGAGTGATGGTTAAGCTTGATGGAGAGCTGCACTGAGACTGACGTGACGGGTGGCTTGTTTTAGATAGCGCGACGGCGGTCGTGCTATCGGAGTTTTATACCGAGTTGGTGCAGGAATGTGCTGTGTCTTTTCGGTGGTGGGCAGTCTCCTTGGCGTGCCCTCAGCCTGGCGCAAGTTGCTGGATCGACAGTAAATGGATACGCTGCTTCCTGCGCGTATCCGTCCGCTATTCCTCGAACACGGCCTTGACTGCACGTGCTGCTGAGTCGCGCTTATCGTGGTTAGTTTGTGGGGACGGTTAGGGCACAACATCCCTCCCCCCCCGGGAGAGAGCGCGCTCACAGTGCCAGCTCAATATAATACAAGTCGATACAATAGTACAATACATGATATATAGTAATACATACTAGTAATATATATAATAGTAATATATACGATATAAGCCAGGAATACAATATAACCCAATAATACAATAATACAGTAATACAATAGTTTAACATAATAGATTTTAACATAATTCGTCCTGCATATAATTTGAGCGTTTGTCCTTAGTTGCTATAATACCAGTGTCTTGCGCTTACAGTGTTTGCTAGCTATAATACGATATAGTGCAGTTTCGATTATAATATGACTTATGATCTATGAGATATACATGACGTAACGTAGTGTGGAACAAGGTTCTTATATTGTTCTTTTGCGGTCTGTTCTTTGCTTAATCTTTACAGAGATTGGTGTTTCATCCGGAGTTGTGTTAGACACCTGTTCTATTATATGCACCTGCGGGCTGATTGCTTGTTGGTTTGTGTTATTGTTACGTGTTCGTGGGATGTACTTGTAACAAGTTATTACAATTATGAAAAGTATGATGATTCCGCTTATAGAACAAGATGAAACAAGACTGTAGTGGTACTCTATAGGTATTACATTGTCATTGGAGTTTAGAGTGGTTTTTAGATCTAATAAGCTTTTGCTTATCTCGTGTAGTTCTTCAGGGTGTTTGATAATTTTTCGTAATTTACAGAGTTCTATGTGTCGGAGATGTGTCATATTAAGTGTGTTTGGTAAATATGGTAAGGTTAAATTGTACATTGGTAAATAACTTACAAATTTCTCCGATTTGTGGATTCTACTTGTTTCGACCGTAAATTCGGGCGTAGAGATTGTACATTTGTCTTTAATTAACATAATACCAGAGTCTTTGATTAATGTGATTTGTGTGGGGTGTTCTTCGCAGGTAATTACTAATTGTATAGGTCGTGGTGTAACGAAAATCCATGATCCTGGATGGTTGAGCTCGATTAGAATTGTTTGGTTAAGGTTTATAAATCTTACATTACAATTACTAGGTTGTTGGACTATTTTTGTAAAAATCTGTACTTCACACGGACCTTGTGGTGAAGTTTTAAAAACGGGGTGAAATAATTTACATAGATAGTTATTCTTTAGTACTTTACAATTTTTTAGGTCTCCAGTATTGACGTGTATATAGTCTAGATTTGCTAGATCTACCGCTACGTATAATTCGGTAGTGTCCAAGTAAGCATAAAGTGAATTATTTACCCTAGTTGGCACAGGGTATACTTTGCTTAATTTATATTGTTTCACGTTAAGTAGTGGCACTTCTATAACTGCGGTGATAGAATGAGATGAGGAATAAACCGCTAAGTCGACCAGTTCATATAACGCATGTATATTTTCGATCGTAAGGGGTAAGGGAAAGTTCAACCCTTTTGGTATTTGAGGTAAGGCCGAATGTAAGTAATTAATGATTTGTCTAGGAGATAACACAGTTGGGTTGAGAATTCCCTTTCTGATATCCTTGGTGAATTCTAACAAATTTTGTACATCTTGGTCTAGGTCTCTTATTATACTTTCGAAAATTAATGCGTTTTCGCTTATTTCGGCTTTGAGATTCAGATTAGTGGCTTTTGTCTCTAGCAATTTCCCGAGACTATTTGTAACATTTGCCAGCATGCGTTCGTTATGGTTTACGTTTGAGACTGATTCATTATATAATTGTATGTTTGTATGTATTACCTGCATCTGCTTTAATAACGAAGTTCGCATCGTACTACCCTCGCGCTTAAGTATTTCTATTTGTCTATCGATTGTTCGTCTGTCGTCCTCGTCCATAGTACCAAATAGCGTTTTTCCCAAATGTCCAATTCCGTCTATTAGCCCTCGGCGCAGCCTCGAGGTTGTACTTATTATCTGATGTACGAAATCAAGGTTCGCTGTAATTCGGCCTAGCCCTTTTCGTGCTATATTGTAGAATTGATCGCAAAATCTAATTAGGTTGGGATTAGATGTGTTTTGACAACCTTTAGTTGCATGGGTAAGCGCACTAAGTATCCTCGCATGTCGAATAGATAAGGGCGTCACGTCTATGTGTATTACTAATTTCCAGGTGTCTTTATAAATTTGTAAATTTCCGAGTTCTTCGAAATAAATGCCCGGGTTCTCTGTGAACCTTTCAATTTCGTATGGTTCCTCCGTTAGACCCCCGATCGCTATTATCATTGATAGGCACCAAAGAGGGATCCTGCAACAACGGAATATGGTGCTCTCATCAATTGGTATGGTGTAGTATAGGGGTTTTCTTACTTAATGGCTTGGTACCACCTTTGACAGGGACAAAGGTAAGAAAGAAAAACCTTTGTCACATTGCAACGTTTAAAAGGGGAAGTAACCCTTAGTTATATTAGAAAAACAAAGGGGCAGGAAGAGTCACTTCTGCCGCATGGGGGAAACGTCATGTAGAGAGAATACTTTTGCTACATGGAAAGAGAAACAAAATGTAGAGAGAATACTTCTACCACATGAAAACGAAATGTAGAGAGAATACTTCTACTACGTTGAAAAACGAAATGTAGAGAGAATACTTCTACTACATTGAAAAACGAAATGTAGAGAGAATACTTCTACTACATTGAAAAACGAAATGTAGAGAGAATACTTTTACTACATTGAAAAACGAAATGTAGAGAGAATACTTCTACTACGTTGAAAAACGAAATGTAGAGAGAATACTTCTACTACATTGAAAAACGAAATGTAGAGAGAATACTTCTACTACGTTGAAAAACGAAATGTAGAGAGAATACTTCTACTACATTGAAAAACGAAATGTAGAGAGAATACTTCTACTACGTTGAAAAACGAAATGTAGAGAGAATACTTCTACTACATTGAAAAACGAAATGTAGAGAGAATACTTCTACTACGTTGAAAAACGAAATGTAGAGAGAATACTTCTACTACATTGAAAAACGAAATGTAGAGAGAATACTTCTACTACATTGAAGACGAAATGGTAACGATTGATTAGTCGACCAAAACTGGCAAGGAAATGGAAATTGCCCTGTATGAGTGAGTGGGCAGGAAAAGCTTGGTTAAGCGAAGCTTTCTTAGCTTGAGCGAAACTTTCTCTCAGGATAAACACATTTGGAGGTGCCGAAAAGGTAAAGTCGGCAAAAACTTGCCCGGTATGGACAAGTAGCGGAGAAAGAACTGACCCGGTATGTACAAATGGTCAGGATGTTGAAAACATGAATACATGCAAAGAATTAATACCAGACGAGGGAATGCCTATCGGAGAATGTGTGGGTAAGTTAAATGTGGAGGATTTCCTTAATGCAAGAAAGAGGAGAGAATGACTCTCGGAAAATGTGTGGGTAATTTAAATGTGGAGGATCTCCTTAAAGCAAGAAAGAAGAGAGAATGACTCTTGCTACATTGTAAACTTGGATGCGCTGGATGTTTTTATTCGATAAATTATTCGGTAGATACCATTTGATGAGAGCGGGTGTTTGTCTTTTATTAATCGACGAAGTGTTTCAGACGATTCGCGTGTACCCTAAGGGATCGACGTCCCTTTTGAATCGTGAAATTCTCGTTAGTATGGGTTTGGAGAATTATGTAGGGACCTATCCAACTCGGCGTAAATTTTTTCGTGCGTCCTCGTCTGAGTGTATCGTCGCGTAATAGTACTTGGTCACCTGCTTTGAAATTGCTTTGTTTCGTGTTCTTGTCGTACTGCATCTTAGATTGAATTTTATGGCTTCTTAAAGTGTCTCTAGCTATTGAGTTGGTCGAACGCAATCTTTGTTTTAACTCATGTGCGTACTGGTCGTATGTGTAGTCGAGCTGCGGGGGAAGAGTTAGCGAGGTTGGGAGCTCGGCTGATCTCCCAAACACAAGTTCGTAAGGAGTGTAACCAGTCGCTGTGTGTGGCGTCGTGTTGTATGTAAACATAGCATATGGGAGCCATTCGTCCCAATTTGTCTGGTCTTCGTCAATAAAATGTTTTAAATACTCGGCCAGAGTTCGGTGACTCCTTTCGAGTGCACCGTTCGACTCTGGGTGATACGCGGTAGTTTGAAGTTTGTCTATTCTGAGTAATTTACAAATGTCCTTGAAGAGTTGGCTAATAAAATTCGTTCCCTGATCGGTGAGTAATTTTTTAGGTATTCCGTACTCGCACACTATCGTAGTTACAAATGCCTTTGCTACTGTTTTCGCTTCTTGGTCTGGTAGTGCTATTGCTTTACTGAATTTCGTAAGTAGGTCTTGGAAAGTCAGTATGTATTTGTGTCGATTATTCGTCTCAGGTAATGGCCCTACTATGTCCAAAGCGCATTTTTCGAAAGATGTTCTCGGGGTATCTGTTATAATCATTGGTGCTTTGGTTCTCCTACTTAACTTGTTCTTTTGGCATTTTTCGCATTTAGAAATATAGTTTTCTACGTCTTTGCTCATCCCCGGCCACGAATGTTTTAATTGTATACGGTTTAAAGTGCGTTTTACCCCTAGGTGACCACCTAACGGAGTGTCATGGTATTCGTACAAGATTTGTTTTATTCGGTCCTCCGTGTACGTGTCGTTCGTTACCGCTGTAGAGTCGTCGGAGTCTGATTCGACGGTCGGTTCGTCGTCCGCAATGTTATTGTTTGTACACACGTCAGGTGCCGTATCGGTTACCGTCTGGGCGTTTGTAGGTGCATTTTTTCGTGGTCTTCCCCGTCCGCGTTTGATAACGTACATTCTACTTAGTGCATCAGCGTTTTTATTCATTTTGCCTTCCTTGTATCGAATTTCGTATTCGTATTCTTCTAATTTTAATCTCCACCTGACTAACCTGGAGCCTGGATCCTTTACGTTAAATAACCACGTAAGAGGTTTATGGTCGGTGACAATTAAGAATTTAGTTCCGTATAAATAAGGTCGAAAGTGCTGCGTTGCCCAAACGATGGCTAGCAACTCCTTTTCAGTCGTGCTGTAATTTAATTCAGCTTTGTTAAGAACTCTACTCGCGTAAGCTATCGGTAGGTCATTGCCTTGATGCTGCTGAGATAGCACTGCGCCTACTGCTTTACCGGATGCATCAGTTGTCAGCGTAAATTGTTTAGAAAAGTCCGGGTATTGTAAGAGTGGTGCTGACGTTAATTTATCTTTTAGAATTTCAAAAGATTCTTGCTCCTGGTTAGTCCATCTAAATTCCGTATCCTTTTTCAATAACTGAGTAAGTGGTTTCGCGGTGCTTGAAAAATTTTCTATGAATTTTCGGTAATACCCCGCTAAACCGAGGAAAGATTGAACGTCTTTGGCCTTTCTTGGAATCGGAAAATTTAGAACTGACTCTAATTTGGACGGATCTGGCTTAATTCCCTCTTTAGTTATAACGTGCCCTAAGTAGATAGTTTCTTTCCGCAAAAATTGACATTTATTTGATTGTAATTTTAGACCGCTATCCTGTATTCGATCAAATATCTGAGCTAATCTGTCCTGGTGTTCTTGAAGTGAACGACCATGAACCACTATATCATCTATGTATACAAAGCATTTAATTCCGCGCAATCCTCCTAGCAACGCTTCCATTGCTCTTTGGAAGGTAGGAGGAGCGCCCTTAAGTCCGAATGGCATGCGCTTATACTCGAAATGACCGTACGGGGTAGAGAATGCGGTTTTCTCGCGATCCTCAGGCTCCACATCGATTTGGTGGAAACCTGATGCTAAATCTAGCGTCGAGAAGTATTTGGCTCCACCTAGCTGGTCGAGAATTTCGGAAATATTGGGTAGGGGAAATGAGTCCCCTACTGTTAAGTCATTTAATTTTCGGAAGTCTACTACCACTCGATATCTCTTTTTTCCCGTTTCGTCGGGTTTTTTCGGGACGACTAGCAACGGAGCGTTCCATTCGCTAGTGCTAGGCCCTACTATTCCCTGTTCGATCATTTCGCGTACCTGCCTATTTACCTCTTCCTTGTGTACCTGCGGTAATCTATACGGCTTTACGTTTACAGGTTTCGCGCCTGGTATTAGACGTATCTTATGTGTGACTTTATCAGTATGGCCTAACAGGTCGCCTTCCAAATAGAAAATATCATTGTATTTCCCGCAGAGTTCCAATAGACTGTCTTTTTCTTCCGCGTTTAAATGCTCGGTCTTGATACTATCGCGTAGAGCCTTCATTCTATCTTTCCCGGTTAGCGCGCGGATATTGTACGTACGCGAGCTGACGCAACCTAAGTCGATGTCGTTATCGCGTAGGTCAGTGTTCCGTACCGTCGGAAGCGTCTCAAGTTGCACTGTCGGCGGTTGCATTTGTATAGGACGGGTGTTCAGATTTATTATGGGGATCGGACATGTACCATTGTCAGCCTTAGTCAGACAACTTCCTATGTAAACTCCTGGCTCTATCATTTGTTTCTCTACTAAACCCTGTCCGTAATCGTTCGTATGTGCCCGTACTATCGTTTCTGTCCGCGGTTGTAGGCTAATTTCTTCGTCCCTAACCAGTGGCCAGAACGTGTTCAAAATTTCTACACGTTCTCCGGGTCTAATTATCGCTTTATACTTAGTGATAAAATCGTACCCCAATATGCCGTCAACTTGTAGAGGAAAATCGTCTCTAACTACGTGGCAAGGATGAGCAACAAGTCTGTCTCCTATCTGTACGTGAAGTTCTATCCTACAGATAGTGCGAGTTTCGGAATGCCCTATGCCTTTCAGCACTATTACTTCCGGTGTAGTGAGCACGTCTAAATCGATTTTACCGTATTTTAATAATGTAACGTCTGCCCCCGTGTCGACCAACATACGGACCTTTGGTACTTGCAGTTCTGTTGCCTGGATTTCAACTATATTCCTGGACCTATATGCCTCTGTAGCACAGTTTACTTGATATGAACGAATCGACGGCTGGCCGTCCGTGCCTGATCGGTTAAATCTATTGGGCCCTGAATTTTCGCGCGGTCGATTGTCTCTGTTTCCGTCCGTGCCACGTCGGTAATTAGTATTTCGCGGGTTATTCTGGTTTGATGACTCGCCGTTCGTCGATTGCCTGTCTCTCATCAACGTTCTGCAATCGCGCTGGAGATGCCCGGGCCGGTTGCAATAGTTGCACACAACCGTGGTGTGACGCACCTCTCGTTTAATACCAAACGTTTGCCGATTAGACGAGGAACGATTGGGATTAGGTTCTGCTCGCGGCATACTCAAACGCGCGTAACAATTCTCCGCGAGATGCCCTTGCCTATGGCATCTCCTGCACTGCGGAACGTTGGACCTCTGTCCGGCTCGTCCCCTGCCATAACTGGAGGTTCCCGGATTTCCGAAATTACGCGTGCTATTTAACCCTAGTGCTTGTTCTTCTCCCATAGCCGCGGTAATTGCTGCCTTTAATGAGTCATACGTTCGCGACCGTATTATGTTCCTTAGTCTGTCATTCAGTCCCGTGCTAAAAATATTTATTGCCTGATCGTTCACCGCGTCTAGCAACGCCTGATTTACTACTTTGCTGTTCCCGGGTTTGGTCGTTAGTTGCGATAATTCCGCTGTCAGGGTCTCTAGTCGCGTCGCAAAGGATCTAACACTTTCGTACCCTCTTTGTCGGCACGCATTGAATTCGTTCTGGACTGTGCTCAACGAACGAGTTTCCGTAAATAGAGACTGCAAGGTTGACTTTAAAGTTTCAAAATCGTCTATGTCGCGGTATTCGAGTTGGATGGCTGCTTGATCTTTAAATTTCGTTCCTAAAATCGCTCTCAATAGCAGGGGGTGTTCTGACGGAGGAACTAACTCCATCGCGACGTCGCATGATTTCAGAAACATGTTCAACTCGCTCACGGAGCCCCCGCCGAATTCCTTTACTAAGGAAAGCGCTTTCAGTACCGGTGCACTGCCGCTCGTTGCCATATTCTCGGTTTCGAGTAAGCTAAAGTCGTTCGTATCGATCGGGAATTCTCGTTCCTGTACTACGCGGATTACGCTTCCGCTATCGCTCGATGAATCGGTGTCAAAATTAACGTGTGGTGCGCGTAATTGCCTCCGGGTAGTATGCACTGGGTCGGAAGAAGGTGTATTGATATTTGAGTTTCTCGTGAAAGTAAGAAAGTTGTCAAATATTGATTCAAAAGATCTAGAAATGACTCGACTGTTAGGCAGTCGGAATCGGTTTATATTCCCACCTTCTTGCGACATACAAGACACTGGTTTACAATGGTAAAAATTTTTTCCTTGACTTACAATTGCTGGCGCATTTTCGCTTGTCTGTAGTAGCTCGTCTGCAGTAGCTCGTCTGCAGTAGCTTCGTTGATGAGTCTCTTGATCCGTTCCTTGTCCAGCTGCCGGTCCTCGAACTGCAGCAGGCTGGTCACTCGAACTCCGTTCGCTCCTAGCGTCGGCTGCGAAGGATTGCCTGGGGTAGTCGGTCTCCTCGGATGATCGGCTTCCAGGACCCTTCCTTCGGTCGGACGCTTCAGTTGCGTGGTCCACACAGGTCGCTTCTTAGCTGGTCGTTGGGACTGATTGTCGATTCCTCAGAATACGATCTGGATCAGTCCTTGATGCCACCTCGATGGCTGACGGTAACTTTTTAGTTATTACCGTCGACGAACCAGAGCTCCTTGGTGATTGATGGTAGAATTGCGTTTTGATGTTGCAACTCCACCTTGACCACGCACCGTTTCCAACGAGAGAATCCCACCGCTGCCACCAAAAATGTTGTGCCGGATGACACTTGTCGAATGTTGGGGGATGTCGTAGGTGCGGGAGCGTTAAAGAATTGGTATTCACCGGTGTTCGAGTTAATTAAGGAGTAGATTTATTGAGACTTGAAGTTACACAGTGCTCAGGAGTGATGGTTAAGCTTGATGGAGAGCTGCACTGAGACTGACGTGACGGGTGGCTTGTTTTAGATAGCGCGACGGCGGTCGTGCTATCGGAGTTTTATACCGAGTTGGTGCAGGAATGTGCTGTGTCTTTTCGGTGGTGGGCAGTCTCCTTGGCGTGCCCTCAGCCTGGCGCAAGTTGCTGGATCGACAGTAAATGGATACGCTGCTTCCTGCGCGTATCCGTCCGCTATTCCTCGAACACGGCCTTGACTGCACGTGCTGCTGAGTCGCGCTTATCGTGGTTAGTTTGTGGGGACGGTTAGGGCACAACATAATCGAATTTCGAATGTATTCTGATTTTCCTTTTTGAAAAATAGCTTTTTATGATTTTTATGAGGCAAGAGCTACAATTCGCGTCTATTAGTCTTGTTATTATTGTGGGCCACCAAAGGTTGTCAAATGCTGCTTCTATGTCAATGAATATTATAATTACATATTTTGTTTCCATGTCAGTTATTCCGTTCCTTAGTGTTACTAAAGCATCTTCTGTAGATCTGCCTACTCTAAACCCAAATTGCCTTTCATTCTCCAATCCATTATTTTCATACTGTTCTTGAATTCTGTTTACAATGACTCTTTCATATATTTTCCCCAGTATAGGGAGTAATGCTATGGGTCTGTATGAGTTTAGCTTAGATCTGTCTCTATTGTGATCTTTTAGAATTATTTTTAGTTTAGTTAACTTCCATTCACCTGGGAATATCATGCTTCTCAAACAACAACTGAATATAGTGTGTATTATATTTTTATCGTCTCTCCAGACCGCAGTTAATATTTCCAGCTGAAATTCATCAATGCCGGGAGCTTTTCTAGTTTTACATTTTTTAATTGAATTGTTAATTTCATCAAACGTTATATCTGGCTCCAAGTTGTAATTTATGTACTTTTCATTCCGTAGTCTAATATTTTTATGTATAATTGTTTCAGATTCCGTAATGTCATTTGGGACGCATTTATCAATCAGGATCTTCATTGTTTCCATCCATGTATTGGTTATTTCACCCGTGGGGAGTGTCAGGGAGCTCATGTACGTATCCCTTTTTATTTTGTGCCTTATATTTTTATAAACCATACTCCATGGTTCTCTATTTCCTTCCGTTGTTACATAGTTTTTCCATGTTGATTTCTTAGCTTTCTTTATATTTGCAACGTATTTATTTCTTATTGTTCTGTATTTTAGTGCGTATTGTGAAATTAAGGCTGTATAATTTAGCTCTTTTGCTCGAATTAATTGTTTTTTACACTGTCTTGCCTCTTTTCTTAGTCTACTCAAATCTTCATTCCACCACGGTACGGCACTGTTACTAGTTTTTTTCTTAGGGATAGAAGAGTCACAGCATTCTGATAATGCATTATTAAAAATGTTTATTATTTTACTTGGAGTGTTTTTCAAGTTAATTATGAAATCTTCATCGAATCTCCTCTTGATCAATTCTTCCATTCTTTCCCAATATGCTTTCTTTATGTTATATACTTTTTCTCTTTGCCAGTTGTTATTATTATTATTTTTATTTTTACTTCTAGGACAAATTTTAATTTTAAACATTATCAGGTTATGATCGCTTGTTGTACAAACGTCATGAACCCTCCAGTTGCTTAGTTCCGAAATAAAATTGGAACTTACGAGTGTCAGGTCGATGTTTGAATCTCCGTTCTGTGTTATATATGTCGGAATATTGTTGGGTTTATTGGCTATCAAAAGATCATTGGCTATTATAAAGTCCTCCATGATTCTACCTCGTTCGTTAGTTTCCTTTGAGAACCACGTCTCAGACCAAGCATTAGTGTCCATTAGTATAAAAACTTTCTTGCCACTGAGTCTTTGTAGCAATAAATTAGCTTTTTCCAGAAACGTATTTAATGGCTTGGAGAATTGGCAATATATATTTATTATGTAAAAATCCAAGGATTGGTAGGTTACTTGGAAACACATAATGTGTTCTTCACTGCCCGGTAATGATAATATTTCTATCTTTTCTGAGTTTACAATGGCCGCTACCCATGGATAATTATTTAAAGGTTGCATTATTTTTAAATTACGGGATGAATATCCCCTAACCTTATTTTTGAACGCATATGGTTCTTGCAAACATAAGATGTCTAATTTTTGTTCTTTAATTATTATTTCTAAATTGGCAGCGGCCACTTTGGACCTTTGGGCGTTTATCTGTCCAATGATTAGGTCCACCTTATTTTGTTCTTATATATTTCTAGATATTTTAGTTACTCCGGGCATTCTCTATTTCGGACATTGTGTCCTGTCTCTTTTCTTTTTGTTCGTATACAATTAATACACTTGGGGTGATCTTTATGTTCGCATTTTTCTCTTAAGTGATCCTTAGAACCACAGACATCGCATAGCTGATCAGGAGTGTTGCATACCTTTGCAATGTGGCCGAATCCATGGCACTTGAAGCACCTTGTAATGTTCAGATACTCATTAATTTTATAGGCCCTCCACATTATAAATATCCTTCCTTTTTCTAAAATTTCACTGTATTTATTAGACGGGACTTGAACTATCCAATTCAGTCTATTACCGTCTTTTGTCTTAAAATTATGTACGAAGTTTACTTTTTCCTTCAGTTCATTTATTTCTTTTTCAGAATCTGTTAAAAAAAATTTATTTATAAAGTGATCTTTTAATTCTTCAGATTTATAGTCTTTTTCGATGTCATAGATAATTATAGTTGGTTTCAGCATTTTTGGCTTTTCTATTTTTAGACCTGCTTTTTCCAGATCACATTTTTTTATTAAGTGTTGTGCCGGATAACACTTGTCGAATGTTGGGGGATGTCGTAGGTGCGGGAGCGTCAAAGAATTGGTATTCACCGGTGTTCGAGTTAATAAAGGAGTAGATTTATTGAGACTTGGTAACTACACAGTGCTCAGGAGTGATGGCTAAGCTTGATGGAGAGCTGCACTGAGACTGACGTGACGGGTAGCTTGTTTTAGATAGCGCGACGGCGGTCGTGCTATCGGAGTTTTATACCGAGTTGGTGCAGGAATGTGCTGTGTCTTTTCGGTGGTGGGCAGTCTCCTTGGCGTGCCCTCAGCCTGGCGCAAGTTGCTGGATCGGCAGTAAATGGATACGCTGCTTCCTGCGCGTATCCGTCCGCTATTCCTCGAACACGGCCTTGACTGCACGTGCTGTTGAGTCGCGCTTATCGTGGTTAGTTTGTGGGGACGGTTAGGGCACAACATAAGTCTATGTCTTTTTGGCTTTGAACCTCTATAACTACACCTTTCTTCTTCATCTGCCTAAAGCTTTTAACTTTTAATTTGTTTTCTACGTTCTTTAGTCTCTTCATTACCTCATTTTTAATTTCATCATTGTTTCTTTTTTCTGTTTCCTCTTCCAGAGGTTTAATCAATAAAATTTCACTGTCTACTTTCCGTCTTATATTTTTTGTTACAGAAACAGTACCTGCGCTGGGAACGTTCTTCAAACGTGATGCTACTTGCGCATACGAGGTAGGTTGTACTATATTTTGGGTTTCGTTAGCTTTAGCTTTAAGCACTTTGTTTTCTAATATTTTTCTTGCAGTTTGTTTTCTAAAATAGCCCACTTCTCTAAAATATATTTTATGGAGCCTTTTGTAATTTTATTATTCTCATTGAATAAGTATTCCTCCAATTTGATCCTTTCTTCAAAGACTTCCTTCAACGTTCCGCTTTCTTCTCTTTCTCTTTCTCCATTTATCATTTCCTTTGCAGTAGAGTTTCCCAATTCTGACCCCGCTGTTTTCCTTCTCTTGGTCTTTTGAGTCCCTCCACTCTGTACATCATCCGCTGCCAGAGACGAAGCAGAGCTACGCCTACTACTTCCCCGGGCAAGCCGCTCAGGTAGCATCTCTATCTCCACTAAGCATTCTCCTTTTTCGTTATCTTCCTTTGTTTTGTTTTTTATTTTTGAAATATCCATATTACATCCCACGAGTATGGTCGGAAAGGGTGGTCCACCGGGGCAGAGCCGCCGTACCCCGGTAAGGCTAAATACAACTGGGTCTCGCCAGGTACCCAGAGGTTGGTCGTTAATGGCTGGTGCACCCACCAGCCACATTCCAGTGCCTTCGACTGGAATGCCCCTATTCGCCGCGTACCATAGCTTTGGGGTGAGGGATTTTTTATAGAGGTTGTCATCCTCGCGGTCCGGCCGATTAAGGCAAGACCCCCGTTCCCGCGAAACATGACCGCGGGTCTTACGGTATTCGGATGGTGCATACCTGCACCACCTCTTGAGGTACCGCTCACTTCCCCGTTCCCATTGCCCGACCAAGAGTCGTGACAGGAGTCCCGGGGGGGGGGGGGGGCCTCTTTCGTCTATTCTTCTGTCTTCTCTTCTCAGTTCTTTTCTCTCTCTTTTCCTTCAACTTATCACTTCATTCCTCTTCGCCAATTTGGCACCCTAACGCCCTATCGCCAGGAATACCGCTTCTGCTCACGACTCTAGGCTAGTCCCGGAGCCCCCGCAGAGCGTTGATTCCCACTCAGCTATTTTGAGTGCCTGAGACAGGTGTGTCGCCCTCTAACACACCCGCCGGTACAGGAGCAAGTTTCCACGTGAGGAAGAGCTTTCTAGTGAGTGGCTGGCACCGTGGTTTCCAGGCCACGTGGCGACCCCCTACGCCTAGGGGCCCCATAAGATCTGCATCGCCCACCCCCGCCTAGACGTCGTAACCCCTAGGACGGGAATGCGCCCCCTTCGTCCGGCACGGTAGTTCCAGGAACTGAGATCTCTCCCTGAACCCGGCCGCCCCGGATATAGACATCTCTGCCTAGTAAGCCTTGGGTTTATCTCCCAGAGGCAATGCAGTCCTTGTAAGCCGCGGAGTCCGAAGACTCCCACCAACTCCAATTTACTCGACTCCTCAACACGCTTCCACCCGCTGCATAAATGTGGAATCCATTTGGTCCGAGGGGAACAAGTTCCCCTCGTAAGCCCCTGTGCCACGTCAAGGCAGATTCCATTGACAGGGGAGTAGATAGGGACATTAGTCGTGCGAGATTTTACGTGCCGTACCTGGCCGAGGCCCTAACCGACACGGCCCCCATGGGCGCGGGATTGAGATACGCTCAATCAGCGCGTACCCAAGGAGATCCCTCCAAAGATACTTCCTGTTAATACGAGTTGCAAGCCTCGTATCGCCTCAGGCATGGCCGAGTCCTTTCTAAATCTCTACCGGCTCTGCAGGACGGTACGCGAGTTGAAACGCAACTCACACGTCGAGTCATCGAACGCAACGAGGCACGCACTGCGCCCCGAGACGCCGCGACTCTACCCCGCGATATAGGGTTACCACTGCCACCACGAATCCAACCCAGATGTACACAGGTCCGATGGGGGCCCGACGTCCTCCGAGAAGGTACGCGGGCACACCAGGCCTGGGGGCCTTAACATCACCCGTGGTACCAGTGTTCGGGCCATACTGGTCATACCCTTCGCATCTCGGCGGTCGACACTACCCACTTGAGGTCCTTGCAGCCTCGGTACCTGGGTGGGCCAGCTCGGGTACGAGGGGTCGCGACGCCCCTAAGGACACACCTAAGAGGACGGGACTCAGCCCGGCCCAGGGTCCCCCCTGCGGGGGAGTAGATAGGGACATTTCATTTTATTGCTCAACACATATGCAGCTCGAGCGTAAGCTCATTACTGCCTTAATCGTATTCTTTTAATTTCTCTATTCTTTTAGGTTTTTAGGGAATATTCTTAATTGTAGGTACATAGGTAAACTTACAAGAATCATAAATATTAGTTTTATTATTTTTTAGCATGTACTCTTAATGTTTCTTATCTTTTGTTTTCAGGTTTATAGGGTATTTTTAGAATTTTAGGTAAGTATGTAATATTTATATTTATATTTATATTTATATTTATATTTATATATTAGTTTAGTCCGTGACGTTTATCTTAGTATTATTTGAAAATTTTCGTTATATGTTATAAATCACCTATTTATTTATTTATTTATTTGGTTGTTTAGATCGCTTTGCCGCTAGGATGAAGTCCCAGCTTTGCCCGTCCCAGCCATCGAGGAGGCGGATCCACTACTCTCCAGCGCTATTATAGTTTCACTTCTTTTTTCAAAGGTACGGGTGATAAAATATAAAAAATTTTCGAATCTTTCTTTGGAGCTAATTAAACGGCTTTTTTCATTTTCTGTATTTAAAATTTCATTGTATCGGAACTCTTGATATCTAGGGCATCTATAGATTATATGATTGACATCTTCTTCGTTTAAGTTACATACTATACAGTTTTTATTGTCAATCCTATTTCTTTTGAACAATGTGCTGTTTATCGGTCCATATCCTGTAATTATATATGTGCAAAATCTGTTAGGGGTAAACCATTTATTGTTCAATTTAAATTTAACATCTTTAATGAATTCAGACGTATTTCTGCCTCTTTCTTCACCTTGCCATCTGGTCTGCCATTCATCATAAATTATGTTTTCTATTTTATTCGTTTCTGTTTTAATTCGATTTGGTTCATCTGCGATCCGTAAATTTTCTTTTTGTATATATAAAAATGATTTCCATCTTATCGTTTTGTTATTTTTGATACCATATATTAAAGAGCGTCTGATTATTGCTAGGTCCAACGGGAGGACTCCTGCCATAACTTGTAATGCAACCGTGGACGAAGTTCTGCAAGCCTTAGTCATTAGGAGCAACAAGGACCTCTGAGTGGCAAGTATGTGTCTCATTACATGTACTTTTTCAATTTCTCTAAACCAAATATAGGATCCATAGGTTGTAATAGGAAGGAATACAGCTTTATACATAATATCTATTATGTTAGTTTTGATGCCCCAAGAATCTCGAGCGACCCTCCTTAGCGCCATTGTAAATTTTATTATTTTACTTCTTATATATTTGACATGCTCTATAAAATTTAGTCTATTATCTATAATTACACCTAAGTATTTAATTTTATCCACATAATTAATTTTAATATTATTGATTTTAATTATTGGGAGTCTCTCCTTATTCAATTTGCCTTGTATTAAGATTGCCGAAGTTTTACTAATAGAGACATTAAGTTTATGATTTTTACACCATTCACTCAGAATTTTTAAACTTTTATCAGATATTGTCTCTAATTCAGATCTAGCATTGCCTTTTACTATCATTACCAAATCGTCAGCATAAGCAATCATTTCCGCAATTTGTTCGTTAATCTCTTTTTGAAATGTTTCTAACAAGGTATCCATGCACCAGCACCAGGCGATTGGGCCGAGTACTGACCCCTGCGGACATCCCCTCTGCATGTACCGACTAATTTTTTCGTATTTTGACTTTACTATCATTTCCCTATTTTTGAAATAACTTTTTAATAATTTAACTAGTGTTACGAGCCAGGGCTGTGGGCAACGCCTAGACCGGCGATGTTGATATTTCCCAAGGAATATGGTTGAGAATTTGTTAGTAAGGTGCACGGACGAACCTGATGCGAAATCAGGAAGCCGCTGGGATTGATGTATGTGAGGACGAACCCGATGCGAAATCGGGGAGCCTCAGGAATAGAATCAAGCGCGGACGAACCTGGTGCGAAACCAGGGAGCCGCAGGAGGGTGAAACGTCGTGGACGAACCCGATGCGAAATCGGGGAGCGACTAGGAAAGAGTGCGCAGACGAACCCGGTGCGAAACCGGGGAGCTGCTAGGAGGTTGGTTTATTCACAGACGAACCCGGTGCGAAACCGGGGAGCTGTTCGGAGGTTTGGTAGACGTACGGACGAACCTGATGCGAAATCAGGGAGCTGTAGGATGGGTTAGGTTTCGTGGACGAACCCGATGCGAAATCGGGGAGCCACTAGGTTGGAGTAGTTACCTTGTTTTGGATAAGACGTGCGAACGAACCTGATGCGAAATCAGGGAGTCGCAGGAAATGTTAGTTTGACTCGTAAATAAATATTCGACACAACTCGAGCGGTTAAGTTGTATCTGCGGGACGTTACTACTAATATAAAGGATTACGGAGTAAAGATAGGTTTTAACGAATCTACTCGGTTTAATGGTGAACAGTTTATGAGTTTATATTGCAACCAGTTGTTTGTACAAGTGTAATTGTCGCGATATAGTTAAATAGTGTGTGAATTATTACCTAAGCTGCACGGTGTTGACGCCCTGGCGATGCGGGGTCTGAGAACGGTTACAAAGTATGCCGAAAGAACTTCAACCGGACTATGCGGATTCTATCGGGTTAACTTTATCTGAATGGTGCCGTAAGCCCAATTCTTATTCTAATGCAACCGACTCTGTACAAGCGTAACGCGACGTGACTATGCGCGTAGCTGTGTAGTTATGAACCGAAGATGATTAGAAACGGAGGGTTTATATAGTCCCGAAATGTATGGACCGGTTCGTTAGAAGCCTCCATATATGGTAAGGGCTCACAGTCTTCGTCGGGTCACGAATGCACCTAATCGGTCGCGATGCAGTTGGTCGATACTAAAAGGGTTAACCGTCGTGTGGTATCGAGATAAATCTTTAGGCGTCTTCCGTTCCTACGCAAGATCGAACGACGCGTGCGAGCGCAGCGAAGGAGAATATTATTCATACGTAACACTAGTGTGGTGCTACACTCAGCTTTTATGATTTTAGCGATAATAGCCGGCCACCATAAGTTATCGAACGCAGCTTGGATATCTATAAATACGGTAACTATATATTTTTTATCACAATTATTAATACTAGTTTTTAAAGCAGTCAATGCGTCTTCTGTAGACTTATGCGGCCTGAAGCCAAATTGCATGTCGTTCTCAAGGTCTTTATTTTTATAATATGTTTGTATTCTGCTTACAATTACTCGTTCAAAATTTTTTCCTATGGCGGATAACAAAGCTATAGGCCTATATGAATCAAGAACAGCTCTATCTCTCATGGGATTTTTTAGAATTATTTTTAAATTAGCTTGTTTCCATAAAACCGGAAATACTCCATTCCTCATGCAGTTATTAAAAATGTTGTGCCCTAACCGTCCCCACAAACTAACCACGATAAGCGCGACTCAGCAGCACGTGCAGTCAAGGCCGTGTTCGAGGAATAGCGGACGGATACGCGCAGGAAGCAGCGTATCCATTTACTGTCGATCCAGCAACTTGCGCCAGGCTGAGGGCACGCCAAGGAGACTGCCCACCACCGAAAAGACACAGCACATTCCTGCACCAACTCGGTATAAAACTCCGATAGCACGACCGCCGTCGCGCTATCTAAAACAAGCCACCCGTCACGTCAGTCTCAGTGCAGCTCTCCATCAAGCTTAACCATCACTCCTGAGCACTGTGTAACTTCAAGTCTCAATAAATCTACTCCTTTATTAACTCGAACACCGGTGAATACCAATTCTTTAACGCTCTCGCACCTACGACATCCCCCACCATTCGACAAGTGTCATCCGGCACAACAAAAAGATTATAAACAATATATTTATCCACATTCCAAAGTTTAAAAATTATCTCAGACTGGAAGCAGTCTAGGCCTGGAGCCTTATTTTTATTACATTTTTTTAGTGAATTAAAAATCTCTTCAAATGAAATGTCAGGTTCTAAGTTATTATTATAGTATAAATTGTTATTCGCTTTTAATTCCTTCTGTTCATTTGTTTCATCTTCATCTAAATCTATAGGCATGCATTTATTTAAAAGTTCCTGTACGGTTTCACGCCAGCATGTGGTTGACTCGCCCGATGGAAGCCTAAGAGCACCCAAATTTTCATCTTTATTTATTTTATTGCGGACAATCTTGTAAATCATGCCCCATGGGTCTCTATTTCCTTCTTTAGTTGCGAAATTTTTCCATGACTGTTTCTTTGTTTTTCTTATTGTAGCAACATATTTATTTCTAATTAATTTAAATTTTAATCTATAATCTGAAATAAGGTCGTAATAATTTAGTTTTAATGCTCTTTGTAATTGTTTTTTCCGTTTGCATGTTTCATTTTTTGATTTCTGGAGCTCCTTGGTCCACCAGGGGACTGCATTGTTTTTGAATCCTTTCTTGGGAATACTTTCTTTATAACATAAATTAAGAAGTTTACATAAGATCTCTACAGCATCATTCGGTTTTAAATTTTTAATTTCTTCTTTAATTTTTTTATCGAATTTATCCTTCACAAGTGTTTCAAATTTTTCCCAATTAGCCTTCTTAATATTATATGGTCTTTCCGCAAACAAGGTCCGTCTCAAGTTACAGTTTTTTTTGTCTGATACTATTTTAAAAATGATAAGATTGTGGTCACTTGTACCGCAATCCAGACTGACTCTCCAATCTTTTATGTTCCTCCCAAAGTTGGAACTAGCTAGTGTCAAATCAATATTGGACTGACCGCGTGAAGTCATAAATGAACAAGGATTATTTGGCCTATTTAAAATTATTAAATTATTAAATAATATAAACTCCTCCACAAGCTTCCCCCTTTCATCCGTCTCATTCGAAAACCAAGACTCAGATTTAGAGTTGGAGTCTATGGTTATTTTAAATTTTTTGCCTCTTAGTTTTTCTAAAATATTATTAATACGTTCTAAAAATTGGCTAATTTGTAAGGAGTACTGGCAGTATACATTTAAAATATAAAAATCGCATGCATTATTAAAAACTTGGGAACAAATTATGTGCTCGTTCATGTCCGGTAGTATAAAAGTGCTTGACCTATCATGCATAAAAACCGCCGCCACCCAAGGGGTTCCGTTAAAAGGTTGTATAATTTTTACATTTGAAGAATTATAGCCGCAAACAGTGTTCTTATAACTATACGGTTCCTGCAAACACAGGACGTCTAAATCATGCTTAATCATTAAATTTTCTAATTCAGCGGCGGCTACAGCTGAACGCTGCGCATTAATTTGGCCAATTCTTAGTTCCATTTTATTTTCGATTTATAGATTTCTAGGTATTTTAGAAACTCCGGACATAATTTACTTCTTACATTGTGATCAAGCTCCTTACGTTTCGCCCTAGAACAATTTATACAAATCGGTTTGTCCTTTTTAGGGCAATCATCCCTTGCATGTTCTTTCGAACCGCATGTTTCACAGAGTTGGTCAGAGGCACTACAGTATTTGGCGATGTGGCCATGGCCATGGCATTTAAAGCACCTTACGGTGTTCAGATATTCTCTAATTCGGTACACACGCCAGAGCATGTAGACTTTGCCTCTCTTTAACAATTCGCTATATATTTCACCGGGAATGTGTACCACCCAGTTAATCCTATTCTCCTTAGTTTTAAAACTGTGTCTAAATTCAATTGATTCTTTTATAGACTGTAAGTTTTGTATTAAATTCATATCCAAGTTTCTATTTATAAAGTTTACGAGTAGTTCCTCCTTTTTATATTCTTTCTCAACATCATAAATGATGATGGAAGGATCGATTTTCTTGGGTTTCTCCATTTTGATACTAATTGATTTTAAATTACTGCTTTTAATTAATTCAACATCATTCTTATTGCTAACTTGAATGACAATACCTTTCTTCTTCAATTGGCGAATGCTCCTAACCTTGAGATTTTTACTAGAGTCTTTTAGCTTTTCTATAACAGCTTTTTTAATCTCTTCATTATCTCTGTCGTCATTTTCTTTTTCAGGTTTTAGCAATATTATTTCAAATTCTTCTTTCTTTTTTAGTTTTGCAGGGTCGAGGCCACTTACAGGATGAGGGGCACAAGGCGCACTTGCAGCAACCTGCGCATAAGAACTTTTAAAGGTAAATCTCTTTTCAGTTTTCAGTATTTCATTTTTTAAAATTTCTTCTTGAAGTTTGTTCTCAAGAAGTGACCATTTTTCCAGTACGTATTTAATGCATGCTTTAGTAACTTTGTTATTTTCGTTGAAGAGAAATTCTTCCAGTTTCAATCGCTCTTCATATATCTCTTTTAATGTTTTATTAGTCTCTTTTGGGTTTTCTTCTTCATCTTCTACGCTAGCATTATCTGTTTCACCTATCTTTCTCCTTTTACTCGATTTACTAGGTGTTCCCTTATTCGAGGTGTCCTCTGAGAAAATGGACGATGTCGAACTCTTCCTACTGTGGATTCTACTCTGTGACTCAGGTAAAGTCATCTCCACTTCTACCATTCCTATTTCTCCTTCTCCTTCATCTTTGGTTTGTCTTTGTTTTTGTTTGGATTTTGAACTCATAATACTGCGTCCCACGAGAAGGTCGGAAATAACGGTCCACCGGGGCAGAGCCGCCTTGCCCCGGCAAGGCTTAAATACAACCGGGGGCAGCCATTTCCCCGGAGGTTGGCCGCTAGCAACCGGTGCACCCACCGGCCACGCTCCGGCGCAAAGTCCGGAACGCACCCCTTCGGCGCGCGCCATACCTTAAGGTGAGGGATTTTTTATAGAGGTTGTCATCCTCGCGGTCCGGCCGGTTAAGGCAAGACCCCCGTTCCAGCGAAACATGACCACTGGTTTACGGTATGCTAAGAGCTCGGGTAACCCTGGGCCCGCTAAAGCCCATACTGTGCCCGTCCCTGACCCGACCGGAGTCGGTCCAGGAACGGCCACAGCCCCTGAGGGGAGTAGATAGGGACAGAGGGAATCTCGTTAATCCATTCATGCGCGTCACTAATTAGATGACGAGGCATTTGGCTATTACCTGTACCGGGTCTTTCAATCCGGTATACTTTCGCGCAAGCTTATTCACCAGCGCGTTAGGTGCTTCTAAAACTAATCAACAATAACAATAAAGATTGTATTATACACGGGCCTACTTTCTTGCGTCCACTGCCATGAGATCTGCCCGCGGTTCGTGGAAAAATTAGGAACGGGGACCCTTACGGGAGGCGAACTTAGCCACACCGAGGTGTGTTGTCAGGGAACGCCGCGCGAAGGCGTCGCCCCGGGCTCTCCATGCATAGAGCCCGCCCCGCGCCCTGCTATACAATAATATAGCAGGACTCGCACCGCTTGGTGTAAAAGGCCAAGACGGGCTAATAATTATTTATCTGCTGGCAGCTGCTTCGTCAATCATTTAAGACTTCATTCGGCTTGCGCCTTGACAAGTTTAAGATCATTAGAGACTAAGAGACTAAGTAAGAGCGTATTAGTGTTTTAGGTGTAGATTAGATACATATAAATTTTTTTACAAATATATAAATATTTACAGAAATATCGCCGACACGCTCTTTTGGACAGACTGTACTGCTCTGGTTGTCCGGCCTTCCTTAAAAGGAAGGTAGAGTTCCAGAGCAGCGCCGTACGGGCTCAGTCACCTGAAAATAAGATTGTAAATTAGTCTTCTGCGGCTCGCGCCTTGTCTTACATATAAAATAATAAATAAATAAATAGATAAGTTAGAGACGGCACATAATAAATAACATGTAACTTGGTATTAAACGACTACACTGTGTAGTCGTAGTCAATGAATTCGTTCACCATCTCTATGGTCGATCGGAGGGCGATAAGCGAAGCCGTCAGACAATCCCTCTTACCGAGCCCTAGGACCTTCATGTTCTGTACAGTGTACTTGGGCATCGCTCCTCTGCATCCCACCACAGTTGGAATAACTTCTGCCCTTACGCTGTTTGTATTTATTCTTATATACTCCGCAGTGTCCGTGTACTTTCTTACTTTCTCCTTATATGCTTGTTTGAGGTTCTCTTTATCCTCGTACCTCACTGTCACGTCGACCACGTAAACCCTATCATGGTCCTTGATAACCATATCAGGCTTACGCGTGTCTCCCATGACATTAACTGTTGGTTCCATGAACACTGCGGAGCTGCTTGGCACTTTGCTTTTGATCAAGTTACAGATTTCATTGTGCCTCTGTATTCTGTTGGGCTTCGTGTGGGTGCAATTGCCCACTATGTGTCCTAGGGTCTCTACCTGGACGCCGCACCTTCTGCATTTAACATCCATATCTTTTCTCGCTCTATTTAATGCCACTTTGGTGCCTACTGTATTCGTTCTTATCCTGAGTGCGTCCAGGTATCTGGACGGCTTCAGCAACTCTGGATTATAAAGCCAGCTGTTGCCTATCTTATCACCAAGGAAATCCTTTATTCCTTGGCCCTGGGAGACGAGCTGTCTCCATTTCTCCGTGTCTCTTTTTCTGAGGGCCTTGCGCGTGGCCTCTAGCTGCTCGGCTGAGATCCCCCTGTCCCAGTCGAGCCCTACTGACGCAGCGTACTTTCGTACCGTTGCCTCCTACCCTAGTAACGCCTCTCTAACTGCTACGTCCTCTGATGCCTTCATCCTTAGGGCGTTTCTTATTTTGGCTATTTTGACTATATTTTCCACCCTCTGGACACCTATTCCTCCATGACTCTTCGCTGTGTATATCAGCCCGTCTGCGGTAGACGGATGGAGGTGCAGTATACTTTTATTTATTTGTTTTGTGTCGTGGTCTATTTGCTTTAAGGTGCCCAGGGGTGGTGGGTTGGCCACAAGCTTATGTATATACCTGGGCAGGAGGTACGTTCTTATCAGGTTTATCTTTTGGTGCGGCTTAAGTTTTAAGTGCTTCACACCGTTGACTGCGTCAGTTATTTCCTTTGCTGAGGCCCGGCTCAGCCCTCTCCACGGGTCGATGTCGATCCCGAGATACTTCACTACAGATTCAGGGTCTGCGTACGGAATCTCTGTTCCTGTGACAACCAACTTAGGGTTGATCATGTGCCATGTCTTATGTGCCACGACGATCTGGAACGCTACGCATTTTGAAGCCGCTATGCTCATGCCTAACTCTTTTAGGCTGTTCCTGAGCATTTTGGTTTGCTTAGCGGCCTCTTTTTTGGTTTTGGCCAGCAGGACCAGATCGTCTGCAAAAGCAAGTATGGAGACATTCTCGTCCCCCAGTTTAATGCCCTCCGTCGCCTTATTAATTTTGCCTATGATAGGCTCTACTATTAAATTAAATAGTAAGGGCGATAGCGGATCGCCTTGTTTGACCCCTCTGAGTAGGTCCATTTCTACTACTTCTCCATTCCTGCAAGTTATTTTGGTCTTGCAGCCGTTATACATATGCTTTACATACTGTCCAACGGCTGCTGGGACCCCTTTTCTTCTCAGGTAGCCGTCCATCACGCTGTGAGGGACCGTGTCGAATGCCTTAGATATGTCGACTATAATCATCACCCCGCCGCCGTCCGTCTTCATTTTAGATAGGGCGCTGCTGAGGATGGCGATGTTATGCTTGCAGCCATCCTCCCTGGTAAATCCCTTCTGACGCAGGTCTTGTTTGATTACGTGCCTGATTCTTTTGTCAATCATTGCCGAGTACAACCTGCCCATTAGAGACCCGATGGTAATGGGCCTCCAATTGCTGACCTCATCTACGCTCTTTCCCGGTTTGGGGATGAGCGTAGTGCGGTTCAGCCTCCATTGGTCAGGAAATACCCGGCTCATTAGCAGAAGGTTGGACACCTTACCAAGTATGTGCAGCGCCCCGTTCTTTCTTAGATGTACCTTTTTGATACCATCCAGGCCCGGCGCGGTGTTGCTTTTAATTGTCTTAAATTTCGACACAATCTCCTCACAGGTGACGGGCGCCCATAGTTGCTCCATATTGCTGCCCGATTCACTCTCTCTTTCATTTATCTTAACTTTAACTTGGGGTCCAGCCACGCCCCAGAGGTCCCTATATAATGGACCTACTTCTTCTTTCGCGGGGGCCTCAAGGCCTTTGTGATCAATCATTGGCTTTCCCGCTATCGCCCAGTCCACTAGTCTTGGGGGGCACCTTTTATATATCTCCTGTGTTCTCGCAAAGTCGTACTGTTTCTCTTTTGTCCTTTGCTTAGCTCTTGGTGCCCCCCTATTGTTATTAGGCCTCCTTCGACCTGTTGTGGCCCCGCTCCGTGCTACGGGGCCTTCGCGGACGTCGTCTTTGATATGCTCAACAAGTTCTAATAGAATTTGGTCGACGTCCGCCGGGAGGATCCTCCCCCAATCCGCCATATTTTCAATTTTCCTCTCTATGTCTCTTAGCGGGTGTCCTTCCTTCAGATGGTCCCTTTGTATGGCGTCTCGGAGGGGTCCCTCCCATGTCTCTCTACCTATACTCCTTCGGGGAGCCTCTTCCAGTTCTTCGTTGGCTGATTCATAAACCGAGCTCCCCGATTCAGAGTCTACCTCTATTTCTAGAGTCCTACCCTGAGCGGGCAGGAGCCTCCTTTTGTCGCTAATTTGTCTGCAGGTCTTATGTGGCAGGAATTCCCTAATTCTGACGTTAGGGTATCTTTCGTTCCGAAATCTTCGGTCGAGTTGTATTAGTAAATCTACGTCTTCTTTGGACCAGGCCGAGGCTCTGTTGCCTGGTCCATTCCTGCCACTCACGCTTTGTTCTTGCCTTGCGAGGTTCCGCGCCTCGGGGTGCTGATGCCTTTCATGTTGTGTCAGCCCCCTCTGGGTCCGGAATTTCCTGCCACATAACGAGCATTCCTCGTTGGCTTCTCCCTCGCCCTCTATTCCAGCTGGCGTTCCTTTGCAGTGTGGGACGTGACACTGCCAGCCACGGAGTTTGTCAAAGCTTTTTTGGCAGGCCGCGCACCTCCACACTGCTCTGTGCCGAGGGTGTCTATTGTCCACATGGTCGAGGAATTGTCTCTCCTTTATAAAGCATGTGTCCGGACCCTCTCCGGCGCAGAACCTACAAGTTATGTACCCGCTCAGGGGTAGGTCCGTAATTTGTTCCATCTCGTGTCCAGTTGCAAAAGCCGTGTCGTCAACTGCGACCCTCCTATCCGTTGCGGACATGTCCGCCACGGCGGCCCCAGGGTCGGGGGCCGCCGCGTCCGAGGCTTCCACTGTGGTTGTACTATCCATAGTAAGTTAATGTTTAGCTCTTATCGTCAAATCCTGTCCTTGCCCTCTCTTGTCCTTTATCCTTGCCTGTTTTGTTGGACAAACTACCAGAATAGCAGGTGGGCCCGGCCACAGGCGGCGTTTTAGAGTCCGTCGGGGGATGTGGCCGTTAGATGTTCTGGAGTTATTTAATGGGAGCTGACAGCGCATTGCTCCGAGCCACCAGGGCAAGTCGGCGTGGGCTGCGCCGACAAACCCCGGCGGCGCATCGCTCTGCGCCGCCAGGCAACCCCAATTTCTTGGAATTTCCTAGAAATTCTCTAAGTCCCAGCGGCGTATTGCTTTCGGCCGCCGGACCTGTCGCAAAATTCGCCAAGTTCCAGCGGCGTATTGCTTTCCGCCGCCGGACCAGCGGAAAATTCCGCTAAGTACCAGCGGCGTAATGCTTTCCGCCGCCGGGCCTGTGGCGTATTTGCTACGGTTGCCATGTTCCTTGATCGTCCACATCCCCCAACGTGTTTTGGGTGATCCATGAGTATCACCATATTTCGCATCTTTGCTATTTATATAGCATTCAAATATATATATATTTTAATAGTAATTAATACTATTTCTTTGCCGTCCTGCGGCCCGACCAACCTTCCATCCAGCTCGGGTAGGTGGGGTCGCCAGTCCCCAACGGTGCTGCCCCTCACCGCCCTGCCAGCTCGGGTGGGTGGGGCCGCCACTCCCCAACGGTGTCGCCCTCACCGCTCTGCCCATACTGTGCCCGTCCCTGACCCGACCGGAGTCGGTCCAGGAACGGCCACAGCCCCTGAGGGGAGTAGATAGGGACAGAGGGAATCTCGTTAATCCATTCATGCGCGTCACTAATTAGATGACGAGGCATTTGGCTATTTTTTTTTTTTTTTTAATAGGAGGAGAAATGCTTTATGCAGACCTAGATGGAGTTGGTACTGTGGGACTCCGGATACCAGCCACGGTTTCCGTTTACCCACTAAAACTCCTCCTTTCACATTGTGCGGCTTACCCGCCGCAGTCGGGACCCGGGTGGAACAGAAAGGGGCCGCTCTTGCGAGACGGACCCTATGAGCGCCCTGAGACACTCATAGGGATACCCCTCCCTTGCCAAGTCCGTTCCCGGGTTGGATTCCAACCAGTCTCGGACACAACAACTGTGCACTTGTTTTGAGACGCAAGCGCGGCGGCAGGGGCGATCAAGGCCTCGGAATCACCAGTCTGCTCGGAGTTAGTTGTGTCCTATTCATGCGCGTTCCATTCATGCGCGTCACTAATTAGATGACGAGGCATTTGGCTATAACCTGTGCTTAAACGCGACTAAACGATTAAACATACTTCCGCGCGTGCTTATACACCAGCGCGTGAGGTGTCTCTACAACTAGTTAACAATAACAAATATAGGATAAATAACGCGAGTCCACTTTCTAGCGCCCGCTGCCTTGAGACCTGCCCGCGGTTCATGGAAAAATTAGGAACGGGGACCCTTTCGGGAGGCGAACTTAGCCGCACCGAAGTGCGTTATCAGGGATGCCGCGCGAAGGCGTCGCCCCGGGCTCTCCATGCACAGAGCCCGCCCCGCGCCCTATTATACAATAGTATAATAGGACTCGCACCGCTTGGTGTAAAAGGCCAAGACGGGCTAATAAATAAGTTATCTGCTGGCAGCGGCATCGTCTGTCTTTAAAATTATTATTCAGCTTTCGCTTTGTCAAGAGTAAAATCTTTAAAGCCTTTTCAGCAGTCCCAATCTGAGACATACTGCTCTGGTTGTCCGGCCTCCCTTAAAAGGAAGGTAGAGTTCCAGAGCAGCGCCGTCCGGGCTTAGTCACCTGAAAATAAGATATAAATTAGTTTGTCTTTGGCTTGCGCCTCGTCATTGTTAATGTTTATTAGCGACTAACCGGCAGTCCCAATCTGACAAGGAGAGGACACGCTTGACGTGAAAGGGATTTTCCTCAAACTTGCAGGACTTGAAGATGACATATCTAAAGGTAATTTGGCAAAGCAATAGCGCGCGCTTTTCAGAATTTTCCGAGAAAATTGCATTTGAAAATTCCTATACTTGTAAATAAGCAGTTCGCGTTAAGTATTCAAGAAGAAGGTGAGTAGCTGAGGGCATAACGAGAAATACTGGTAGTAGGAAGGTTGCTGGTTCGAGTCTCGGTATCGATAATTTTTTTTTTTTTAATTGATATTTTTTGGCCTAAAATGTATGAAATCTGTGCCAAGGAACAGTTACTTTTACTTTTGAAATAGAAAATGCATCTTTTTTCTTTATGCTATGGTTGTGTTTTATGGCACCGTTGGGTTTTCCGGTTGCCCTTTACCTGGAAGATCCAAGTCTACCTGGAAAGAACATGCACATTTGCCTGCCGTTTTTACCTTTTTCTACCTTTTTTACCTACAAATTTGAGGAAGTGGGGGGTACTAGCATGATGGTTACAGTAATAATTGAAGGAACGGCACCTCATAGTCGTATTTCGACAGCAGCTATCGCAGAAGTGTCTAGAAAGTTAAAAGTAAAAGTAAAAGTAACTGTTCCTTGGCACAGATTTCATACATTTTAGGCCAAACAATATCAATTAAAAAAAAAAAATTATCGATACCGAGACTCGAACCAGCAACCTTCCTACTACCAGTATTTCTCGTTATGCCCTCAGCTACTCACCTTCTTCTTGAATACTTAACGCGAACTGCTTATATACAAGTATAGGAATTTTCAAATGCAATTTTCTCGGAAAATTCTGAAAAGCGCGCGCTACTGCTTTGCCAAATTACCTTTAGATATGTCATCTTCAAGTCCTGCAAGTTTGCGGAAAATCCCTTTCACGTCGAGCGTGTCCTCTCCTTGTGAGACATACTGCTCCGTTCGTCCAACAGTCCTTAAAAGGACAGCGGAGTTCCGGAGCAACGCCATTAGCCGCAGTCATCCGAAAATAAATACGTAGACGGCACAAATAAATAAATAAATAAATAAATAACATAAATCATGGTTTGTAACGATCACGTAGTGTGGTCGTAGTCGATGAATTGATTGGCCATTTCTATTGACGATCGGAGAGCAATTAGCGAGGCCGTCAGGCAGTCCTTCTTGCCGAGCCCCAGGATTTTCATGTTTCTTATCGTGTTATTGGGTATAGCTCCCCTGCATCCCACAATTATCGGTAGAGTTTCTGCCCTTATTCCATTCAGTTTAATTCTTATATACTCCGCGGTGTCCTTATATTTGCGTGTTTTCTCTCTGTACGCCTGAGGGAGATTTTCTCTGTCCTCGTATCGGACAGTTACATCGACAATGTAAACCGTGTCATGGTCTTTTATAACCAAATCCGGTTTCTTTAGCTCCCCCAGGACGTTGACAGATGGCTCCTGGAACACCGCGCAGTAGCTTGCCACTTTATTCTTAATGAGATTACAAATCTCATTGTGCCTCTTAATTCTTAGGGCTTTAGTGTGGGTGCAATTACCCAGTATATGTCCCAGGGTCTCGGCCTGGACATTGCATCTTCGGCACTTGACGTCTAAGGTTTTCTTAGCTCTATTCAATACGACTCTTGTGCCGAATGTGTTTGTTCTGAGCTTTAGTGCGTCAAGATACCTTGACGGCCTCAGTAACTCGGGATTGTACAACCATGAGTTCCCTATTTTGTCCCCGAAGAACTCACGGATCCCTTGTCCCTGGGAGACGAGTTGTCTCCATCGATCCGTCTCCTGCTTTTGCAGGTCTTTCCGTTTGGCCTCTATTGTTTCAGTATTTAGACCATGCACCCAATCCAGACCCATTGATACAGCGTACTTGCGCAGTAATGCCTCCTGCCTCTGGAGTGCCGCTTTGACTGCTTCGTCACTACTTGCTCTCATTTTCGCGGCACTCCTTAGCTTCGCCACTTTGACTATATTTTCCACCCTCTGGACACCCAAGCCTCCATGACTCTTTCTAGTATATATTAATCCGTCCGTAGTGGACGGATGGAGGTGAAGGATCTTCTTTATTTCTTGCCTTATATCAAGATCCAATGATCTGAGGGTGCCCAGGGTTGGTGCATTCGCCACGAGCCCGTGTATATATCGGGGCAGGAGATAGGTCCGGATTAGGTTGATCTTTTGATGAGGTTTGAGCTTGAACCTCGTTATGGCTTTTACAGCCTGGATAATTTCGTTGTTGGAGGTGTTCTGCAGGCCTCTCCAAGGATCGATTTTGACCCCGGGGTATTTTAATTGGGCCTCGGGGACCGTATAAGGGACGGCGGTACCTCCTGATTCTAGCTTGGGGTCCGCCATGTGCCATGCTTTGTGTCTTTGTATAATTTGGAATGCATTGCATTTGGAGGCCGCTATTTCCATACCAAGTTCTTTAAGATAGTTTGTGGCCATCTTTAGCTGTTTCGCGGCCTCCTTCTTTGTTTTAGCCAGCAATATTATGTCGTCTGCGAAGGCTAGGATGGAGACGTTCTCGTCTCCCATCTTAATGCCCTCCGTCGTCGTGTCTATTTTCCCTATTATAGGGTCTAAAATTATATTAAATATTGGATGATTGCATAAGTTCGTGCCCGATTTGAAAATAAAACATAAGTGGTTATATTTTGAAGTTAACAATTTTATTATGCAATTATATAGTCACCACCATTTTCTACAATTGTTTGCCAACGTTCTACAAGCTGGTGAAGTCCTTTCTCGTAGAAACTGTGTGGTTTTTCTGCAAAGAAAGTCTTAAGGTAGTTTTCGACAGCTACCAGGGAACCAAAATTCTTGCCATTCAAATTATTCTGTAGAGACCGAAACAGATGAAAATCCGAAGGGGTAAGGTCCGGGTAATATGGTGGGTGCTGAAGGACTTCCCACTTTAGCTCCTTCAGTTTTCGCAGTGTCTGTTGGGCGACATGCGATCTGGCATTGTCATGATGAAAAATGACGCCTTTTCGGTTAGTCAAAACCGGACGAATTTCATTGATTTTTGCACTTAGTTTGGTAAGTTGCTCACAATATTTGTCAGACGTGATTGTTACACCAGATGGAAGAAGTTCGAAGAAAATTATTCCCCTGCAATCCCACCAAACAGATAACACCTTCATTGGATGCAAACCAGCCCTTGCCACGGGTTCTGCACTTTCACCTGCTTGTTTCCAGGTTCTTTTTCGTTGCACGTTGTTGTATAGAATCCACTTTTCGTCGCCAGTTACGAGTCGATTCAAAAAAGGTTGTTTTTCATGGCGTGCAAGCAGAGAAATGGCCACAGTGACGCGGTCAAGCTTATTTTTTTCCGTCAAAGAATGCGGCACCCATGTATCGAGCTTAGAAGTGAATCCAAGTTTCTTTAAATGGCGAAATGGAGATGAATTGTCGATATTCAGTCTCTCAGCATTCTCTTTACTTGTAATTCTTGCGTTTCCTTCCACTAAGGCACGCACAACGTTGTCATCAATATCAGAAGGTCGTCCAGAGCGAGATCGATCGTCCAGGTTAAAATCACCATTTCCAAATCTGCCAAACCACTTGTTAACTGTTCGGAGAGCAGGAGCGCGGTCCAAATAAACGTCTCGAATGTTTTTTGTTGCGATTCCAACACTTACTCCTTTCCGAAATTCGTATAACATAACATGGCGAAAATGTAATTTTTCGTTCCCCATATTCAAAAACTTCTATCATGCACTAATCGACTGAACTCAACGGTGTCTGACGCTAAAATGTCTTGTGGCATTACTATCTTTCGATACGTATATAACATGACGCTAAAACAAACATCTGGGCCGAAGTGCGATAAGGATCCCTACACTTCTGAAAATCGGGCACGAACTTATGCAATGATCCAATAGTAAGGGCGATAGCGGGTCTCCCTGCTTAACTCCCCTAAGGAGTTCCATATCGACTGCCTCTCCGTCCTTGCACATTATCCTTGTAGCGCAACTTCTGTACATCTTTCGTATGTACTGTGAGGCAATGATAGGCACACCCTTGGTCCTCAGGCTGCTGGCGATTACGCTATGAGGGACGGTATCGAAGGCTTTAGATATATCGATGAGGGTTACTACTCCCCCACCGTTCTCTTTCATTGCGTGAAGAGCGCTACTGAGGACGGCAATGTTCTGTTTGCAGCCGTCCTCCTTCGTGAACCCCTTCTGCCTCCGGTTAATGTCAATTTTCGATCTTAGTCTCCGGTCAATCATTGCCGAGCAGACCCTGCCCATCAGTGAGCCAATGGTGATGGGCCGCCAGTTGCTCGCTTCGCTCACGCTTTTGCCCGGTTTCGGGATCAACGTAGTGCGGTTGAGCTTCCACTGGCTTGGGTATACTCGGCTCATTAGCAGTAGGTTCATGAATTTACTGATTACATGTAGCGCTCCATTCATTCTTAGGTGTGCCTTCCTAACACCGTCTA
>CATOQN010000055.1:0-45000 GCA_951802745.1 Nomada flava | reverse complement strand
ACTTTGTACTATTTTTATTATTGTGGAACTGCAGCCCGCATCGACCAGGCGACCAACGATCGCCGGCCACCAGAGGTGGTCGAAGGCCCCCACGATATCTATAAAAATTGCCACGGCGTATTTTTGTTCTGTGTGCTGATTCTCAGACATAAGCCTGAGTAAAGCATCCTCGGTGCCCACTCCTTTTCTAAAACCGTATTGCCTTGGGCTAAACATACCACTGTCCTTGTACTGCTCCTCAACTCTATTTATTATAATTCTTTCAAAAACCTTTGCAACGACTGGGAGCAGCGCAATAGGCCTGTATGCGCTAATTTCCGTAAGACAACTGTCTGCTCGCTTCGGGATTATTATGACTTCTGCAACTTTCCATCTTTTTGGAAATATTCCTTCCCGCAGACATTTATTATACAACGCCAATAAAGACTCCCCGCCGCTACGCCCAATTCGCTTAATAACTTCCGGGGGAAATGTATCCAAGCCCGGAGCCTTACGTCCCTTGGTACTCTTTAGTGCTCTCCTTAGTTCTTCCTGCGTAATATCCGGCTCCACATTTTGATTTTTGTATCCGCTGTTTCGTTGCCTGGTTTCCTTTTGCTTTTCATTCTCTTCTTGCCTCTCATCACGTGGAAAGAACTTCTTGCATAATAGCAAGATCGATTCCCTCCATGTGCGCGTCATAAGCCCATTCTGGTCCTTTAGAGATCCGATTATATGCATCTTTTTTGTTTTATCTCTATTGATCTTGTGCAATATGCCCCAGGGATCTCTGTTGCCCTCTTTCGTTACAAAATTCTTCCATGATGCCGTCTTTGCTCTGCGGACCTCAGTTATGTATTTATTTCTAATCAGACTATATGCTTGTTTCGGACGCCGGTAGGAGGTTTTTGGAACGCACTCAGGAAAGGCGGATGCTTGGGTCGAAAATACTCTTTGCAAAGATTGGCTGTATGGTTTATGTGAATACGATACAATAAATTGCTATTGGAGTTGCGCTGGATATGTGTTTGTCGTTTAACGGATTTTATAGAACGTCTAAGTTGCTCCTTGTCGTACGACGGATAACGGTGAACTCAGCATGTAATGTTCGTAACGACTCATTACAGGGGGGCGCGCGGATAGCGTGGTAGGAGGGGGGCACGTAACGACAGGCGCCGTTACATCGCCGATTTATTCAATCCCGAACATTCCGCCCGCCTCGAAGTTTCTTCGAAATTACTCAACATTATCTTACACGACTATGTACATAGTGTCTTACATGGCTAGGCTTAGGACTATTTACAAAGTATTTACAGTAATATTCTTACGACTAATGTGGCTGCTCGGTGCCGCCCGCCGTCAAGGACTCGGTTGCTTCTGCTCCTTCCCGATTTATGTCAACCGGGAGGCAGCATAGCTAGCTAAGGGGACGCTTGTAGGAAGAGCGGGCTGGTCGCACGGTTACGACGCGTGTTGGAACTGCAAATGGCTCCTGTTGACGCATCGCGGATGGACGCGCGCAGTTTTCCGAGAAATCGGCGTATGTATGCAGTAACGCGTATTAGTTTCGGCCACGAGGAGAAGTGAGACGCGATCGGGTGCGACTGCGAGACACTGGCGAGAGTGAGACACGCGGTTTCGTTGACGCGTCGTTGCATCGGTAGAGGCGACGGCAATATCGGCGGCTGAATGGGCCAATGATCACTGGGGAGGGGCAGCCACGTGGGTCCGTTCCGCCATAGTTCGTTTGACATAAGTTCATAGCCATTCAAGCCGCGAGAAACGCAGTCGGCTGGGTTGTCGTTCGTGGGGACGTATTGCCAAGAGACGTCAGGCAATAATTCCTGGATCTTCGATACGCGATTTTCTAAGAACGTTTGCCAACGCGAGGGGGATGCTGCTATCCACGTGAGTGCAACGGTGGAGTCGGTCCACCAATGGCAGTCGATTTCCCGAGGCGCTAGAACTGCTTGGGCAGCGTGCATCAACCGTGCCGAGAGGAACGCGGCGGATAGTTCGAGCCGCGGGATGCTCATTGTTTGAGTGGTGCGACTTTGGACTTGGCCGAAATCAATGCTATAGATACGCTGCCGTCGGGGGGAACGATGCGACTGTATACGGTCGCGGCGTACGCGTGACTCGACGCGTCTTCGAAGCCGTGCAGTGACTATTTCTTTGTTTCGCTTCCCTGGTGTGTCCAGCGCGGTACCGCAGCATTGTTCAAAGCCGGGAGGGACGCGTAGTATTTTTCCCATTTTCTTTGTAGGTCGGGCGGCAGCAGTTCGTCCCACTCGCACTTGGAGAGCCATAATTTCGGGAGCAATATCTTGGCTTCGATTACAACAAGCGTGGTTAGTCCTACGGGATCGAATAGACGAGCTATGGTGGACATTACAGCGCGTTTGGACGTTTTGGTGTTGAGTTCGGTGAGTCGGTTCCACATGATCGAGTTGTAGATACTCTGCCATGAACGCGGGATACGCGGCGCGTTGATCCGATTCACGGGCGAGTCTCTTCTCTACATGGAGGAGTCGCGAAAGCGCGGCCGGTCGGGATGCCCCGAGGGTAGGAGGGCCGGTTTTGAGGTGCAGTCGCACTACATACCGCCCGCCGTGCGTACGCGTGCGGGTGGTCATGAAATGCTCTTCGGCTAGTTGCTCCTCCTCACTCATGCACTGTACTTTTGGTGGATCCTCCACCTCCCAAAATCGGTGGAGAGTGTCGTTCTGCGCCTCCAACGCGCTTGTGTCATCGGTGACGACGCGAGGAGGTGCCGTATGGAGTGCTGCGTGGTGCGCAGGGATGGATGAAGGGCTGTAGCTGGGGCTCGCTGGACCAGAGAGGATCCACCCGAGTATGCTGCGCTGGGCAGTTGGCTGGTTTTCGCTACCTTTACGGACGCCGTCGAGAAGAAGGGAGCCGTAGAGATCCGCGCCGATGAGTAGATCGATTGGATCGGAGCTCAATGGGTTATCGTCGGCGAGTTGCAGATCCGCGATATGATTCCAGCGATACGAGTCGGACGTGCGGTGCGGGGCATAACGCGTGAGGGTGCGCAAAACGAGCGCCGTTGTCGAGAGGATAGGCGTGGGCGCGAAAGCCGGCGATATTGTGAGGTTCACGGCGTGTCGCACCGGCGTTGCGTTGTCGCCTACTCCGCTTATCCGAATAGCGCGGCGCATTTTGGATAGCCGTAACGATTGTACTAGTTTCTCGGTCACGATGGTCGCGGCGGAGCCTTGATCGAGGAGCGCTCGGGCCTCCACGTAATGTCCGGAGGTAGAGTACACTCGTACTCGCGCCGTCGCGAGTAGCACCTGCGCGTTCGTGGCGGCCTTTTCGGCGTTTAAGTGCGTGTGCACCGATTCGAGGGCGCCGTAGGCGGTTGACTCGTCGGAATTTTGAATTTTTGTATCGGTCGGCACGGTTACGGAGGTCGCGAAATGTAACAGCGTGTGGTGTCGGCTGCGGCACTGTTTACACGTGTGTTCGCTCGCACAGTCCTTGACGGTGTGTTTTGTACTAAAGCAGTTAAGGCAACGGTTTGTTTTTCGAATTAAGTCGTAGCGTTGCGATGGCGATTTGTTCTTGAATTCGTCGCACTGGAAGAGCAAGTGATTATCGCGACATACCGGACACGGCGACGCTACCGTAGCTGCATGAGACGATACGCTGCGGTATTGCTCCGGTTTCTTCGGCGGATCGACTTGGTCGCGATTATTCTTGCTGGGTGATTCCGGCATGGATTCCAATGCCCGAATGCGCGAGTCTAGGAAATGGTTCAATTTTGCAAATGACGGATATTCAACGGTATCACCCAGTTCGAACTCCCAGGCTTTCCGCGTGTCGGGGTCGAGTCGTTGCGAGACTAGAAAGACGAGTAGGTCGTCCCACTTGTCCACTGGGCGAGCAAGGTTTATTAGCGCTTGCATTGCGGCGCTTGTTTTGTCGCGCAGATCGCGAAGGTTTTCGGCGGTTTCACGCGTAACGGTCGGGAGCGAGGTCAAGGTGTTAAGGTGATAGGTGATCAAGCGCCGCTTGTTTTCGTACCGCGAGGACAATATTTTCCATGCGATTTGAAAATTGCCGTCCGTTATCGCGAGATTGTCCAGCGCCTTTGCCGCGTCGCCCGTTACGCACGAGGCCAGAAAATGCATGCGATCTACGTTTGATACGGTGGAGTCATTAATTATCAGAGATCGAAACTTATCTCGGAAGGCTTCCCAGTCGTTGAAGTCGCCGCTGAAGGTCGGTAACGGCAGTCGGGGAAGACGAGATGACGTGCGGGTGGAGTCTTCGGTTGGTGCGGCGGGTCCCGTTGCGGTGCGGGCTAGGATTTCTGCCATGAAGTCCGCTGCTTCGTGGAAGGCTTCCTCGCATCGCAGGAATTGACTCTCCGTCCAGTACGGCAGTGTTGGTTGGGCTTTCCCATCGGTCTGCACCGCTATCTCCAGGTCCATTTCTTGGCATCGTGCGAAGCTCTCCTTCAGGAGGGCGAGTCGTTGCCTGGTGACTGCTGGAGTCATCCGGGCTTGCCCCAGTTTTTTGAAGTTGGCGAGCGCACGCTGGACGCAGCCCATTTGCTGAGCTTGCTTGACTAGCAGCTCCTTGATCGTATCCATCCTGCGTGGTGGACCTTTTCGAGGTTTCGGTCACTTTTCCTCGTGCGATCCGGCTCGAAGGACCAATGTTTCGGACGCCGGTAGGAGGTTTTTGGAACGCACTCAGGAAAGGCGGATGCTTGGGTCGAAAATACTCTTTGCAAAGATTGGCTGTATGGTTTATGTGAATACGATACAATAAATTGCTATTGGAGTTGCGCTGGATATGTGTTTGTCGTTTAACGGATTTTATAGAACGTCTAAGTTGCTCCTTGTCGTACGACGGATAACGGTGAACTCAGCATGTAATGTTCGTAACGACTCATTACAGGGGGGCGCGCGGATAGCGTGGTAGGAGGGGGGCACGTAACGACAGGCGCCGTTACATCGCCGATTTATTCAATCCCGAACAATGCTGATTTACAATTTTCTATTTGATCTTCTAGCTTTAGTCTTCGTGCTCTTCTGAGTTGCCGTGCATATCTGCCCAATTCCTTCCTCAGTTTCTCGATTTCCTCTGTCCACCATGGAACACTCTGCGCCGGCCCACGTCCAGATGGTATTGATCTTTTACATATGTTCTTTGTCTTCTTGTTAAAAGTTCTTACGCTCTGATCTATGTTTTTAGTTTTACATATTTGCTCAAAGTCACTCAATACACTTTTCTCAACTAGGTTGTCAAATTCCTCCCAGTTTGCTCGTCTAATATTAAATCCCGCGTTCTTTACCTTCTCGGATAGGAAATTTGTTGCAGTTGTCATTACAAAAGTGATTAAGTTATGGTCAGATGCTGTCTCCGAATCGTGGACCCTCCAACCGGACACAGAATCGCTTAAATTCGCGGTACTCATGGTCAAATCTATATTAGACTGACCATGAGCACTAAAATATGTATGAACCTCCGAAAATTCGTTAATGATTCTCAGGTCTTGGACAAGTATATGCTCTTCCAATCGTCTCCCACTTTCGTCCGCTGAGTTCGAGAACCAGCAGCGCGACTTGGCATTCGCGTCCATAGTAATTAGGACTTTTTGTCCTTGAACATTGGCTAAAATAGATTCGAACTCCATCATTAATCTCTCATAGGGCAGAGAAAACTGGCAATACATGTTCAGAATTAGAAACTTTGTTTTTCCATGTCGTATATCGAGGACCATTGAATGAGCACTCTTGGAGTATCCAGTCAAAAAACACTCTATTTCTCTTTTGGCAACCACAGCAACCCACGGTGTTTCTACTTCCGGACTGTGTTCGAGATTGAATAAACCGGCGATGTAACGACGCCTATCGTTCCGCCCCCCCCCCCTTCTTACCACGCTATCCGCGCGCCCCCCTGTAATGAGCCGTTACGAACATGAGGCGTACGAAACAGACTGTAAACATTTAATGCCGCAGATTCAAGCCCACATACTTTCCCATTTAAAGTATAAGGCTCCTGAATGCAGACTATATCTAAATTACCCCTAACGAATAAATTCTTAATTTCCGAAGCGACGATTATCGATCTCATGGCATTTATTTGTCCTATCCTTAAGTCCATTTTATCTTTTTATAATATAAATCCAATTGTCTCAAGTACTCGGGGCAGGTTTTATTCCTTAAACTATGTTTGATATCTTTTCTTTTGAATCTTTGACATATTGGGCATGTGGGGTTCTCCTTATTAGGGAAATTTTCAGCTGTGTGGTCATCTTTCCCACAGGTTTCACATAATTGCTTTGGCGCAGAGCAATACTTCGCAACATGTCCATAGGTATGGCACTTATAACAGCGTACAATGTTCATATACTCCTTTACTCGATATGCTCTCCAGAGCATGAAAACTCTATTAGCGTCAAGGGCTGATTTGAACAGCTTAACTGGAAGCTGAACAATCCAGTTCATTCTTTCGGCATTTTTGGTTTTAAACGCATGTTTAAAATTGATTTCCTCTTTTAACTTATCTTTTTCTTCATCACTGAACTCGTCAAAGTTTTTCGCCAAAAAATCAACCTTGAGCTCATCCACCTTGAGATCTTTTTCAACATCAAAAATAACAATACACGGATCAAGTTGTTTAGGTTCCGTAATACTTAGGCCAACACCACTCAAGTCAACTTTCTTTATAATTTCAACATCTTCTTTACTCTTTAGCTCCATCACCATGCCCTTGTTTCTCAGTTGTCTTGTATTTTTGACCTTCAATTTTTTCCTGCTATCTTTCAATGCTTCAGTGATTTGTTTACTTATCTCTTCGTTAGTTCTAACATCGGTCTCACTTTTAGGTTTAATGAAAATAACCTCTGTTTTTTCTTTTTTGCTTTCAGGCTGCAGATATCTTCGCCTGATGACCTGGCCGGGCAGTCCCCCAGCGGGAGCCGCGGCTGCCTGCGCGTAAGTGCTCTTTGGTTGAACGACGGTTTTGCTTTTCATTATCAGGCGCTCACTCTTCATAACTTCACTTTGAAGTTTTGTCTCCAGGATAGCCCACTTGTCCAGAATGAACCTAATGGCACTCCTTGTGATCTTATTTCCGTCGTCAAATAAAATCTCTTCTAACTTAGTGCGTTCGGTGTAAATTTCGTTCAGAGTTGCATTAACCTCTTCCTCAGCATTATCCTCCTCTGCCTGACTGCCCTGGCCTACGGTTGATCTCTTTCTACGTTTGGCCTTTATAGGTGTAGACTTGGCTGAGGTGTCCTCCATAGCTAATGAAGAGACAGAGCTGCGCCGGCTGTTACTTCCACTCTGAGATGGCAATTCTCTCATCTCGACGTTTTCTACCTCCCCCTCCTGCCTACTCTCATCATTCTTTTGTTTTGGTTTTTTGTTTAGTTTATTCATACTGAGTCCCACGAGCGTGGTCGGAAATAACGGTCCACCGGGGCAGAGCCGCATTGCCCCGGCAAGGCTTAAATACAACCGGGGGCAGCCATTTCCCGGAGGTTGGCCGCTAGCAACCGGTGCACCCACCGGCCACGCTCCGGCGCAAAGTCCGGAACGCACCCCTTCGGCGCGCGCCATACCTTAAGGTAAGGGATTTTTTATAGAGGTTGTCATCCTCGCGGTGCGGCCGGTTAAGGCAAGACCCCCGTTCCAGCGAAACATGACCACTGGTTTACGGTGTGCTAAGAGCTCGGGTAACCCTGGGCCCGCTAAAGCCCATACTGTGCCCGTCCCTGACCCGACCGGAGTCGGTCCAGGAACGGCCACAGCCCCTGAGGGGAGTAGATAGGGACATTAGTCGTGCGAGATTTTACGTGCCGTACCTGGCCGAGGCCCTAACCGACACGGCCCCCATGGGCGCGGGATTGAGGTACGCTCAATCAGCGCGTACCCAAGGAGATCCCTCCAAAGATACTTCCTGTTAATACGAGTTGCAAGCCTCGTATCGCCTCAGGCATGGCCGAGACCTTTCTAAATCTCTACCGGCTCTGCAGGACGGTACGCGAGTTGAAACGCAACTCACACGTCGAGTCATCGAACGCAACGGGGCACGCACTGCGCCCCGAGACGCCGCGACTCTACCCCGCGATATAGGGTTACCACTGCCACCACGAATCCAACCCAGATGTACACAGGTCCGATGGGGGCCCGACGTCCTCCGAGAAGGTACGCGGGCACACCAGGCCTGGGGGCCTTAACATCACCCGTGGTACCAGTGTTCGGGCCATACTGGTCATACCCTTCGTATCTCGGCGGTCGACACTACCCACTTGAGGTCCTTGCAGCCTCGTTACCTGGGTGGGCCAGCTCGGGTACGAGGGGTCGCGACGCCCCTAAGGACACACCTAAGAGGACGGGACTCAGCCCGGCCCAGGGTCCCCCCTGCGGGGAGTAGATAGGGACAGATAGTGTCGGCTTGTTGGTCGAGTGATCGACGCGCTGCGCCTCAGGGTTTCCCCTATAGCAGCTTTGCCAGCAAGATGTTTGTAGCGTTTGGGTACTTTCTATCGGTCACTGTCAGGGGAGCGGCACGCGAAGATGAGTATGCGTGCGGCTTGGAAAAACCCTGCTCTCTTCCGTGAGGAGTCATTGAGCAAGTTGGATGTACCCATGAAGGGAGGCGGCTCGTTTAGTCAACCCTCCGCGTCGCGGGCGACGGGGAGAGTTGTCCAGCGGGGACCACGAGGAGGTAGAGCCGCCAGCTTGCGCTTCATCCCGGCGGGTTGGCTTGCGCCGTTGGACCTCACCCACCACGGCGCTAGTGCGCCACCCGCAATGGGGGTCGAGGTATGAGAGAGAAGAAAGAAGGGAGGAAAGAGAGAAAGAGAGTGAGAGGAGAAAAAAAAAAAAAAACTGAAAATGTAGTATTGCTGTTTCTCGTGAAGGTGCGTTGGGAATTGCCCAGGTTATTGGCCTATCTGTTCAAAGGCACATGGTTCTGTCGTGCGTGTCCGTCTTATCCTTTCTGTCCACTGTTCTTCTTTTTTCCGTAGTATCAGTCTCGCGGTTGTGCTGAAAGCTCCGTAGCAGTCGTTCTTACCGACTCGTTGCAGTGTGGGGGGCCATGCCACGCCTATCGTTCTCAGATGCGCTCGGAGGCCTTCCCGTTCCGTTTCCCATAGGGCACACTCGAATAGGACGTGCGTCGGGGTTTCTGTCGTTCGTCCGCATTTGCACGCGGAGCTGGGTGCCAGGTTAAAAGTTTGCAGTTTTGCTGCGAAGTCTCCATGGCCGCTTATAAATTGCGTCGTGTAGTGTGACAATGGCGTTCGTCGTTCGTCTAGTCTGTCCTTCACGTTTTCGAAAATTTCGTAAGTGTGTCTACCGTCGGGGGAGTCGTCCCACCTGCGTTGCCACTCGGCGGCCAGTAGTTTTGCTACTATTTTTGCCGGTTTCCGTTGCTCGGTGTTGTCGGGGAATTGGTAGCTCCCGCGGCTGAAAGGGAGTTTTTTCCTGATTTTATATCTTAGTGCTGCTTCTTTTATTTTCAAGTCGATCGGAAGGGTTCCTGCAATTACTGGGAGTGCTTCCGTTGACACTGTACTATAGGCTTTTGTGATTCGGAGTAAGGCTGTTCTTTGGGCTCTGAGGAGTATTTTGGTTGAGGTTTTGTTAAGCAGGTCGGACCAGGCGGCTGCCGCGTATGTGGCGATTGGGACGAAGAGTCCTGTGTATAGGGTTTTCAGGCTCTTCGAGTTAAGGCCCCATTCCCTTCTGGCTATCGCGGCGAGGGAGTTGAATTTTTTGGCACTTTTGTCTTTGATTTGAAGCGCGTGGGTGTTGATTTTTAGTCCGGTGTCGAGGTGGACCCCTAGATATCTGACCGTTTTGGCGAATTTGATCTGTTTTCCGTAGATTTTAATGTCTGGAGGTTTTTTGGAGTCGAGCTTGCCTTTGAAAAGAATCATCTCTGATTTTGAAGAGGATAGCGTCAGTTTCTCGTGCCGACACCAATCCTCGACCAGGGTGACTGCAGCTTGTCCGCGAGTTCCTAGATCGTTTCTGGAGCTTGCGGGGACCAGGATGAGAAGGTCGTCGGCATACGCGACCGCTTCGTGGCCTTGATTTGCCAGGGTGGTGAGGAGGTCATCGAACACGAGGTTCCAGAGGCTGGGGCCTAGGATGGAGCCTTGAGGGCAGCCTCTGGAGACTGATTTGCGGACCGTACCGTTTTTGCCGTTGAACGAGACTTCGCGATTTCGCAGATAGTCCGCGATGAGGTTGTAAATATTCTTGGGGCACTGTCTGGTTCTAAGTCTATGGAGGATGCTTGGCCAGCATACGTTGTCAAATGCACCGGAAATATCGAATAGTAATGCAAGTGTGTAGTAGAAGCGAGTGTTTTGGTCGGTGAGTTCGCGAACAGTTAGTATGGCGTCTTCCGTCGATTTTCCTCGTTTGAAACCGAATTGACGGGTAGAGGCGAATTGGGTATCGGTGAAGAGGCGGGAAAGCTTGAGAGCGAGAAGTTTCTCGAGGCATTTTCCGAGTACGGGTAGCAGGCAGATGGGTCTGTAAGACGAGGCGAGGTTCTCGTTTTTATCCGGGCCCTTGAGGAGGGCGCGAATGGAACCGGTCTTCCATATTTTGGGGAATATTCCTAGTGATAAGCAGCTATTGTAGAGGGAGAGGAATTCCTCATGCAAGACACCGTATGAGGCTTTCAGGGCTTCAACTTCGATTCCGTCGGGCCCCGGGGCTTTTCCGTTGCTGAGGCTGAAAATGGCTTTGCGGATTTCTGTTTCGTTGAATTCGTTTGCGTTCTGTGTGTCGGGGGGGGGGGGTATCGCGAGCAATTCTGGTGTTTCGTTGGGCGTCGGTGGAGTCGGCTGTGTCATCCGGGACCAGGTTGTTAAGAAGTCTGAGGACGGATTGTCCCCAGGAGATCTCTTCTCCGTGAGGTGAGGCGGCGAGTGCCTTCTCGGGGAGGATCTTCTGCATACGCAACTTGTAGATCACTCCCCAGGGGTTCTCGTTTCCTGCGCTATTAACGAATTCTTGCCAGCTGGCATTCTTCGCTTTTTTGACTTCCGTGGTGTACTGTCTTCTAATCTGTACGTGTTTTTGTTTTAGTGCCGTTTTCCGGATCGGGTTCGTTTCTGTCTGGAATGCCTTTCTTGCCCGGTAGGATTTCTTCTTTAGTGTGGTGAGTGTTTCGGTCCACCACGGTACGGAGCGGGGGTGGGCGGTTTTTAGTTTGATGGAGGTGCGGCAGGCGTGGATGATTATTGACTGTAGGGATGTCGCGGCTGTTTCGACCTCTTCTGCGGTGGTGATGTGTAAGAGGTTGCGAAGGAGTGGTTTTTTTTTCCAGGAGGGTTTCCTGGAACTTCTCCCAGTTTGCCTTCCTGATGTTGAAGCGCGGCTGTTGTGGGGGTGGGTGGGTGGGGGGTTGGAACGGTAGCTGTAGGTTATCATATTGTGGTCGCTGGAGGTGAGGCCTTCCCTGACACGCCAGAGTCGCGTATGCGGAGTAGCTTGGGGCGTGGCAAGCGTGACGTCGATACGCGTGCATCCCTTATGTGAGCGGAAGGTGGGGGGGTTATCGGGCTCGTTCAGGACGAGTAGGCTGGTGTCGGATATGGTGTCTGCGAGCGCTTCGCCGCGGGAGTCCGTGGTTCTGCTGAACCAGAGTGGTGACTTCGCGTTTACGTCGGCTCCGATGATTAGTTTCTCGTGCGGGAGATGTGCTGCAATGCGTCTGAGGTGGCTGAGGTACGGTTCTATCGCGTGGCTGTGTTGGAAGTACATGCTGGCGAGATATATTTTGCCAGATGGGCCGGAGACTTCTATGCATGTACAGTTATCGTTGCAGAGATAGGGGATTTTGAGCGCGGTTAGGTTCGGGTTTCGTATGTAAATACCTGCCATCGAGCTGGTTCCTGCGGCTGAGCCGGTTACTATGAGAGCGCGAGAGCCAAGGCCGATGAAGTTTCCTTTAGGGTTGTACGGTTACTGCATAAGGAGGGTGTCTATATTTTGTTCCTCCATCACCCTGGCCGTTTCCAGGGTGACGATTTGTGACCTTCTCATGTTGAGTTGGGCGATGTTTAGTACCGGGGAGTTTGGGGAGTTATGATTGTATACCATAATCAGTGCGGGAGAGGACCTGATTTATGGCTGAAATGTATGCTGGGCAGGTGTTGCTTTTGACGCTGTGATCTGAGTTTTTTCCGTTTCTCAGGCAGGAGGCGCAGGTAGCGGGTTTGGATCTGTTGGGGCAATTCTTGTACGTGTGACCTTTTAAGGAACAGTGTCCACATACCTCGAGCTGCGCCTTGCAATATTTGGTGGTGTGTCCATAGCAGTGGCACTTATAGCAGCGGGTAGCGGCGATGTAATCCTGGATTCGGCAGCAGCTCCATCCTATGTAGAGGCGCTCCTTGTTGATGAGGAGGTCCCTTGTCTCCTTGGAAGCTTCCAGGATGACGTTGCACTTTTCACTGGATCTGTTGCCGGTCCTGAAGGCAACTTTCAGCTGCTTCCTTGATGCGGTTTTCTGGGGTTCAGTTAGGTTCTGGTCGATGATTGCACTTAAGATGGCTTCGTTGCTTTCGGCCTGGGGTACCTCGTACACTATGATCCGCGGGTTCCGTTTTTGCGGGGCTCCGACGACGAGTCCGGCTGCTTGTAGCTTCTCGTTCGCCATCAGAGAAGTTATGTCCGCCTTCTTGGTCGTTTCCAGCAGGATCCCGTTACCTTGGATGCGGCGGACATTTTTGACTTGGAGTTTGTCCCTTCTTGGCGAGACCAGCTTGAAGAGGGCTTCCTTCGTCTTCTCGCTGGAGTCGAAGGCGGTGGCATCCTTTGGCACGATTGTGACCACACTGGGGGGGTCCAGCTTGAGGCTGGATCGGGCGGCTGCGCTGGACTTGACTCCGACGCGTTGTGCGTATGTGAGTGGCTTGGTTGCGTTCCTGGCGATTGTGGCTTCCGATGCTGCCTGGAACGATCGTCTTTGTCCCTGGTTTTCTTGTTGGAGGGCCTGTAGCTGTCCCTCAAGGTTGCTGTTCCGCAGGAGGGACTCGTTAAGGAGTCCCTGTAGTTTGGCGAATTTGCTCATTACGAACGCGAGTCCAGGCGCGGGGATACTGTTCGCGGGGGAGGACAGGAAGTTGAGGACGGATGTATTGATTCGCTCAGCTTTAGCCTTGAGTTTCCTGATGTCACGGGGTTCGGGATGTTGGCTGGAGGCGTCTTCGGATGGCGCGTCTGTGTCGTGGGTGGGGGCAGCGGGAGGCTTGAGCTTCTTCGTCTTCCTTGTGGCATCGTGGGGTTGGGTGGGAGGTGAGGACGATGGTGCGGGGTGGTCGGATTCCGCGTCGGAGGAGATTTTCCTCTTACGGAGCTGGCGGTTCTTCTTGTGTCGAGCCTTTGATACCGGCTCGTGGTCGGACGAGAAGTCCATGTCCAGCCAATTTTGGTTCCTGGGTGCGGCCTTCGGCCGGGACATGACGGGGGGGGGCGGCGACCACTCGGGGCGGAGAGTTATGCGCTCGGTGGGAGGAGAGACCTCCACGTCCAACGCCTCGGTCGCGGTGGGTGAACTTTACCGCGAAATCGAGAGAAAAGCGCGCGAAATCTGAGAGAAAAGCGCGCGAAATCGAGAGGAAAGTGCGCGAGACCGAGAGAAAAGCGCGCGAGACCGAGCGGAGGCCACGCAAAAGCGCGCGAAATCCACCGGAGACCGAGAGGAAAGCGCGCGAAAATGGGCGAAAAGCGCGCGAAAACGAGCAGAAAGCGCGCGAAAACGAGTGAAAAGCGCGCGAAAACGAGCAGAAAGCGCGCGAAAAGGAGCAAAAAGCGCGCGAAAACGGGCAGAATGGGCGCGAAAACGAGCAGAGAGCGCGCGAAAAGGAGCAAGAAGCGCGCGGAGACAAGCAAAAAGCGCGCGAAAACGAGCAAAAAGCGCGCGAAAACGAGCAAAAAGGGCGCGAAAATGAGCAGAAAGCGCGCGAAACCGAGTAGAAAGCGCGCGAATACGAGTGAAAAGCGCGCGAAAACGAGCAGAAAGCGCGCGAAAAGGAGCAAAAAGCGCGCGAAAACGGGCAGAATGGGCGCGAAAACGAGCAGAAAGCGCGCGAAGAGGAGCAAAAGCGCGCGAAAACGGGCAGAAAGGGCGCGAAAACGAACAGAAAGCGCGCGAAAACGTGCAGAAAGCGCGCGAAAAGGAGCAAGAAGAAGCGCGCGGAGACAAGCAAAAAGCGCGCGAAAACGAGCAAAAAGGGCGCGAAAATGAGCAGAAAGCGCGCGAAACCGAGTGGAAAGCGCGCGAAATATTCCTGGCCACTCTCCAAGGTCCGCACTTTTTTGCACACTCACCCGCTCCTTTTTTTTTTTTTTTAATAATTGGCTGGGATTTGGGGGGGGGAGAGGGGTAACAGGGAGCGACAACGAGAGACGACGAAGAGGTGGAGACACCCTAGAACTTGCGCAACGAATTGCGTGCTTTCTCCCCGTCTTCCCCTTCACCCCTGCACTTTATGCCGTGCCTGCCAGCGTCCGCCAGCTTACCGGCAAACATGAAGACAAGTTGCAGTTAACTGCATGAGGTGGGAGTAATTTTCGTGGAAAATTAAAGAAGGTGAGATGTGGCGGAAAATTTTCAAAAAACCGCCAGGAAATGAATTAGAACTAAAGGGAGATCAAGTAAAGAGCAACGGTGAATTTCTCCAGGCGGGTGGGGTCCTGGAGACGAGCCACGTGTGAAACACGTGAGAAAAGATTATATACAGAATTTTAAAAAAGGATAAGTAATATACAGTAGAGAACGAGTAAGGGAGATGATTCTCGAGAGAATCAGTCAGGGAGACAGTCGAATCTCGACTGGAGCGGGAACCTGTATTTGACGCGGTAGGGGAAGTTATGAATATTGAAGTCCGCCAGGCGACGGACCAGCAGATTTGCGTGATTGCTGCAAATGAAGTTTGCCCTCGATCGGTTGGTATATGTGCTGATTAATGGCAGCCCTGCGCGAAGATGGAGTTTCCTCGTGGAAAAGAAGGCAGGCAGACCCAGAATTAATTTCAAGACCATGTTCTGGGCTATCTGGGCTTTACGCCGGTCCACGACCGTGAGACAGTCCCAATAGGACAACAATCCATATGTCAACACGGGACGAACGCATATAGCATAGATGGAGAGGCGGATGTCTACGTGTAAGTTGGAGCGGAGGGACAGGTGCGGTCTGAGCGCGGCCGCGATCCTATGCATTTTAGCGATGCGATCATTGACCGCCGGACTCCAGGTGAGTTTGGAGTCAAGGACGACCCCGAGGTATGTAACCTTGCGGGACCATGGGACCAGGTGTCCGTTGACCACAAGATTGTCAATGGCACAATTATGCTGTTTTGAGAACAAAATGGCTTCTGTTTTGTCAGCGTTAATGGCGAGCTTCCAATGCCTGAAATAATTGAGAACCGAGTCGAGGTAACATTGCAGGCGATCGCGCGCCAACCGCGGTCGGCGCGATTCGGCCAGGAGCGCGGTGTCGTCCGCGAACAGCGCGAGCGTGCATGTAGTGAGGGTGGGAATGTCGTTAATGAATAAGTTAAAAAGTACAGGTCCAAGAATTGAGCCCTGTGGAACGCCGGCCAGTACCGGCCGAGCACTTGATGCGACCCCGTCGACACGAACATAAAAGGATCTGCCAGAAAGGTACGACTCCATCAGCTTCAGAAAGTCGTCCCGAAAGCCAAGAGCGTGGAGCTTAAAAATTAGAGCGTCGTGCCAGACGGAGTCAAACGCCTTCTGGAGGTCCAGAAGGACCATTGCCGCAACGTGTCCGATGTTAAAGCAGTGTGTAACCCTTTGTGCAATACGCACGATCTGATGGATTGTGGAGTGGCCGCGCCGAAAGCCAAACTGCTGAGGGATGATCACATTTTCCTCCAGAATAAATTTACTGACATAGCCGTAAATAATGGACTCGAAAACCTTACCCAGAATGGAAGGGAGACTTATTGGACGGTAGCTGGATGCAAGATTTTTTTGTTTACCTTGCTTATGGATAGCCGAGACACGAGCAAGTTTCCAAGGCTCCGGAAAATAGGAAAGACGTAGACAAAAGCGAAAGATATAGAAAACCTGGCAAATCATTTTTTTAGATGAATTTTTTAACATCAAGGAACTAATGCGGTCATTAGGCACGAGATGACCTTGAAGATGCTACGAGGGGATAAGCCAGGGCAAAGCGAATCAGAGTAGGAGAGAGAGGTGTTATGAAAGGAAGTAATAAAGTTGGAGATCTCGGACTCGCGAGGAGTGATAAGGGAGCGAGCCTCCCTGAAGACGGACTCAAACTGCCCCGCCAGGAGCTCCGATTTGCCCTCCGCCGAGCAGACACTGGAGTTACCGTTGCTGAGGATCGGCATTTTGTATTTGTCGAAATTTTTGGACAAAGCGGCATAGGTTGCCCAGAAAGTGGGGTCAACCTTGCGGAAGTCTATCGGTCCAACCTTTATTTCTAAGGTGGAAAATTTGTCTCCTGATTCCGGCGGAGAGGTCTTTTAAAACGTCGTTAAGATGGGACAGGCCCAGACGCTGAGCCACTTTTCTCAATTTCCGCCTCCTGCGAATGAGGGTGGTCAAATAATCGTCATTCAGGAGAAAACCATGGCGGGCAGTAGCGGTGTTAACTTTGCTAGTGGCCGAACGGACCGAGGAATGCATGCAGTTAGTGATAACAGCGATGCAGTCGTCAACGTCGGAAGTGGCAGCAAAGTCCGTCCTCAGGGGGAAGTTGTTAGTATGAGATCTGTACACGCTCCAGTCCACAACCCGATCAAGACCGATTCCGACCTGAGAAGGGGAGGGCAGGAGTGTGACCGGAGCGTGATCAGAGGGGCCCGGGTCAAGGGTATTGCAGTCAAACGAGCAGCTAGCGGAAGAAAGGAAAAAGTCGAGTGTAGACGGGCGAGCCCGAGAAGAGAAATGAGTGAATTTCCTAGGATGCAGAATATCGTAGGAAGAATTGGAAAAATGCTTGTGAAGCTCCTTTCCATTCCGGTTAGAAGTGAAGTTATTCCAAAGGGGGTGCTTCGCGTTGAAGTCACCCCCAATGATAAAAGGGGAGCCCACCCCTGTGATCATGTCGAGCATGAGAGGATACAGTTTGGCGTTCGGCGGGACGTAAACCACCCCGATGTAGATCGAAGGTGAGTCCAGCTTGATGAAACAGTGCTCGGCCGGGACCGGGAGAGCGCAGGAAACGGATCTAAAGGTAACAGCGCGATGAACGAGGATCGCAACACCACCCCCCGCGTGGTTTCTGTCATGTCTAATGACCTCGAAGTCGGGCACGCTGACGCTGTCCGCGGGCGCCAACCGCGTCTCCGTGAGGAGTAAAATTTCCGCCTGCTCGCGCGCGACGGTGAGCAGGAGCTCATTTTTGTTTAAAATAAACGACCTGATATTCCACAGAAGTATCTTGGGAAAAGAAGCCATTTTAGTCAAGACTTCTCAAAGTTTCAACGAACACCTGGAACCGTTCGCTGTTAAGGTTACAGCTCGCAAGTTTTTTGTTAAGGCTCCTAATGGTGGAGAGCATAAGTGAGATGTCGACTAAAGAGTTGAGTTTGTTGACCTCAGTCATAAATTCTCGGAGTCCTCCGGTCTCCTCGCCGGTGAAGCGCGGGGAGTGTAAGGGGGCCGGACGAGCGTCACGCTCTCCCCCGCGCGCACCTGCCCCACTCGTCACCTCCGCGAAGGACAAGCCTCGCTCGCGAACCGATGCGGAACGCGAATTGATTTCCCGCGGAGCCGGTATGGTCACGGGCTTGTCGCGCCTGACGGGCTTGCCATCGCGAACATTCAAGTAGCTCAGCAGGGCTGGACACTTTGAAAAATTGGCCGTATGCGGGCCTTTACAATTGATGCAGGTCGGGACGACATCGAGAGGTTTATTACACTGGGAAGTGTGATGGTCTCCCGCGCACTTAACGCAGCGCGGAGCCACGTTGCAGTTGGAGGCAGAATGACCGAATGCCTGGCAACGGAAGCACTGCGTGTAGTTCTTTTTCGAAAAATATTTGTCCCAGTAGACCCGCATGCTGAAAAGACATCCAGCCCTGCTGACCGTACTCAAGGACGTACCGGCGGGGAAATTCACTCCTTATACCGGCCTCCTAGCCGATTTCCCGATGCATGCACAGCTGACGGGGTGCAGACCCGCTTTACGTAGCTCGGCGAGCACCTCGTCGACCGGGGTCGGGGGGAGCCCCTTCAAGGCCAAGCTCAAAATCTTCTCACTACTGTGATTAAATGAGAAGAAGGGGGTGTTATTGTCGCGTAAGAATTTGATCTGTTTGTTATGCGAGTCGCGGTTGTCAAATTGTACTCGAATTCCCTCCTTCAAGAGCTTGAGCTTGAAGGAGCCCCCGCACAACTCGGACAATTGTTTGTGTGCCTTCGGGTAGCAACCAGGATTTACTTAGTGGCAGCCGAAAACGGCCAATGGCCGCCAAGGCTCGTCCCGGTTCGTCAACATCCGTGCCTGTTGCTTCGGGGTCCCGCACAGCCCTGAGGACAAAAAACACCTTCCCGAGGAAGCAGGGACTTTCCCTGACGAAATCATCCATCGCTGCGGCCTCGCTGCCCAAGGTATCAGGCGCCTCCGTCCCTAAACGAACGGAGGATACCACCAGTACTGTAAGTGGACTCTTTCATTCTCATTCCGGCGACGAAGCGTCCTGCGGGAATCCTGGTCCCGCCGCTTCCCCGTTTCGCCAGTCGGCCGAATCCGTGAATTCCGCCGACTACTTCGAGCCTTCTCGCGAAAAGGCCGCGCGTATCGTCAAGCTTTTTAACGTGCCGGTCGAGGTTCAGGACATTCATTCTAATTTCATAAATACTTCTAATAATCCTAATCCCTTATATAATCTTAGTAATAAGTGTTCTATTAATAATCATAGTAATAAGTGTTCCGCCAACACTCTCAATGCCTCGCCGATGCCCGACGCGATCGTCGGCCGGGCTTCCCCGCCCCCCCCGCAGAGGGCGAATTCGGCAAACGGCGTCTCTGACGTCCATTTTGTTTCGGGTAGAGACACGCAGTCTCGCAGTGCCGTGGAAGCTATGGAAGTTTCCACCGCCCCTAACGTCCCTACTTCCAATCGCTCCTCCCTCCTGTCGGGCGCGTACAACGAGGAGCTGCTTGCCCCTCGCCCCTCTTCTTCCCGCCGCGCTTCAACTGACGTGCCTCCGGCCACGAGCCAGCCACGCGTCCCAACTGACAGATCAGCGACGGGCCGCGCTTCCGCTAAGACCCCCCCTAACTACATCACTAAGTACGCGTGCTCTGCACACGTACTCGAAAAACAATTTTCCGAGTTGTGCGGGGGCTCCTTCAAGCTCAAGCTCTTGAAAGAAGGAATTCGAGTACAATTTGACAACCGCGACTCGCATAACAAACTGATTAAATTCCTACGCGACAATAACACCTCCTTCTTCTCATTTACTCACAGTAGTGAGAAGATTTTGAGCTTGGCCTTGAAGGGGCTCCCCTCGACTCCGGTCGACGAGGTGCTCGCCGAGCTACGTAAAGCGGGCCTGCGCCCCGTCAGCTGTGCATGCATCGGGAAATCGGCTAGGAGGCCGGTGTACCGAGTGAACTTCCCCGCCGGTACGTCCTTGAGTACGGTCAGCAGGGCTGGATATCTGTTCAGCATGCGGGTCTACTGGCACAAATATTTCTCGAAAAAGAACTACACGCAGTGCTTCCGTTGCCAGGCATTCGGCCATTCTGCCTCCAACTGCAACGTGGCTCCGCGCTGCGTTAAGTGCGCTGGAGACCACCACACTTCCCAGTGTAACAAACCTCTCGATGTCGTCCCGACCTGCATCAATTGTAAAGGTCCGCACACGGCCAATTTTTCAAAGTGCCCAGCCCTGCTGAGCTACTTGAATGTTCGCGATGGCAAACCCGTCAGGCGCGATAAACCCGTGACCATACCGGCTCCGCGGGAAATCAATTCGCGTTCCGCATCGGTTCGCGAGCGTGGCTTGTCCTTTGCGGAGGTGACGAGTGGGGCAGGTGCGCGCGGGGGCGAGCGCGACGCTCGTCCGGCCCCCTTACACTCCCCGCGCTCCACCGGCGATGAGACCGGAGGACTCCGAGAATTTATAACTGAGGCCAACAAACTTAACTCATTAGTCGACATCTCACTCATGCTCTCCACCATTAGGAGCCTTAACAAAAAACTTGCGAGCTGTAACCTTAACAGCGAGCGGTTCCAGGTGTTCGTTGTAACTTTGCGAAGTCTTGACTAAAAATGGCTTCTTTTCCCAAGATACTTCTGTGGAATATCAGGTCGTTTATCTTAAACAAAAATGAGCTCCTGCTCACCGTCGCGCGCGAGCATGCGGAAATTTTTCTCCTCACGGAGACGCGGTTGGCGCCCGCGGACAGCGTCAGCGTGCCCGACTTCGAGGTCATTAGACATGACAGAAACCACGCGGGGGGTTGTGTTGCGATCCTCGTTCATCGCGCTGTTACCTTTAGATCCGTTTCCTGCGCTCTCCCGGTCCCGGCCGAGCACTGTTTCATCAAGCTGGACTCACCTTCGATCTACATCGGGGTGGTTTACGTCCCGCCGAACGCCAAACTGTATCCTCTCATGCTCGACATGATCACAGGGGTGGGCTCCCCTTTTATCATTGGGGGTGACTTCAACGCGAAGCACCCCCTTTGGAATAACTTCACTTCTAACTGGAATGGACAGGAGCTTCACAAGCATTTTTCCAATTCTTCCTATGATATTCTGCATCCTAGCAAATTCACTCATTTTTCTTCTCGGGCTCGCCCGTCTACACTCGACTTTTTCCTTTCTTCCGCTAGCTACTCGTTTGACTGCAATACTCTTGACCCGGGCCCCTCTGACCACGCTCCGGTCACACTCCTGCCCTCCCCTTCTCAGGTCGGAATCGGTCTTGATCGGGTTGTGGACTGGAGCGTGTACAGATCTCATACTAACAACTTCCCCCTGAGGACCGACTTTGCTGCCACTTCCGACGTTGACGACTGCATCGCTGTTATCACTAACTGCATGCATTGCTCGGTCCGTTCGGCCACTAGCAAAGTTAACACCGCTACTGCTCGCCATGGTTTTCTCCTGAATGACGATTATTTGACCACCCTCATTCGCAGGAGACGGATTGAGGAAAGTGGCTCAGCGTCTGGGCCTGTCCCATCTTAACGACGTTTTAAAAGACCTCTCCGCCGGAATCAGGAGACAAATTTTCCACCTTAGAAATAAAGGTTGGACCGATAGACTTGGTTCCTTCCGCAAGGTTGACCCCACTTTCTGGGCAACCTATGCCGCTTTGTCCAAAAATTTCGACAAATACAAAATGCCGATCCTCAGCAACGGTAACTCCAGTGTCTGCTCGGCGGAGGGCAAATCGGAGCTCCTGGCGGGGCAGTTTGAGTCCGTCTTCAGGGAGGCTCGCTCCCTTATCACTCCTCGCGAGTCCGAGATCTCCAACTTTATTACTTCCTTTCATAACACCTCTCTCTCCTACTCTGATTCGCTTTGCCCTGGCTTATCCCCTCGTAGCATCTTCAAGGTCATCTCGTGCCTCGGCGACCAAAAATCGCCGGGTGACGACCGCATTAGTTCCTTGATGTTAAAAAATTTATCTAAAAAAATGATTTGCCAGGTTTTCTATATCTGTCGCTTTTGTCTACGTATTTCCTATTTTCCGGAGCCTTGGAAACTTGCTCGTGTCTCGGCTATCCATAAGCACGGTAAACAAAAAAATCTTGCATCCAGCTACCGTCCAATAAGTCTCCTTTCCATTCTGGGTAAGGTTTTCGGGTCCATTATTTACGACTATGTCAGTAAATTTATTCTGGAGGAAAATGTGATCATCCCTCAGCAGTTTGGCTTTCGGCACGGCCACTCCACAATCCATCAGATCGTGCGTATTGCTCAAAGGGTTACACACTGCTTTAACATCGGACACGTTGCGGCAATGGTCCTTCTGGACCTCCAGAAGGCGTTTGACTCCGTCTGGCACGACGCCCTATTTTTTAAGCTCTACGCTCTTGGCTTTCGGGACGACTTCCTGAAGCTGATGGAGTCGTACCTATCTGACAGATCCTTTTATGTTCGTGTCGACGGGGTCGCATCAAGTGCTCGGCCGGTACTGGCCGGCGTTCCACAGGGCTCAATTCTTGGCCCTGTACTTTTTAACTTATTCATTAACGACATTCCCACCCTCCCTACATGCACGCTCGCGCTGTTCGCGGACGACACCGCGCTCCTGGCCGAATCGCGCCGACCGCGGTTGGCGCGCGATCGCCTGCAATGCTACCTCGACTCGGTTCTCAATTATTTCAGGCATTGGAAGCTCGCCATTAACGCTGACAAAACAGAAGCCATTTTGTTCTCAAAACAGCATAGTTGTGCCATTGACAATCTTGTGGTCAACGGACACCTGGTCCCATGGTCCCGCAAGGTTACATATCTCGGGGTCGTCCTTGACTCCAAACTCACCTGGAGTCCGGCGGTCAATGATCGCATCGCTAAAATGCATAGGGTTGCGGCCGCGCTCAGACCGCACCTGTCCCTCCGCTCCAACTTACACGTAGACATCCGCCTCTCCATCTATGCTATATGCGTTCGTCCCGTGTTGACGTATGGATTGTTGTCCTATTGGGACTGTCTCACGGTCGTGGACCGGCGTAAAGCCCAGATAGCCCAGAACAAGGTCTTGAAATTAATTCTGGGTCTGCCTGCCTTCTTTTCCACGAGGAAACTCCATCTTCGCGCAGGGCTGCCATTAATCAGCACATATACCAACCGATTGATGACAAACTTCATTTGCAGCAATCACGCAAATCCGCTGGTCCGTCGCCTGGCGGACTTCAATATTCATAACTTCCCCTACCGCGTCAAATACAGGTTCCCGCTCCAGTCGAGATTCGACTGTCTCCCTGCCTGATTCTCTCGAGAATCATCTCCCTTACTCGTTCTCTACTGTATATTACTTATCCTTTTTTAAAATTCTGTATATAATCTTTTCTCACGTGTTTCACACGTGACTCGTCTCCAGGACCCCACCCGCCTGGAGAAATTCACCGTTGCTCTTTACTTGATCTCCCTTTAGTTCTAATTCATTTCCTGGCGGTTTTTTGAAAATTTTCCGCCACATCTCACCTTCTTTAATTTTCCACGAAAATTACTCCCACCTCATGCAGTTAACTGCAACTTATCTTCATGTTTGCCGGTAAGTGCAGGGGTGAAGAGGAAGACGGGGAGAAAGCACGCAATTCGTTGCGCAAGTTCTAGGGTGTCTCCACCTCTTCGTCGTCTCTCGTTGTCGCTCCCTGTTACCCCCCCCCCCCAAATCCCTGCCAATTATTAAAAAAAAAAAAAGGTGACGCTAACAGGGAAGCCGCGCCTTCACGCTCCTTCCCTCGCTCTCTCGCACTTCACTATTGTTTGTTTATGATCCTCTGGTGCTTATTCTCTATTTAGACACTCCGGGTAACGTTTTTGATCGCTAAACCGTTGCTGAAACCGGCGTGAAGCGAAGTGACGCCACGAGACAAGATGGCGGCAGCCTGTCAACGACGCGCGTGGGGACGCCGCGTGTAGAATTACTCGTAATTTCTGAATGGATGATTTTACAGAAAAACTGATTATTACACACTGTTAGCGTTCACTAGTTACGCACTTCAGACAACTTTCCGGAATTATTTAACAAACTTTTCACGAAGAAATTTGCAAAAATTGCGGAGCGATGTGAGACACGTCCGCACTCTACGGAGGTTGGCGCTCGACTCAGTAGATAGGGACATCTAGTGTATAGTAGAGCTTGAGATGAGGCAGGCGCCAGCTCAGTCATTTCAGGTTGTGCTTTGGAGCGTTAAACCTATTATAACGATGTTGGGAGGCGTGAACCACTGCGAAGAGACGTACATGTAGGTGTTGAATGTAGCAGGCTTGGAAAAATCCCTCTCACACCTGTTACGGATCATTGTGAGGGTAGACTGTTCTCCTTTCAGAGAGGAGACCCACTTAGCCGCTGCGTCGTCGGGGATCTCGTGAGAGATACCCGGTGTCGCAGCGTTACCAGCGGGGGCCACGAGGAGGCGGGGTCTCCAGCTTTACGCTCAGTCTGTTGATTAGTTTGTTAGGATTTGTTTGGGTTTATTGTTCTGGTTGGTGTGTTATTTAGTTGTGCAGGTTTTCGCAGCGTTTAAGTGCTTCCCTGGCGAAAGTTCGGAAGTGCTTGAACGTTTTTTCTTGTGTGAGGTCCTTCAGTGCGCATGGCCATAAGATTCTATGTTCTTCTATTTTCGTGATGAGTGTCTCTCTTGCGTCTTCTAGGTTTCTGCAGTCGTATATGATGTGTTGTACGGTGTCTCGTGACCCGCACCTGCATTGTTCGTTGTCGGTGAGTCCTAGTTCCTTGAGTTTGCTATTTATGTTTCCGTGGCCCGAGAGAAGTTGGACCGTGTAGTGGTCGGTTTCTAGCCTTTCTTTCGCGATTCTTTCTTGGATGTTATCGAAAAAGCTGTGAGTTATTCGTCCTTTTGTAGATTGCGTCCATCTTTCTTGCCATATTGCGGTGATCTCCTTTCTGATGCTTTTTCTTGTTTCGTTCATTTCTTTTTTGCTTGGTGGGGTTGGTTGCTTGGTGTAGAGTAAGTTGCCTATTCCGAAGTCCAGGTTCTGTTTGAGTTTAAATATTGCTGCTCTTTCTTTTAGTAAGAGGTCTATTGGGTGTGCGGCTGCTATAACGAGTAGTGCGTCGTTTGAGATTGTTCGGTAGGCTTTTGTGATTCTTAGTAGGGCATGTCTTTGTGCTTGAGCTAGGCGTCTTTTGTGATGTATGTTGAGTCTATCTTGCCAGCCCGCTGCTGCGTAGGTTGCTGTTGGTATGAATATGCCTTTGTATAAAATTCTCATTATGTTAGCGTTCAGGCCCCACTGGGAGCTTGTGATGCGTCCGAGTGCGCTGAACGTGTTTTTGCATTTATCGGTGACGTGCTTAATGTGTGGTGTCATATTGAAGCGTGTGCTTATGTTTATCCCAAGGTATTTTGTTGTTTGTTTCATCTTGAGTGTCGTGTTGGCCAGTGTTACCTTAGGAGGTCGTCTGATATCGAGGAGTCCTTTCAGTAGTATCATTTCTGATTTAGTTGCAGAGATTGTTAGTTTTTGTTTCGTGCTCCATTCGGTGAGTGTCTTGGTGCATACTGCCGCCTTTTCTTCTAGCGTCTTTCGGGAGTTTCCAGAAATTAGAACTATTAGGTCGTCTGCGTAAGCTATAGTTTCCAGTCCGGTGTTCCTTATTTTTTCGATTATTTCGTCGAAGATGATGTTCCAGAATTTGGGCCCTAGGATTGAGCCCTGCGGGCATCCTTTGTTTATTGTTTTCGTGGTCTGCTCCTGTGTGCTTGTTATCGTGGCGGTTCGGTCTGATAGGTAGCTTTGAATTATCTTGTAGAGATTCGTTGGGCAATTTCTTTGTTTTAGGTTGTGAAGGATGCTGGGCCACCAGACGTTGTCGAAGGCTCCTGTGATATCGAAGAGGAGGCCTATTGCGTATTTTTCGCTTGTTCCGTCTACTAGTTCTCTTAGTTTCACTATTGCTTGTTCTGTTGATCTTCTTTTTGTGAAACCGTATTGTCTGTTTGATGACAGGGTGTGTTCACTGATGGTGTGTTCCACCCGCTGTGATATTAGTTTCTCGAGAATTTTCCCCATGATGGGGAGGAGAGAAATTGGCCTGTATGAACGGGGGTCGGCTGGATTTTTATCGGGGTTCTTGAGTAAAGCTCTGATGGCTGCCCTTTTCCATTGCTCCGGGAAGATGCCTTGTTGGATGCAGCTGTTGTAGAGACGGGTTATTTCCACGTGAAGGAGCGGCCATGCTCGCTTGATAATGTCTGACTCTAGTAGGTCGTGGCCGGGCGCCTTGTTTTTTGGTAGCCTTTTTATTATTTGTTCTATTTCGGTTTCCGTAAGTGGCGGTGTATCTTCGCTGGTTGGGGGGGTGTTCGTGTTTTCTCTGATTTTTCTGTGCCAGTCTGTTTCGTTTGTCATTGTGTCGTTTGGTATCAGGGTGTCGAGGAGTATTCTTAGCGTGTCGTCCAGTGTCTTTGTCTCGGCTCCGTTGATTTTTATGTTATTTTGAGCTGTTTCTGTTTTTAGTTTCCTTGTTTGCGTTTTATATACGATTCCCCAGGGGTCTTCGTTTCCTTTTTTGGTGACGAATTCTCTCCAGCTCTTCTGTTTTGCTCGTCTGATTGCTGTTATGTATTTGTTTCTGAGCGTCCTGTATTGTGTTTTTTGTCTTTCGGAAACTTGTCCGTTGGCAGTGTTTTGATATTTGTTTCTGGCTGAGCGGACTTTCTTTCTTTGTTTTGTGAGTGATGAGTTCCACCACGGTGTTGAGTTGGCAAATCGGGTTTTTCTAGGGATGGCTATGTTGCTTGCTTCTGTGATGGTTTTTTCTATTTTCTGTGAGAGTGCCTGAGCGTTTGATTGTTCCTCCGGGTGTGTTATTGATTGGTTGGTGATATTTTCCATGATATGTTCTTCGAATTGTTCCCAGTTTGCTTTTTTAGTGTTGTATCTGTTTGAGTCGGAGCGGTGGCCGCGTTGGTTATTGCTGGCGATTTCAAATTGTATGAGATTGTGGTCGCTGAGGGTGGCGTTTGGGGTGACGGTCCAGTTTTTTATTTTGTTTCGGTAAGAGTTGCTAGTGAGGGTGACATCGATGTTCGAGCGTCCCCTGAGGTTGTTGAAGGTATGCGGCTGTGCGTGGTCGTTTGTGGAGGTTGTGTTGCGAGATGAAGTCTTCCAAGGCTTCACCTTTGTTGTCGGTGGAATGATTGTTCCAGAGAGTTGATTTGGCATTTGCGTCCATGCATATTATTACGTTCTTCCCCCTTAGGGCGCGTAGGATTCCGTCGAGGTGTTGGAGGTACGGTTCAATTCTTTCACAGTATTGTAGGTATGCTGAGATTAGGTAGAATTTTTCGGAGTCTTTGGTAATTTCTGTGCATACGCAGTGGGTGTTGCTGTGTTCTGCTAGTTTCATTACTTTTAAGTCTTGGTTGAGGATAGCTATGCCGGATTTAATTCTATCGGCTGCTGTTATTTTTGAAAATTTCTTATTGTCGGTGATTGTTCGCGTTGTTAGGCCTAGACCTTGTATTCTATTCTTGTAGGCGTATGGTTCTTGCAGTACGAGTATGTCAATTTTGAGCTCGCGTGTGAGGTTCCTTAGCTCGTCCATGACTATTTTTGACCCTTGTGCATTTATTTGTGCTAGTTTTATGGGGTGTGTGTTGTGCTGAGGCATGTTATTCTTGTCTACCATAGTCTGTTTTTGAGATATATGTATTTATCGCGTGCTTGTATGCTGGGCAGTCGCTTGAACGTATTGAGTGATTGTGGGGTTTTCCGGCTCGTTTGCAGTTAGTGCAGGTGGGGTCTCGATTTTTTGTGGTGCAGGTGTTGAAGTTATGTCCGTCCTTTCCGCAGTGGCCGCAGGTATCTGTTTTTGCCTGACAGAATTTTGCTACGTGTCCAAATGCTTGGCATTTGTAGCATCTCGAGATGGCGAGGTAGTCTCTTATCGGGCATGCTTGCCATCCAATGAAGACTCTGTTGCTACTTTTGAGCGCTTCTCTGGCTTTTGGTGAGACTTCGGCGACCCAGCTTGTTGTGTCCTTATTTCTTGCTCCCGTTTTAAATGCTAATTTGAATTCTTCTTTGAACGTATTTTTTGGCATGTCGTCTGTATTTTGCTGACGGATTGCTGTGGTTATTTCTTTCTCCGTTAATTCTGTTGGTACGTTGTGTATTATGATTAGTGGTCTTTTTTTGCTGGGAGACCGGCTTTGAGACCTGCCTTAGTTAAATTATTGTTTACAAGGATTCGTTCCATGTCTTTCTTCGTTTGTGTTTCGAGTAGAATTCCTCCGTTTCCGATTTTCCTAAGGTTCCTTATTTGTAGGTTTTCTTTGGCTGGGGCTATGTTCGCGATGAGCGTTTTTTTTGTTTCCTCGCTGTTTGTATTTTCTATTTGTTCAATCGGGTAAATTGTTATTATATTTCTGGGAGGTTTGATTGTTCTTGCTGGAGTTATGCCTGTTATTACTTTTGCTACTTGTGCATAAGATTGCTGGGCTGCTCTTGGTTCTCCTCTAATGGCTTTTATTTTCTCAAAGGCTCCGTTGATGGATGCGTCGAGTTGGTCTATTGTTTGTTGGAGGCTATTTTTATTGCTTAGTTGGGCGTGTAGGGTGGCGTTGTCTGCTTGTAATTTAGCTAGCAATTCTAGGGCTTCCTGTGCTTTGCGGTGTATATGCTTAATGTCATTTTCTGTTGGTTGCGTACCTTTTCTGCTGCAGATGTTAATTATCTCGTCGAGGGGTGAGACGGTGCTGCTTTGTTTCGGTTTGCTGGTCGGTTCGCTTTGCTCGTCGTCGGTTGTTTCCTTAATCCTGTTTTGGTTTCCGGTTGCCTGCTTCCGCTTGCTTCTTTTACCTTTGGTGCTTGTGGTGGGGAAGTCGGATTCCTCTGATTCTTCCGTGGTGGTTTCTTCCTTGTTTCTTTTCCTGTTCCTGGATTTTCCTGGTTTTGCTGTTGCAATTAATTCCTCGCATTCCATGGTTACTTGTCTTTGCGTTTTTTCCTGTGTGTGTCTTGTTCCCTTGTCTTTTCTTGCACGTCCGAGCCAGTCGGGGAGGAGGGTGGCCTGAGTGTCCTCCACCTTGCGGTTTTTTTGACGCGAGGGGAGACCGCTCGAGAACCCGCGCGAAGCGCGCGCAGATATTCACGCGAAAGTGCGCGAGAAGCACGCGAGACCGGGCAAAAAGCGCGCGAAACCGAGCAGAAAGCTGAGTAGAAAGAGCGCGAAATGATCCTGGCCACACTTCGGGGGTCCGCACTTTTTGCTTATTCACCCGCTCCAATCAGAGAGCAGGAACCAACCTGGTCACTCTCCAAGGTCCGCACTTAGTTTTGCACATTCATCCGCGCCAATCAGAGAACAGGAGCCGGCCCATTTCGGCGTCCGGCGCTCGTAGCGAGAAGACGTGTCCGCTCGCTGCTCCGTGCGCTGCTCCGTGCCTTTGTTCTCGCGCGCCTGCGCGCTGTGATTCTCTACACGTTGCGTCTCGCCGCGTCTTACTCTCTGCTTGTTACAGTGTGTTTTTAAGTGCGTTTCCTGTGACTTTTGCGGTCGTCCTCTCCTCTTGTGGGAGGGTCGACCCCTTTCCGTGAGTGTGCCTTCGGGTAGCAACCAGGATTTACTCAGTGGCAGCCGAAAGCGGCCAATGGCCGCCAAGGCTCGTCTCGGTTCGACAACATCCGTGCCTGTTGCTTCGGGGTCCCGCACAGCCCTGAGGACAAGAACCACCTTCCCGAGGAAGCAGGGACTTTCCCTGACGAAATCATCCATCGCAGCGGCTTCGCTGCCAAAGGTATCAGGCGCCTCCGTCCCTAAACGAACGGAGGACACCACCAGTACCGTAAGTGGACACTTTCATTCTCATTCCGGCGACGAAGCGTCCTGCGGGAATCCTGGTCCCTCCGCTTCCCCGCTTCACCAGTCGGCCGAATCCGTGAATTCCGCCGACTATTTCGAGCCTTCTCGCGAAAAGGCCGCGCGCATTGTCAAGCTTTTTAATGTGCCGGTCGAGGTCCAGAACATACAGTCTAATTTCTCAAATACTTCCCATAATTCTAATTCCATCTATAATCATAGTAATAAGTGTTCTATTAATAATCATAGTAATAAGTGTTCCACCAACAATCTTCATTCCTTGTCGGTGCCCGACGCGATCGTCGGCCGCCCCCCCCCCCCCGCAGAGGGCGAATTCGCCAAACACAGTCTCTAACGTCCATTTTGTTTCGTGTAGAGACACGCAGTCTCGCAGTGCCGTGGAAGCTATGGAAGTTTCCACCGCCCCTAATGTCCCTACTTCCAATCGCTTCTCCCTCCTGTCGGGCGCGTTCAACGAGGAGCCGGTTGCCCCTCGCCCCTCCTCTTCCCGCCGCGCTTCAACTGACGTGCCTCCGGCCACGAGCCAGCCACGCGTCTCAGCTGACAGATCAGCGACGGGCCGCGCTTCCGCTAAGACCCCCCCCTATCTATATCACTAAGTACTCGTGCTCTGCACATGTACTTGAAAAACAATTGACCGAGTTGTGCGGGGGCTCCTTTAAGCTCAAGCTCTTGAAGGAGGGAATTCGAGTACAATTCGACAACCGCGACTCGCATAATAAACTGATCCAATTCCTACGAGACAATAACACCTCCTTCTTCTCATTTACTCACAGTAGTGAGAAGATTTTGAGCCAGGCCTTGAAGGGGCTCCCCTCGACTCCGGTCGACGAGGTGCTCGCCGAGCTACGTAAAGCGGGTCTGCACCCCGTCAGCTGTGCATGTATCGGGAAATCGGCTAGGAGGCCGGTGTACCGAGTGAATTTCCCCGCCGGTACGTCCTTAAATACGGTCAGCAGGGCTGGATATCTTTTCAGCATGCGGGTCTACTGGGACAAATATTTCTCGAAAAAGAACTACACGCAGTGCTTCCGTTGCCAGGCATTCGGTCATTCTGCCTCCAGCGTTAAGTGCGCTGGAGACCATCACACTTCCCAGTGTAACAAACCTCTCGATGTCGTCCCGACCTGCATTAATTGTAAAGGCCCGCACACGGCCAATTTTTCAAAGTGTCCAGCCCTGCTGAGCTACTTGAATGTTCGCGATGGCAAGCCCGTCAGGCGCGATAAACCCGTGACCATACCGGCTCCGCGGGAAATCAATTCGCGTTCCGCATCGGTTCGCGAGCGAGGTTTGTCCTTCGCGGAGGTGACGAGTGGGGCAGGTGCGCGCGGGGGCGAGCGCGACGCTCGTCCGGCCCCCTTACACTCCCCGCGCTCCACCGGCGAGGAGACCGGAGGACTCCGAGAATTTATGACTGAGGTCAACAAACTTAACTCATTAGTCGACATCTCACTTATGCTCTCCACCATTAGGAGCCTAAACAAAAAACTTGCGAGCTGTAACTTTAACAGCGAGCGGTTCCAGGTGTTCGTTGAAACTTTGAGAAGTCTTGACTAAAATGGCTTCTTTTCCCAAGATACTTCTGTGGAATATCAGGTCGTTTATTTTAAATAAAAATGAGCTCCTGCTCACCGTCGCGCGCGAGCAGACGGAAATTTTGCTCCTCACGGAGACGCGGTTCGCGCCCGCGGACAGCGTCAGCGTGCCCGACTTCGAGGTCATTAGACATGACAGAAACCACGCGGGAGGTGGTGTTGCGATCCTCGTTCATCGCGCTGTCACCTTTAGATCCGTTTCCGGCGCACTCTCGGTCCCGGCCGAGCACTGTTTCATCAAGCTGGACTCAGCTTCGATCTACATCGCGGTGGTTTACGTCCCGCCGAACGCCAAACTGTATCCTCTCATGCTCGACATGATCACAGGGGTGGGCTCCCCTTTTATCATTGGGGGTGACTTCAACGCAAAGCACCCCCTTTGGAATAACTTCACTTCTAACCGGAATGGAAAGGAGCTTCACAAGCATTTTTCCAATTCCTCCTATGATATTCTGCATCCTAGCAAATTCACTCATTTTTCTTCTCGGGCTCGCCCGTCTACACTCGACTTTTTCCTTTCTTCCGCTAGCTACTCGTTTGACTGCAATACTCTTGACCCGGGCCCCTCTGACCACGCTCCGGTCACACTCCTGCCCTCCCCTTCTCAGGTCGGAGTCGGTCTTGATCGGGTTGTGGACTGGAGCGTGTACAGATCTCATACTAACAACTTCCCCCTGAGGACGGACTTTGCTGCCACTTCCGACGTTGACGACTGCATCGCTGTTATCACTAACTGCATGCATTCCTCGGTCCGTTCGGCCACTAGCAAAGTTAACACCGCTACTGCTCGCCATGGTTTTCTCCTGAATGACGATTATTTGACCACCCTCATTCGCAGGAGGTGGAAATTGAGGAAAGTGGCTCAGCGTCTGGGCCTGTCCCATCTTAACGACGTTTTAAAAGACCTCTCCGCCGGAATCAGGAGACAAATTTTCCACCTTAGAAATAAAGGTAGGACCGATAGACTTGGTTCCTTCCGCAAGGTTGACCCCACTTTCTGGGCAACCTATGCCGCTTTGTCCAAAAAATTCGACAAATACAAAATGCCGATCCTCAGCAACGGTAACTCCAGTGTCTGCTCGGCGGAGGGCAAATCGGAGCTCCTGGCGGGGCAGTTTGAGTCCGTTTTCAGGGAGGCTCGCTCCCTTATAACTCCTCGCGAGTCCGAGATCTCCAACTTTATTACTTCCTTTCATAACACCTCTCTCTCCTACTCTGATTCGCTTTGCCCTGGCTTATCTCCTCGTAGCATCTTCAAGGTCATCACGTGCCTCGGCGACAAAAAGTCGCCGGGTGACGACCGCATTAGTTCCTTGATGTTAAAAAATTCATCTAAAAAATGATTTGCCAGGTTTTCTATATCTTTCGCTTCTGTCTACGTCTTTCCTATTTTCCGGAGCCTTGGAAACTTGCTCGTGTCTCGGCTATCCATAAGCACGGTAAACAAAAAAATCTTGCATCCAGCTACCGTCCAATAAGTCTCCTTTCCATTCTGGGTAAGGTTTTCGAGTCCATTATTTACGACTATGTCAGTAAATTTATTCTGGAGGAAAATGTGATCATCCCTCAGCAGTTTGGCTTTCGGCGCGGCCACTCCACAATCCATCAGATCGTGCGTATTGCACAAAGGGTCACACACTGCTTTAACATCGGATACGTTGCGGCAATGGTCCTTCTGGACCTCCAGAAGGCGTTTGACTCCGTCTGGCACGACGCCCTAATTTTTAAGCTCCACGCTCTTGGCTTTCGGGACGACTTCCTGAAGCTGATGGAGTCGTACCTTTCTGGCAGATCCTTTTATGTTCGTGTCGACGGGGTCGCATCAAGTGCTCGGCCGGTATTGGCCGGCGTTCCACAGGGCTCAATTCTTGGCCCTGTACTTTTTAACTTATTCATTAACGACATTCCCACCCTCACTACATGCACGCTCGCGCTGTTCGCGGACGACACCGCGCTCCTGGCCGAATCGCGCCGACCGCGGTTGGCGCGCGATGGCCTGCAATGCTACCTCGACTCGGTTCTCAATTATTTCAGGCATTGGAAGCTCGCCATTAACGCTGACAAAACAGAAGCCATTTTGTTCTCAAAACAGCATAATTGTGCCATTGACAATCTTGTGGTCAACGGACACCTGGTCCCATGGTCCCGCAAGGTTACATACCTCGGGGTCGTCCTTGACTCCAAACTCACCTGGAGTCCGGCGGTCAATGATCGCATCGCTAAAATGCATAGGGTCGCGGCCGCGCTCAGACCGCACCTGTCCCTCCGCTCCAACTTACACGTAGACATCCGCCTCTCCATCTATGCTATATGCGTTCGTCCCGTGTTGACATATGGATTGTTGTCCTATTGGGACTGTCTCACGGTCGTGGACCGGCATAAAGCCCAGATAGCCCAGAACAAGGTCTTGAAAATAATTCTGGGTCTGCCTGCCTTCTTTTCCACGAGGAAACTCCATCGTCGCGCAGGGCTGCCATTAATCAGCACATATACCAACCGATTGATGGCAAACTTCATTTGCAGCAATCACGCAAATCCGCTGGTCCGTCGCCTGGCGGACTTCAATATTCATAACTTCCCCTACCGCGTCAAATACAGGTTCCCGCTCCAGTCGAGATTCGACTGTCTCCCTGACTGATTCTCTCGAGAATCATCTCCCTTACTCATTCTCTACTGTATATTACTTATCCTTTTTAAAAAATACTGTATATAATCTTTTCCCACGTGTTTCACACGTGGCTCGTCTCCAGGACCCCACCCGCCTGGAGAAATTCACCGTTGCTCTTTACTTGATCTCCCTTTACTTTTAATTCATTTCCTGGCGGTTTTTTGAAAATTTTCCGCCACATCTCACCTTCTTTAATTTTCCACGAAAATTACTCCCACCTCATGCAGTTAACTGCAACTTATCTTCATGTTTGCCGGTAAGCTGGCGGACGCTGGCTGGCACGGCATAAAGTGCAGGGCTGAAGGGGAAGACGGGGAGAAAGCACGCAATTCGTTGCGCAAGTTCTTGGGTCCCTCCACCTCTTCGTCGTCTCTCGTTGTCGCTCCCTGTTACCCCTCTCCCCCCAAATCCCTGCCAATTATTAAAAAAAAAAAAAAAAATTTTTTTGCTGTTTATGCTTGAACTGGCACTGAAATGTTCACTTTGGCGACGGTATGGTGTGGTTGCGCGCCCTATCGAAGGGCAGGGAAGGTTTATTGCACGTTTATTTGGCCCTGTGGCAGTTCTAATGCGAGGGGAAGCCACGCGAAGCCTCCGATCGAAATGGCGGTCACGCGTCGTGACGCGCGTGGGGACGCCGATTTTCAATTTCCTTGTATTTTTTAAAGTTTCACTTTTAGCACTCTGATTTTTTGATACACTGTTCCTTTACACTTGCTAAACACTTCCAACACGTTTCCGGAATTCTCACTGTAGCTTTTCCCGAGGAAATTTACGAAATTTGCGGAGCGATGTGGAGCACGTCCGTACTCTACCGAGGTTGGCGCGCGACTAGTAGATAGGGAGAGAGGGAATCTCGTTAATCCATTCATGCGCGTCACTAATTAGATGACGAGGCATTTGGCTATTTTTTTTTTTTTTTTTTTGAATAGGAGGAGAAATGCTTTATGCAGACCTAGATGGAGTTGGTACTGTGGGACTCCGGATACCAGCCACGGCGTCCGTTTACCCACTAAAACTCCTCCTTTCACATTGTGCAGTTTACCCGCCGCAGTCGGGACCCGGGTGGAACAGAAAGGGGGCCGCTCTTGCGAGACGGACCCTAAGAGCGTCATGAGACACTGATAGGGGATACCCCTCCCTTGCCAGTCCGATCCCGGGCTGGATTCCAACCAGTCTCGGACCCAACAACTGTGCACTTGTTTTGAGACGCAAGCGCGGTAGCAGGGGGTGTTCAAGGCCTCGGAATCCACACCTGCACGGAGTTAGTTGAGTTAGTTAGTTTAATGCCTCGTCATCTAATTAGTGACGCGCATGAATGAATCTCGTTGGCTATGTATCAATACGGGCACCGTGAGGAGAAGTATGGTTAAAACTAATCCACGGTTTTGGGTCCGTACTGACATTGCTGGGCATTTTTGCTCGTTGGTGTTTCTCACCCAGCATTGGCGCAAGCGAAACCTCACGTGAGACTCTGAAAATTAATTGCGCGACATTCATACTCTGTTCATTCTTACCCGACACCAACGGCCGCCACAGTGCCCGGCACGGTTCGTCTCCTCGATGGTAGATAGCGAGATGTAATGCTGTTAAATCTGCGCCAGTTCATCCACGAGCCCCACAGTACTCGAGTAGTTAGACTCCTCATCTGGGACTTGGTAAGGCCCAGATGACGGAGCTCCCTTTCACTCTGGGGACTCCAGACTCCTCGCCAACTGATCGTTATGGCGGAATAGGCGACATTCTCCTGTGTCACTCCTGCATGGGCTGCAACGAGTTGTGTTAAATTAGAGACTGTCTCGTACTTAGCAACCTTCCGACCGTGAGCCAGATCCAATGCTTGTTCGCTGGATACTACCTGCGCGTCTACAACGACAGCCACTCCTTCCTTCGCTATCGTGAGGTCTGGCCTCCGGAGCCCCTCGGACGTGGAGAACCCAAGTTCCTCATCCACCGTCCATCCCTTTTGCCTAAGAAATTCAGCGGCTCGACGGCACACATCGTTGTGTCGCAGGATTCGCCCACCGTGCGTCCGGAAGCAACGCTGAACACAGTGCGACGGGGTTTCCTTTTCAGGGCACCCCGCACGACAGCGAACATCGCGCCCCTCGCGCCCGCGGGAGACCCTCACTCGAGACGGTAGACAGTTGGCGCGCACGTGGTGATAGTGCACATAGTCAGCGCCTGGGATGGCGGAAGAACCCTCCGCCACCCAGTTGGTGCTCAGGGAGCTAGCAGCAGACTCACGTAGTCCGCTGCCGTCACAAGAGCCGTGCAACGCGGCAGCACAACTTCGCCTGAGTGCGGCGGTAGTGGAGACCCTCTCACCTCGGAAGAGCATCTGCGATTCAAACCAGGCAAGCTGGCGTGCAACATAAGTTGACTCGGCAGATGCCCTCGCCGGGGGGAAGGAACTTCTACATAACCGCTGGAGACGCTGATATTTCAATATTGGGATTAGGTTTTTGAAGAGGGATAATCCGAGACCTCCCTCGCGTATGGACGCATGGAAGTATCCAGAAGGGACATCGTGGGGCAATCGCAGCCATGTACGCGCCGTGTCGCGCACACGGACGTCGACCGCCTTCAGAGTTCTGGCGCTCACATTTCCCACTACCCAACGGTGGAAAAACCGCGGGAGTAGGCAGTCCCGAAGCAACCGCAACCTTTGTTGGGGTTTGAGCGGTTCCCGGGAGAGGCGAGACAACGCAGGCTCCAAAGGGACAGACTCTACGTGTTCCCTAGTACCCTCATATTCCGTTCCCAGGTACTTCCAGACGTCGGTCGTAGACCTTTGCGGTAGGGATACCCCATCGAGGTGGAATGATGGGGTAGTCAGCACCCTAGTTTTCTTGTCACGTCCAGAAGGTACAAGGGACAGAATTCCGGTCTTCTTCGCATTGATCTCTAGCCCGGATCGTCTGAAGGCACAGGCAAGCCGATTCAGGTTCTCCTGCAGACCCATAGATGTTTTAGCTAGGAGGACAATGTCGTCAGCATAGGCGAGTGCGTCGATCTTGACTCCGCCCAATTCGACACCAACGTCCTCTGAGAGAGTTTCCATTGCTCTATCTACTACGAGATTAAACAACAGAGGCGATAGAGGATCGCCCTGCCGTACACCACGACCTAAACGAACAGGCATTCCACAATCCCCTTGGGGTGACTGCAAGATCGTTGTTGCTTCGCTGTAGACTGCCCGTACATAATCGAGGTAGGAGGGTGGAAGACCCACCTCCTCGGCGGCTCTAAGAATGGCCCTGTGTGAAACCGTATCAAAAGCTTTTGACAGGTCCACACAGGCGACATGCACTGGTCGGCTCATCTTGCGGGCCTCCCTCAACACCGTCGTGAGAATAGTGACATTCTCACAGACACCATCGACGGGACGGAAGCCTCGCTGGCGCTCATTCCAGATGTTAAGCCGGGACAGTCTACTCGCTAAAATTTTGTGGTACTGCCTAATCGTGACGGAACCTACACTCAGGGGCCGATAGTCGGCAGGTGAAGGCCTGTCCGGCATACCTGCCTTCCTGAGGAAGACCGTCCTAGTCGAGGACATACGTGCAGGTACCTCCATTGCAAGGAGGAGCAGGTTGTAAAGTAATGCTCGCACCGCGGAGGGAACTGAGTTCCACAACCGCGGGAACACACCATCCAATCCTGGTGCTGAACCAGCCCTTACGGCGTGCTCTGGCCGATGCCTTCGAGATGTATACCCCGGGCAGTCGGACCACTGGTCCTTGTGTGCCTCACGCTGGACGGACATCTAGGGAGACCCGTTATGTCCCCGTCGGCAGGACTGGCTTGCTCAATGAGCGGACGCCAGTAGCGTTCGAATTTGCCGAAGGACGGGCGATTCACTTCGGTGTCTCCTTCCAGTATCTTACTGAGGCAAGCGCGCAAGTTCTTTCTGAAAAGAGTCTGCATCTCGGCATACTCCTTTCTGCGCCTCTCCTCCCTACCCTCTCGCTTGGTATCAGGACGACGCTGCTTTCGTCGGGGGTTATGATGAGGCCGCCTCCTCGCTCCTTCGGGAAACACATCACCAAGCCACCCGGAGATGGCATCGGCAACTGTGTCGCCTTCAAGAGCTGACTGTGCTATTTCGCGCAGTCGACCAGCCTGAAAGCTTTGAAAACGCGCCGTTCGCTCAATGAGTTCGCGGATCGCGTCTCTCAGCCGCTCCAGATCTTGCGGAGGGTCAGGACTGGGAGGGAGAACGGACACATTGGGCGAGGGAGCCGTTCTCCGTGCTCCCGTGCCATCCTCGACATCGGGCGAACCGATGGGCGAGGGAGCCATTCTCCGCGCTCCTGTGCCGTCCTCGCCGTTGGGCGAACTGAAGGTCGAAGGAGCCGTTCTCCGTGCTCCCGTGCCGTCCTCGACATCGCCCGGAGAACCCGGGCTAGCCTGCTGGCAGAAACTGCGGACCAAATCACGGTAGGCGGCCTGACGCCGCCTTCCCTTGATGGCCTCGACAGTTCTATGGGGGAATTGGTCATGAAGATGTTGGTTCATGAACCTAATCCCCCCGGCTAAGGTTGCTGTTGCCTCAGCCCGAGCCATCAGTCGCACCTCCTCATCACACCAACGGGCTTTCACCCGTTCGACGTTCACAGCGTCGTTGGCCTCGACGGGGTGTGCTTTAGATGTATGCACACCTCGTCCTATGCTCGTCGAGAATCCCCTACCGCAGTGTTCGCAGACGAACTGACCGGGCACAGCGGAACCTACACCGCTATGGTGTGCCCGGGACTGGGGAACCACTTGGACCGAAGCACTGCCACTTCCGTGGGCGGGTAATTCATTCTCTCTCTCATCATGCACTTGTAGTGGCCGGGCCATCCGAGAACCCGGCCGTGGAACTCTTTTATTCTGTCTATCCATTGTTTGCTAGAAGTGGGGGGATCTATCAGATTGGCAGCCGATAGTCCCCCAGATAGCCCATCCCGTTTTTGGTCACACATCATCCGTGGGATTAGGCGCTTGAGCCGAGGCCCTTTGTGACGCTCTCGCAGAGGTAGTTCTTAGTTTCCCTCAAGATGGTCAGAGGTACTTGCCGGGGAAACCTCGTGGAGGTGACCACTTGCTAACTATGACTGATGGGTTGATCTCGGATACTGGATGACGGCGAAGCCGGTCCGACACCTCAAACGATCACCCAACCCCTTGACCTCTGGGGGCTTAGTCTCGGATACTAGTACGATACCGACACCTCAAACGACTAGCCCCATAACATCCGAAGATTTAGGCCAAGGTATCTGCTGTAGAGAGTCATAGTTACTCCCGCCGTTTACCCGCGCTTTCTTGAATTTCTTCACGTTGACATTCAGAGCACTGGGCAGAAATCACATTGCGTCAACACCCGCGGGGGCCATCGCAATGCCTTGTTTTAATTAGACAGTCGGATTCCCCTAGTCCGTGCCAGTTCTGAGCTGAGCGTTGAATGGCGGCCGAAGAGAACGACCACAACGGAAGATCCGCCACGGAAGCCTCGCAGCAAGGAAGATCGGCGGGAGGCCAAGGCACGGGACCGAGCTCGGATCCCGGTTTCGCAATAATGCGTCCGTTCACCTCGCACAGGCCCGGCACGTCGGCCAAACCCACTTCCCGACCAAGCCCGACACGCCCCGCTCCTCAGAGCCAATCCTTATTCCGAAGTTACGGATCCAATTTGCCGACTTCCCTTACCTACATTAATCTATCGACTAGAGGCTCTTTACCTTGGAGACCTGCTGCGGATATGGGTACGAACCGGCGCGACACCTCCACGTGGCCCTCTCCTGGATTTTCAAGGTCCGAGGGGAAGATCCGGACACCGCCGCAACTGCGGTGCTCTTCGCGTCCCAAACCCTATCTCCCTGCTAGAGGTTTCCAGGGAACTCGAACGCTTATACAGAAAAGAAAACTCTTCCCGGATCTCCCGACGGCGTCTCCAGGTCATTTTGGGTTACCCCGACGAACTCTCTCACGAGGGCCCGATTGGTATGCGGTTCCGCTGCCGGGTTCCGGAATAGGAACCGGATTCCCTTTCGCCCGACGGGTGTGTTTCTCTATCATATAGATTATATATGTTTTAGGACACCTCATCTACATAGGATTTCTCTTAGGGCTTAGGATCGACTGACTCGTGTGCAACGGCTGTTCACACGAAACCCTTCTCCACGTCAGTCCTCCAGGGCCTCGCTGGAGTATTTGCTACTACCACCAAGATCTGCACCGACGGCGGCTCCAGGCAGGCTCACGCCCAGACCCTTCTGCGCACACCGCCGCGACCCTCCTACTCGTCAGGGCTACATGGAGGACGGCCACCCGAGGGCGACGCGTCCCTCCCCACTTGCCGCTGACGGCGGAGTATAGGCGCGACGCTTCAGCGCCATCCATTTTCAGGGCTAGTTGCTTCGGCAGGTGAGTTGTTACACACTCCTTAGCGGATTCCGACTTCCATGGCCACCGTCCTGCTGTCTTAAGCAACCAACGCCTTTCATGGTATCCCATAAGCGTCGACATAGGCGCCTTAACTCTGCGTTTGGTTCATCCCACAGCGCCAGTTCTGCTTACCAAAATTGGCCCACTTGGCACTCTGATCCAAAATCTCGTGGCTTCACGTTTCAAGCAAGCCAGAAATCTCACCCATTTAAAGTTTGAGAATAGGTTGAGGTCGTTTCGGCCCCAAGGCCTCTAATCATTCGCTTTACCAGATGAGACTCGCACGCGTTCACAGAGGAACGAGCGAGTGCCAGCTATCCTGAGGGAAACTTCGGAGGGAACCAGCTACTAGATGGTTCGATTAGTCTTTCGCCCCTATACCCAGTTCCGACGATCGATTTGCAGGTCAGAATCGCTACGGACCTCCATCAGGGTTTCCCCTGACTTCGTCCTGACCAGGCATAGTTCACCATCTTTCGGGTCCCAACGTGTACGCTCTAGGTGCGCCTCTTCTCCCAATGAGAACGAAACGCCCCGGGGGTGCGAGGCCGCATCTTAACGCGGCCCATCCTCCCTAGGTCGACACTGAGGCCGACCTTCACTTTCATTTCGCCATTAGGTTTATGCATCCCAATGACTCGCGCACATGTTAGACTCCTTGGTCCGTGTTTCAAGACGGGTCCTGAGAGTACACAAAGCAGTAGCGTCGCCGACCGGTAATTCGAAGCTTGGCCAGTCCGAGGACACCGCCTGCTAACAGCTGGTCAGGCCCGGGGACGGCACCGGGTCCGCGCCTCCGGGTTAAACTGACCTAGCTTGCGGCGGGCCTGACGCACATACATTCAGAGAATGGATTGGTTGCGGCCCGATACCGTGCGAGTACCGTCGTGCAGCCGGCCAGGCGACCGAGGGTCTGACGCGCGTCCCCTTGCGGCGACGCGGCAGGCGCCCACTCGGGCCGTAGACCGACACACAACGGGTCGCGACGTTGTACTAGGGGAGAAGTGCACGACTACGTTACCGGAACATTCAGGCCGAAGGCGGCGTGCCCCTGCGATGTAACCACGAGGGCACATTCGGAGCATCGCGCGCCAACGGGAGCCAGCCTCGTTGACGATGAATCTCCCCATTCGAACTTTTGGGTTTCTCAGGTTTACCCCTGAACGGTTTCACGTACTCTTGATCTCTCTCTTCAAAGTTCTTTTCAACTTTCCCTCACGGTACTTGTTTGCTATCGGTCTCGTGGTCGTATTTAGCCTTAGATGGAGTTTACCACCCACTTAGAGCTGCACTCTCAAGCAACCCGACTCTAAGGAGAGATCCTCCCGAAACGCGTACCGGTCGCTACGGGCCTGGCACCCTCTACGGGTAAATGGCCCCATTCAAGATGGACTTGGACGCGGTTCGACGTCCCGGGATAAACGGATCCTCCCGAACACTACATTTCCCGGCGGCAGTACCGCGGGATTCAGTGCTGGGCTAATTCCTGTTCGCTCGCCGCTACTAAGGAAATCCTTGTTAGTTTCTTTTCCCCCGCTTAGTAATATGCTTAAATTCAGCGGGTCATCTCGCCTACTCTGAGGTCGTCTTGGTACGTTATCGAGAAGGGTACCGGCAAGGTACAAAAAAAAAAAAAGAAAAAAAAGAAAAACGGAAAAAAAAAATGGAAAAAAAAATCGCGCGAGACGCACGCTAGACATCCAAGAAACCGGGAACTTTTAACGTCCGTCCACTTGCGTTAGCAGGATAGATATATATTATTATATCTCCTTGCCTTTCACATTTCGGGGACTGGACGACCGGTTTTGGATGCGCGGTCTCGGCGATCGGCAAAACTAAGGGACGCAAACCCGGGGCGACCAATTTTATATCGTCCGTATATATTTATCTGATATTGTTCGAGAGGGCCTCGCCAATGAGTATCTGATGTTCTCTGGTTCGGTTCACGCGTCGTCCCGTCTGTAAGAATGATTTTTGTTTCCTCTTCCCTTAATCTTCGCCTCGGCACAACACGAACGCTCCACCGTACAACACAACACACACTTCGTTCGAGACTCCGTACGGTCGAACACGCCCACAATCGGGGTACCGAAACGTCGGAAGCAGAGCGCTAACTCGAAATCACGCGTAGGCAAGCTCCGAAGCACGGTTGGCGAAACGCGCGGACTTATCCTACGAACGTGGCTGGGTGGTCAACGGCGCGGCGGGCAGAGAGGCTGAGGGAGAGCGAGACAGGCGAGACGACGGGGAATTGTTCATCCCGTTGCAGTACTCGTGTGGAACTGTCCCTTCTCTCTCTCACTTTCCTCTCTCGATAACCGCACGGCGCGCATCGACCGACATCCCAATCATCAGCGTTCGAGGATACCGCTGCGTAAAACACCACCGTACAGGGAGACCTGGCACTAGGTGAATCGAGGCACGTCAAACTTCCAACGACGACCCACTCGATATGTGTGCATATCGACGCAAGAGTATATATATATATGTGTGTGTGCGTATGCATAGGTTTTGCGAACGGTGCCAAGGAGAACAGAAAAGATTCTCAACCATTCAATAACGACGGGGTAGGCGAAACACCACCTCCCAAAAGATACCTGGGGCCATTTGTAACGAACATCAGGGACGATCCGTTCGCTGTCCTTCGAGCCCTTCCGTTCTGCCGTGCTCTTTTTCCAAATTTCATTCTCCTCAATTTCCTCTCCTCTCTCTTTATTATTTTTCTTCACTTCTCTCTCGCGGACAGAGTTTTAATTTCGCTATGGAAATCTGTTCTCTCGGTCGCGCGCAAAGATTCGTTTCGGGCGACGTCGGGAGCGCGGTCTTTAAATGCGTTGGCATCCAGAACAAAGCGACCGCTAATAGAAGCCGCAGTGCACCGGGGCCGAACGCCCGCGACAAACGCCGACGAACGTCCAACAATCGCTCGTACGTCGCGAAAGTCTCAACATTCCCCACTTTGTTATCATCGTCTCCTTTCTTCCATCCCAAACGCCCGAAACCTGTAACGTTCTAACGCGAACGAGACGGCGGGGTTCCTTCGGAATGGGAAAAGAAACGGGGGTTCACGTGAGCGAACGCAACGCAAGCAGTATTTAGTTACGTTAACGACCCTCAGCCAGGCGTGGTCCAGGATTTGGAATCCGTGGACCGCAATGTGCGTTCGAAATGTCGATGTTCATGTGTCCTGCAGTTCACACGTTGACGCGCAATTAGCTGCGTTCTTCATCGACCCACGAGCCAAGTGATCCACCGTTCAGGGTAATCGTATATAATTTTATTCATATTGTGTTTTTGTTTCAATTCCTCTGGTACTTCGTTTCGAAATAAACAGAGACCCTACGCAACCCGCCAGCGCGCGCGGGTAGCGAGGGCGTCGCCAACGTCCCCATAAGAGACGAAAATTTTTGACGACACGATACGGTCCAGTGACGAAGCACGCCGGGAGACGCTGGCGCGTGTCCCCGACGGCCGGGCGAAGAGTACATTATGTTAAATGAACCGTCGAATGTCACGGGGTCGAGGGAAACGGCGGGAGATTTCCCGACACCAACGTATCCTTCGACTCGCCGCGCGACTTCGAGAACGCACGCGATAACGGCGCGCAGCGCCCTTGGTACGATGATCACGGTCCCGTTTGGCGGGAGAATATTTTTCTTGTTGTCAAGGAAGGGGTCGGGCGAAACGCGCTGCTCCGGATAACCTCGAGTCGGTCTTGCGTCCCAATTATTCCGTAAAAGAGAATCGACGACGGACGTATCCGTCGAACGTATTCTCCTCGTTTAAACGGCACGGGTGTCCGACGCACGAGCTGCGAGTGTTACCGAAGCCGGTTCCATATTTACCCCCGAACAACCACCTCCTCTCCTTCAAGTTATCATTCTCTTCCGCTTTCGGAAACGCATGATGTATCGGAACCTTTAAATAACGGGCGCACATCAACGCCGATGCGTGTAATTCGAGTTTCGTTCAAGGTTACCCGATCCGTGCGCGATAAAAATCTGGCACGGTTTCGTCTTCGATTGGACGCAGAATTTCCTTCACCGAGAGACAACGGCGAGGAGCACGCAACCCACGGGCGATATTTCCCTCGGTAATAAAGAAACAAAAAGGAAAAGAAGAGAAGGAAAAGCGTTCGACAAATGTATTCCCTTTCTCCCCTTATTACCCTTCTGTCCTTAGCGCCGAGGTACTTACCGGCGCTCGCGCTGGAAGAGATCCTCGATGTGTGTCCCCTGGTGAGAGGAACTCGGGAAACGTATACACGATCGGACAAGAAGCAAGCGAAGAACGGTCTAAACCGAAACGCTCTAGAGTTTCTGGTCTCGTCTCACTCTCGCTCGTCCCCAACCTGACACGAGGCATTGCGTATTTTCTAAACGTATCAGAAGTATTAGAGAACGGCGGGTCTGTGTGTCGACCTCACGCAAGTGTTCGTTTAAAACTTCTCTCGAAAACGTCTCGATATACGCGTTCATCCCGTTGCCGTGGAGGGCGAGAAGAGACGTCGCAGAATTCGAACTGGTACGGTCGGCCGCTTCGTCTGAACTTGAAATCCGAAAGGGTTCCCGGTTTCGACGCGCTTGTTAATGACCTCGGTGGGCCAACGTCGAACGGACAACGGACGGGAGGACAAAGTCTCCGCGCGTAAGCCGTGTGTCGTCGACGACGGTGCCGAGGCTCGTTCGATATCGTTTTTCATTTGTTCGTTCGATATAGTTATGCTATCGTACGTTCCTCCTTTCTTTCTTTCTTTCTTTCTTTC
>CATOQN010000054.1:20000-45000 GCA_951802745.1 Nomada flava | reverse complement strand
GAACGAACAAATGAAAAACGATATCGAACGAGCCTCGGCACCGTCGTCGACGACACACGGCTTACGCGCGGAGACTTTGTCCTCCCGTCCGTTGTCCGTTCGACGTTGGCCCGCCGAGGTCATTAACAAGCGCGTCGAAACCGGGAACCCTTTCGGATTTCAAGTTCAGACGAAGCGGCCGACCGATCCAGTTCGAATTCTGCGACGTCTCTTCTCGCCCTCCACGGCAACGGGATGAACGCGTATATCGAGACGTTTTCGAGAGAAGTTTTAAACGAACGCTTGCGTGAGGTCGACACACCGACCCGCCGTTCTCTAATACTTCCGATACGTTTAGAAAATACGCAATGCCTCGTGTCAGGTTGGGGACGAGCGAGAGTGAGACGAGACCAGAAACTCTAGAGCGTTTCGGTTTAGACCGTTCTTCGCTTGCTTCTTGTCCGATCGTGTATACGTTTCCCGAGTTCCTCTCACCAGGGGACACACATCGAGGATCTCTTCCAGCGCGAGCGCCGGTAAGTACCTCGGCGCTAAGGACAGAAGGATAGTAAGGGGAGAAAGGGAATACATTTGTCGAACGCTTTTCCTTCTCTTCTTTTCCTTTTTGTTTCTTTATTACCGAGGGAAATATCGCCCCGTGGGTTGCGTGCTCCTCGCCGTTGTCTCTCGGTGAAGGAAATTTTGCGTCCAATCGAAGACGAAACCGTGCCAGATTTTTATCGCGCACGGATCGGGTAACCTGGAACGAAATTCGAATTACACGCATCGGCGTTGATGTGCGCCCGTTATTTAAAGGTTCCGATACATCATGCGTTTCCGAAAGCGGAAGAGAATGATAACTTGAAGGAGAGGAGGTGGTTGTTCGGGGGTAAATATGGAACCGGCTTCGGTAACACTCGCAGCTCGTGCGTCGGACACCCGTGCCGTTTAAACGAGGAGAATACGTTCGACGGATACGTCCGTCGTCGATTCTCTTTTACGGAATAATTGGGACGCAAGACCGACTCGAGGTTATCCGGAGCAGCGCGTTTCGCCCGACCCCTTCCTTGACAACAAGAAAAATATTCTCCCGCCAAACGGGACCGTGATCATCGTACCAAGGGCGCTGCGCGCCGTTATCGCGTGCGTTCTCGAAGTCGCGCGGCGAGTCGAAGGATACGTTGGTGTCGGGAAATCTCCCGCCGTTTCCCTCGACCCCGTGACATTCGACGGTTCATTTAACATAATGTACTCTTCGCCCGGCCGTCGGGGACACGCGTCAGCGTCTCCCGGCGTGCTTCGTCACTGGACCGTATCGTGTCGTCAAAAATTTTCGTCTCTTATGGGGACGTTGGCGACGCCCACGCTTCCCGCGCGCGCTGGCGGGTTGCGTAGGGTCTCTGTTTATTTCGAAACGAAGTACCAGAGGGATTTAAACAAAAACACAATATGAATAAAATTATATACGATTACCCTGAACGGTGGATCACTTGGCTCGTGGGTCGATGAAGAACGCAGCTAATTGCGCGTCAACGTGTGAACTGCAGGACACATGAACATCGACACTTCGAACGCACATTGCGGTCCACGGATTCCAAATCCTGGACCACGCCTGGCTGAGGGTCGTTAACGTAACTAAATACTGCTTGCGTTGCGTTCGCTCACGTGAACCCCCGTTTCTTTTCCCATTCCGAAGGAACCCCGCCGTCTCGTTCGCGTTAGAACGTTACAGGTTTCGGGCGTTTGGGATGGAAGAAAGGAGACGATGATAATATAGTGGGGAATGTTGAGACTTTCGCGACGTACGAGCGATTGTTGGACGTTCGTCGGCGTTTGTCGCGGGCGTTTGGCCCCGGTGCACTGTGGCTTCTATTAGCGGTCGCTTTGTTCTGGATGCCAACGCATTTAAAGACCGCGCTCCCGACGTCGCCCGAAACGAATCTTTGCGCGCGACCGAGAGAACAGATTTCCATAGCGAAATTGAAACTCTGTCCGCGAGAGAGAAGTGAAGAAAAATAATTAAGAGAGAGGAGAGGAAATTGAGGAGAATGAAATTTGGAAAAAGAGCACGGCAGAACGGAAGGGCTCGAAGGAGAGCGACCGGATCGTCCCTGATGTTCGTTACACAGGGCCCCAGGTATCTTTTGGGAGGTGGTGTTTCGCCTATCCCGTCGTTATTGAATGGTTGAGAATCTTTTCTGTTCTCCTTGGCACCGTTCGCAAAACCTATGCATACGCACACACACATATATATAATATACTCTTGCGTCGATATGCACACATATCGAGTGGGTCGTCGTTGGAAGTTCGACGTGCCTCGATTCACCTAGTGCCAGGTCTCCCTGTACGGTGGTATTTTACGCAGCGGTATCCTCGAACGCTGATGATTGGGATGTCGGTCGATGCGCGCCGTGCGGTTATCGAGAGAGGAAAGTGAGAGAGAGAAGGGACAGTTCCACACGAGTACTGCAACGGGATGAACAATTCCCCGTCGTCTCGCCTGTCTCGCTCTCCCTCAGCCTCTCTGCCCGCCGCGCCGTTGACCACCCAGCCACGTTCGTAGGATAAGTCCGCGCGTTTCGCCAACCGTGCTTCGGAGCTTGCCTACGCGTGATTTCGAGTTAGCGCTCTGCTTCCGACGTTTCGGTACCCCGATTGTGGGCGTGTTCGACCGTACGGAGTCTCGAACGAAGTCTGTGTTGTGTTGTACGGTGGAGCGTTCGTGTTGTGCCGAGGCGAAGATTAAGGGAAGAGGAAACAAAAATCATTCTTACAGACGGGACGACGCGTGAACCGAACCAGAGAACATCAGATACTCATTGGCGAGGCCCTCTCGAACAATATCAGATAAATAAAGGACGATATAAAATTGGTCGCCCCGGGTTTGCGTCCCTTAGTTTTGCCGATCGCCGAGACCGCACATCCAAAACCGGTCGTCCAGTCCCCGAAATGTGAAAGGCAAGGAGATATAATAATATATATCTATCCTGCTAACGCAAGTGGACGGACGTTAAAAGTTCCCGGTTTCTTGGATGTCTAGCGTGCGTCTCGCGCGATTTTTTTTTCCATTTCTTTTTTTCCGTTCTTCTTTTTTTCTTTTTTTTTTTTTTTGTACCTTTCCGGTACCCTTCTCGATAACGTACCATGACGACCTCAGAGTAGGCGAGATTACCCGCTGAATTTAAGCATATTACTAAGCGGAGGAAAAGAAACTAACAAGGATTTCCTTAGTAGCGGCGAGCGAACAGGAATTAGCCCAGCACTGAATCCCGCGGTACTGCCGCCGGGAAATGTAGTGTTCGGGAGGATCCGTTTATCCCGGGACGTCGAACCGCGTCCAAGTCCATCTTGAATGGGGCCATTTACCCGTAGAGGGTGCCAGGCCCGTAGCGACCGGTACGCGTTTCGGGAGGATCTCTCCTTAGAGTCGGGTTGCTTGAGAGTGCAGCCCTAAGTGGGTGGTAAACTCCATCTAAGGCTAAATACGACCACGAGACCGATAGCGAACAAGTACCGTGAGGGAAAGTTGAAAAGAACTTTGAAGAGAGAGTTCAAGAGTACGTGAAACCGTTCAGGTGTAAACCTGAGAAACCCAAAAGATCGAATGGGGAGATTCATCGTCAACGAGGCTGGCTCCCGTTGGCGCGCGATGCTCCGAATGTGCCCTCGTGGTTACATCGCAGGGGCACGCCGCCTTCGGCCTGAATGTTCCGGTAACGTAGTCGTGCACTTCTCCCCTAGTAGAACGTCGCGACCCGTTGTGTGTCGGTCTACGGCCCGAGTGGGCGCCTGCCGCGTCGCCGCAAGGGGACGCGCGTCAGACCCTTCCGGTCGCCTGGCCGGCTGCACGACGGTACTCGCACGGTATCGGGCCGCAACCAATCCATTCTCTGAATGTATGTGCGTCAGGCCCGCCGCAAGCTAGGTCAGTTTAACCCGGAGGCGCGGACCCGGTGCCGTCCCCGGGCCTGACCAGCTGTTAGCAGGCGGTGTCCTCGGACTGGCCAAGCTTCGAATTACCGGTCGGCGACGCTACTGCTTTGGGTACTCTCAGGACCCGTCTTGAAACACGGATCAAGGAGTCTAACATGTGCGCGAGTCATTGGGATGCATAAACCTAAAGGCGAAATGAAAGTGAAGGTCGGCCTCAGCGTCGACCTAGGGAGGATGGGCCGCGTTAAAATGCGGCCTCGCACTCCCGGGGCGTTTCGTTCTCATTGCGAGAAGAGGCGCACCTAGAGCGTACACGTTGGGACCCGAAAGATGGTGAACTATGCCTGGTCAGGACGAAGTCAGGGGAAACCCTGATGGAGGTCCGTAGCGATTCTGACGTGCAAATCGATCGTCGGAACTGGGTATAGGGGCGAAAGACTAATCGAACCATCTAGTAGCTGGTTCCCTCCGAAGTTTCCCTCAGGATAGCTGGCACTCGCTCGTTCCTCTGTGAACGCGTGCGAGTCTCATCTGGTAAAGCGAATGATTAGAGGCCTTGGGGCCGAAACGACCTCAACCTATTCTCAAACTTTAAATGGGTGAGATCTCTGGCTTGCTTGAAACGTGAAGCCACGAGATTTTGGATCAGAGTGCCAAGTGGGCCAATTTTGGTAAGCAGAACTGGCGCTGTGGGATGAACCAAACGCAGAGTTAAGGCGCCTAAGTCGACGCTTATGGGATACCATGAAAGGCGTTGGTTGCTTAAGACAGCAGGACGGTGGCCATGGAAGTCGGAATCCGCTAAGGAGTGTGTAACAACTCACCTGCCGAAGCAACTAGCCCTGAAAATGGATGGCGCTGAAGCGTCGCGCCTATACTCCGCCGTCAGCGGCAAGTGGGGAGGGACGCGTCGCCCTCGGGTGGCCTTCCTCCATGAAGCCCTGACGAGTAGGAGGGTCGCGGCGGTGTGGGCAGAAGGGTCTGGGCGTGAGCCTGCCTGGAGCCGCCGTCGGTGCAGATCTTGGTGGTAGTAGCAAATACTCCAGCGAGGCCCTGGAGGACTGACGTGGAGAAGGGTTTCGTGTGAACAGCCGTTGCACACGAGTCAGTCGATCCTAAGCCCTAAGAGAAATCCTATGTAGATGAGGTGTCCTAAAACATATATAATCTATATGATAGAGAAACACACCCGTCGGGCGAAAGGGAATCCGGTTCCTATTCCGGAACCCGGCAGCGGAACCGCATACCAATCGGGCCCTCGTGAGAGAGTTCGTCGGGGTAACCCAAAATGACCTGGAGACGCCGTCGGGAGATCCGGGAAGAGTTTTCTTTTCTGTATAAGCGTTCGAGTTCCCTGGAAACCTCTAGCAGGGAGATAGGGTTTGGGACGCGAAGAGCACCGCAGTTGCGGCGGTGTCCGGATCTTCCCCTCGGACTTTGAAAATCCAGGAGAGGGCCACGTGGAGGTGTCGCGCCGGTTCGTACCCATATCCGCAGCAGGTCTCCAAGGTAAAGAGCCTCTAGTCGATAGATTAATGTAGGTAAGGGAAGTCGGCAAATTGGATCCGTAACTTCGGAATAAGGATTGGCTCTGAGGAGCGGGGCGTGTCGGGCTTGGTCGGGAAGTGGGTTTGGCCGACGTGCCGGGCCTGTGCGAGGTGAACGGACGCATTATTGCGAAACCGGGATCCGAGCTCGGTCCCGTGCCTTGGCCTCCCGCTGATCTTCCTTGCTGCGAGGCTTCCGTGGCGGATCTTCCGTCGTGGTCGTTCTCTTCGGCCGCCATTCAACGCTCAGCTCAGAACTGGCACGGACTAGGGGAATCCGACTGTCTAATTAAAACAAAGCATTGCGATGGCCCCCGCGGGTGTTGACGCAATGTGATTTCTGCCCAGTGCTCTGAATGTCAACGTGAAGAAATTCAAGAAAGCGCGGGTAAACGGCGGGAGTAACTATGACTCTCTCAAGGGCAGAGCGGTGAGGGCGACACCGTTGGGGAGTGGCGACCCCACCCACTCGAGCTGGCTGGGCGGTGAGGGGCAGCACCGTTGGGGACTGGCAACCCCACCTACCCGAGCTGGATGGCAGGTTTGTCGGGCCGCAGGACGGCAAGAAAATAGTAAGTGTATTACTATTATAATATACAGGGTGGCCCGGAACTCGCGCAGTATATTTAAAAAAGGGGTAGCTGAGGTGATTCTGAACAACTTTTTCCTTGACCAAAATATTGTTTGAAGCTTCGTTTTTTAGTTATTAACGAAAAACACTGGCCAATTACAGCGCCCGTATAGCTTGAGCTCAGTCACAATTGCGCGCGGCCGTAATCGGGTGCATCGAGGGGCACCGTACGGCAAATATTACAATCGTCTTACATTAAGAATAATGTGTAATTCTTCGTTATTCATGAATAACAATTTAATTAACAAGTCGTTTAATAACTGTTCCATACTTTTATTCGTTTTCCGAAACGAATAAAGTGTTTTATTAATTATGAAAAAAGTGTTTGGATGATTAATGTTAGAAAAGGGTAGTTAAATAAACTTATCCATTCGACCGCGAATTTACCTGCTTCGACGGTGTCTTGCCATATGGTCATTGTACCGATCCTGACCTATTTTTAGAATTTAAATGCCACGTCCCGGCAATCGATACAGATCTGATTCGCACTTGTTTCCACACGCACACGACACGCACATTAACGAACGTAGGCGCGATGTATTGCAAACGGTCATGGCGCACGGAGGCCTTCTCGTCGCCAAACGATCACGCTGCACGCATCAACACGACATCAAGGGCCGATCCCACGCCATGTGATCGGTTTCTGTCGCCAATTCTCCACTAAACGTGGAAACCATAAGTCGGCCCTTGATGTCGTGTTCTGCGTGCAGCAAATGGAAAAAAATTTTAAATTTGGGTAAACTTACCCATTCGTCCACGAATTAACCTGCTTCCACGGAAGTGGGTAGTCGACACCGGGTTAATCCTGACCTGTCGATTCAATCCTGAACAGCTGATGATACGGCCGGGTCGGTGAACTCATTTCACTTACAGTCAGTTTTCTAGCACTGTCACTTAACTTCACTTCACATCACGGTCACTTTCACTGCCACTTTGAAATTTTGGTATACTTTAGATACTTTAGAACGATTTATTGTTCCCTACGTTTAAAAAACTGTGTCTCCGAACATCTGATTTTACGGCCAAGCCGGTGAACTCACTTCACTCACGGTCAGTTTTCTTGCACGGTCAAATTTCAGTTTGTATACTTTAAACGAATTACTGTTTCTACGTTTCAATATTTAAAAAAATGTGGTTCCGAAAGGTGCCGATTGATGACTCCGAAAGGTGCCGATTGATGGCTCCGAAAGGTGCCGATTGATGGCTCCGAAAGGTGCCGATTGTGTATAGTTGAAACCCCTTGCTATTCCTACGTTTAATTATTTAAAAATGGGCTCCGAAAGGAGCCGATTGTGGCGGCGGCGATGGCGATGGTCCTAATCTAGTGCGCTGAGGACGTGCTCAAATTGCGCCCCATCAACCTGTAATGTCATTTATTAAATTTTACATCGACGTGCAATACACTCGTATAATATCATTCTTACAATACGCTTTTACAAACCTGTATGCACGCCTCTGCGCGACGCCGCACGCTGCGTTGGGTTTTACGCAACGTGTCGGGAGTGATGGTGGCGACGGCAGCATGTATCCTCGCCACCACTTCCTCCCTGGTGTTCACCGGTTGGCTGTATACTACAGCCTGAAAAAATGAAGATAGAATATAAATACGAAAATGAAGATTATTTATGGTAGTGTAAAATGATAGTGACACTGAACGTACCTTCAGGTGACCCCAAAAATAGAAATCCAGCGGATTCAGATCCGGAGACCGTGGGGGCCACGGCACAGAACCGCTGCGGCCAATCCACCTGTCGCGAAAGGTTTCATCTAGGTGGGCACGGACATCTGTTGCATAATGGGCGGGAGCCCCATCATGCTGGAAATACATATTCCTCCGAATCTCTAAAGGAATTTCTTCCAAGAGATCCGGAAGAACGTGCTCCAAAAAGTTTTTGTATGCTGGACCATTCAATCTATCTGGTAGCATGTATGGTCCAACAACAAACTCATCACAAATTCCGGCCCATAGATTAACTGACCAGCGTTCCTGTGCCGCCCGTGTGCGAATCGCAAACGGATTCTCATCGTCCCACACGTGCGAATTGTGGGCATTAAAGCACCCCTCCCGTGTAAAGAGTGCTTCATCCGTCCACAAAACGTACCTGCAGAACGACGGATTCCGCGCGATTTCCCCCAACAGCCACCTTGAATACTCCATCCGCGGGGCGTGATCTCTGTGCAGCAGGAGTTGGGCCCGTCCACACTTAAACGGGTGCATGCCATATTCATGCATGTGCCGTTGCAGTGATGTCCGGCTGACACTAAAATAAAACAGAAAAGTACACTGTGTAGATAGCTTAATAGTGAGGTAGGTCGTGGTGAATGAGGCGATTCGGCGAGTCGTTTGTTTGATCGTTGCGTGTGCGTGCATGCGTGAGCGACAACGAGCCGCCATGCCATTGTCGGTGATCGGCGTCGGAACGCGGGCGAGCAGACTTTTGTTTCTTACAGATTCCGATAATGATATAATTATTTTGGTATGCATCAAAAGAATTTATGCATACCTAAGTACAACGTCTACATTATTACAGGCAAATGTTTACATATTTGAAAATTTAAACTTACCCCACTCGCCTGCTGACCTCTCGTACACTCTGCGTACCATCCCGGAAGAACTCTTCCATCCCCGCGTCCAACCGTGCCATCGGGACTTCCCTTGTTCGGCTCGTTTCTGCACGACTCGGTTGTATCGTGCGATTCGAAAATATGCGGTACGCCAGCCGCCGGAAGGTTCCCTCGTCTGGGGCCCGTTGACCGGGATGCGCCTCCCGGTACTTCTTAACGGCAGCGCGGGCATTGCCGTCACACTTCGCGTACAAAAAAAACATTGTATAATACTCGTTATTACTGAACGACATCTTTCTCCGTTCGTTCACAGAATGGCTCGACAAGTCTAAGTGTTTGTCGTATCCAAGTTGTTAAAAAACAAATAAATAGCAAATAATTAAAACAAACGAACGTTCAGCTGGGCAAACGCCTAGACGTTCAGAGTCAAACACTTAGACTTGTCGAGCCATTCTGTGAACGAACGGAGAAAGATGTCGTTCAGTAATAACGAGTATTATACAATGTTTTTTTTGTACGCGAAGTGTGACGGCAATGCCCGCGCTGCCGTTAAGAAGTACCGGGAGGCGCATCCCGGTCAACGGGCCCCAGACGAGGGAACCTTCCGGCGGCTGGCGTACCGCATATTTTCGAATCGCACGATACAACCGAGTCGTGCAGAAACGAGCCGAACAAGGGAAGTCCCGATGGCACGGTTGGACGCGGGGATGGAAGAGTTCTTCCGGGATGGTACGCAGAGTGTACGAGAGGTCAGCAGGCGAGTGGGGTAAGTTTAAATTTTCAAATATGTAAACATTTGCCTGTAATAATGTAGACGTTGTACTTAGGTATGCATAAATTCTTTTGATGCATACCAAAATAATTATATCATTATCGGAATCTGTAAGAAACAAAAGTCTGCTCGCCCGCGTTCCGACGCCGATCACCGACAATGGCATGGCGGCTCGTTGTCGCTCACGCATGCACGCACACGCAACGATCAAACAAACGACTCGCCGAATCGCCTCATTCACCACGACCTACCTCACTATTAAGCTATCTACACAGTGTACTTTTCTGTTTTATTTTAGTGTCAGCCGGACATCACTGCAACGGCACATGCATGAATATGGCATGCACCCGTTTAAGTGTGGACGGGCCCAACTCCTGCTGCACAGAGATCACGCTCCGCGGATGGAGTATTCAAGGTGGCTGTTGGGGGAAATCGCGCGGAATCCGTCGTTCTGCAGGTACATTTTGTGGACGGATGAAGCACTCTTTACACGGAAGGGGTGCTTTAATGCCCACAATTCGCACGTGTGAGACGATGAGAATCCGTTTGCGATTCGCACACGGGCGGCACAGGAACGCTGGTCAGTTAATCTATGGGCCGGAATTTGTGATGAGTTTGTTGTTGGACCATACATGCTACCAGATAGATTGAATGGTCCAGCATACAAAAACTTTTTGGAGCACGTTCTTCCGGATCTCTTGGAAGAAATTCCTTTAGAGATTCGGAGGAATATGTATTTCCAGCATGATGGGGCTCCCGCCCATTATGCAGCAGATGTCCGTGCCCACCTAGATGAAACCTTTCGCGACAGGTGGATTGGCCGCAGCGGTTCTGTGCCGTGGCCCCCACGGTCTCCGGATCTGAATCCGCTGGATTTCTATTTTTGGGGTCACCTGAAGGTACGTTCAGTGTCACTATCATTTTACACTACCATAAATAATCTTCATTTTCGTATTTATATTCTATCTTCATTTTTTCAGGCTGTAGTATACAGCCAACCGGTGAACACCAGGGAGGAAGTGGTGGCGAGGATACATGCTGCCGTCGCCACCATCACTCCCGACATGTTGCGTAAAACCCAACGCAGCGTGCGGCGTCGCGCAGGGGCGTGCATACAGGTTTGTAAAAGCGTATTGTAAGAATGATATTATACGAGTGTATTGCACGTCGATGTAAAATTTAATAAATGACATTACAGGTTGATGGGGCGCAATTTGAGCACGTCCTCAGCGCACTAGATTAGGACCATCGCCACCGCCGCCGCCACAATCGGCTCCTTTCGGAGCCCATTTTTAAATATTTAAACGTAGGAATAGCAAGGGGTTTCAACTATACACAATCGGCACCTTTCGGAGCCATCAATCGGCACCTTTCGGAACCACATTTTTTTAAATATTGAAACGTAGAAACAGTAATTCGTTTAAAGTATACAAACTGAAATTTGACCGTGCAAGAAAACTGACCGTGAGTGAAGTGAGTTCACCGGCTTGGCCGTAAAATCAGATGTTCGGAGACACAGTTTTTTAAACGTAGGGAACAATAAATCGTTCTAAAGTATCTAAAGTATACCAAAATTTCAAAGTGGCAGTGAAAGTGACCGTGATGTGAAGTGAAGTTAAGTGACAGTGCTAGAAGACTGACTGTAAGTGAAATGAGTTCACCGACCCGGCCGTATCATCAGCTGTTCAGGATTGAATCGACAGGTCAGGATTAACCCGGTGTCGACTACCCACTTCCGTGGAAGCAGGTTAATTCGTGGACGAATGGGTAAGTTTGCCCAAATTTAAATTTTTTTTCCATTTGCTGCACGCAGAACACGACATCAAGGGCCGATTTATGGTTTCCACGTTTAGTGGAGAATTGGCGACAGAAACCGATCACATGGCGTGGGATCGGCCCTTGATGTCGTGTTGATGCGTGCAGCGTGATCGGTTGGCGACGAGAAGGCCTCCGTGCGCCATGACCGTTTGCAATACATCGCGCCTACGTTCGTTAATGTGCGTGTCGTGTGCGTGTGGAAACAAGTGCGAATCAGATCTGTATCGATTGCCGGGACGTGGCATTTAAATTCTAAAAATAGGTCAGGATCGGTACAATGACCATATGGCAAGACACCGTCGAAGCAGGTAAATTCGCGGTCGAATGGATAAGTTTATTTAACTACCCTTTTCTAACATTAATCATCCAAACACTTTTTTCATAATTAATAAAACACTTTATTCGTTTCGGAAAACGAATAAAAGTATGGAACAGTTATTAAACGACTTGTTAATTAAATTGTTATTCATGAATAACGAAGAATTACACATTATTCTTAATGTAAGACGATTGTAATATTTGCCGTACGGTGCCCCTCGATGCACCCGATTACGGCCGCGCGCAATTGTGACTGAGCTCAAGCTATACGGGCGCCGTAATTGGCCAGTGTTTTTCGTTAATAACTAAAAAACGAAGCTTCAAACAATATTTTGGTCAAGGAAAAAGTTGTTCAGAATCACCTCAGCTACCCCTTTTTTAAAAATACTGCGCGAGTTCCGGGCCACCCTGTATATACACATATATGTATTATTTAAAAGCTATATTAATAGCGGAAAAGTACGAAAGATGGTGAGATTCATGGGGCACGTAGTGCCCCAAAACACGTTGGGGGATGTGGTGCGCTGTCAGCCCCCATTAAATAACTCCAGAACATCTGACGGCCACATCCCCCGACGGACTCTAAAACGCCGCCTGCGGCCGGGCCCATCTGCCGTTCCGATAGTTTGTCCAACGAAACAGGCAAGGATAACGGACAAGTGAGGGCAAGGACAGGAATTGACGATAAGAGCATATCATTAACTTACAATGGATAGTACAACCACAGTGGAAGCCTCGGACACGGCGGTCCCCGACCCTGGGGCCGCCGTGGCGGACATGTCCGCAACGGATAGGAGGGTTATAGTTGACGACACGGCTTTTGCAACCGGACACGAGATGGAACAAATTACGGACCTACCCCTGAGCGGGTACATAACTTGCAGGTTCTGCGCCGGAGAGGGTCCGGACACATGTTTTATAAAGGAGAGGCAATTTCTCGAACATGTGGACAATAGGCACCCTCGGCACAGAGCAGTGTGGAGGTGCGCTGCCTGCCGGAAAAGCTTCGAGAAGCTCCATGGCTGGCAGTCTCACGTCCCGCACTGCAAAGGAACGTCAGCTGGAATAGAGGCCGAGGGAGAAGCCAACGAGGAATGCTCGTCATGTGGCAGGAAATTCCGGACCCAGAGGGGGCTGGCACAACACGAAAGGCATCAGCACCCCGAGGTGCGGAACTTCGCAAGACAGGAACAAGGCGTGAGTGGCAGGAATGGACCAGGCAACAGAGCCTCGGCCTGGTCCAAAGAGGACGTTGATTTATTAATACAACTCGACCGAAGATTTCGGAATGAAAGGTACCCTAATGTCAGAATTAGGGAATTCCTGCCACATAAGACCTGCAGGCAAATAAGCGATAAAAGGAGGCTCTTGCCCGCTCAGGGTAGGACTCTAGAAATAGAGGTAGACTCCGAATCGGGGAGCTCAGTTTATGAATCAGCCAACGAAGAACTGGAAGATGCTCCCCGAAGGAGTGTAGGTAGAGAGGCATGGGAGGGACCCCTCCGAGACGCCATACAAAGGGACCATCTGAAGGAAGGGCACCCACTAAGAGACTTAGAGAGGAAAATTGAAAATATGGCGGATTGGAGGAGGATCCTCCCTGCGGACGTCGACCAAATTTTATTGGAACTGATTGAGCATGTCAAAGGCGACGTCCGCGAAGGCCCCGTAGCACGGAGCGGGGCCACAACAGGCCGAAGGAGGCCTAATAACAGTAGGGGGGCACCAGGAGCTAAGCAAAGGACCAAAGAGAAACAGTACGGCTTTGCGAGAACTCAGGAGATATACAAAAGGTGCCCCCCAAGACTAGTGGACTGGGCGATAGCGGGCAAGCCAGTGATTGATCACGAAGGCATTGAAGCCCCCACGAAAGAAGAGGTAGGTCCATTATACAGGGACCTCTGGGGTGTGGCTGGACCCCAAGTTAAAGTTAAGAGAAGCGAAAGAGAGAGTGAATCGGGCAGCAATATGGAGCAACTATGGGCGCCCGTCACCTGTGAGGAGTTGGTGTCGAAGTTTAAAACAATTAAGAGTAATACCGCGCCGGGCCTGGATGGTATCAAAAAGATACATCTAAGGAAGGACGGGGCGCTGCACATACTTGGTAAGGTGTCCAACCTTCTGCTAATGAGCCGGGTATTTCCTGACCAATGGAGGCTGAACCGCACTACGCTCATCCCCAAACCGGGAAAGAGCGTAGATGAGGTCAGCAATTGGAGGCCCATTACCATCGGGTCTCTAATGGGCAGGTTGTACTCGGCAATGATTGACAAAAGGATCAGGCATGTAATCAAACAGGACCTGCGTCAGAAGGGATTTACCAGGGAGGATGGCTGTAAGCATAACATCGCCATCCTCAGCAGTGCCCTGTCTAAAATGAAGACGGACGGCGGCGGGGTGATGATAATAGTCGATATATCGAAGGCATTCGACACTGTCCCTCACAGCGTGATGGACGGCTGCCTGAGAAGGAAAGGGGTCCCTGCAGCCGTTGGGCAATACGTAAAGCATATGTATAACGGCTGCAAGACCAAAATAACTTGCAGGAACAGAGAAGTAGTAGAAATGGACCTACTCAGAGGGGTCAAACAAGGCGATCCGCTATCGCCCTTATTATTTAATTTAATAGTAGAGCCTATTATAGGCAAAATTAATAAGGCGACGGAGGGCATTAAGCTGGGGGACGAAAATGTCTCCATACTAGCTTTTGCGGACGATCTGGTCCTGCTGGCTAGAACTAAGAAAGAGGCCGCTAAGCAAACCAAAATGCTCACGAACAGCCTGAAAGAGTTAGGCATGAGCATAGCGGCCTCAAAGTGCGCAGCGTTCCAGATCGTCGCTGCACATAAGACATGGCATATGATCAACCCTAAGTTGGTTGTCACGGGAACAGAGATTCCATACGCAGATCCTGAATCTGTAGTTAAGTATCTCGGGATCGACATCGACCCGTGGAGAGGGCTGAGCCGGGCCTCGGCAAAGGAAATAACTGACGCAGTTAATGGTGTGAAGCACTTAAAGCTCAAGCCGCACCAAAAGATAAACCTGATAAGAACGTACCTCCTGCCCAGGTATATACATAAGCTTGTGGCAAACCCACCACCCCTGGGCACCTTGAAGGAAATAGACCACGAAACAAAGCAGATAATTAAAAGTATACTGCACCTCCATCCGTCTACCGCAGATGGGCTGATATACACAGCGAAGAGTCATGGAGGAATAGGTGTCCAGAGGGTGGAAAATATAGTTAAAGTAGCCAAAATAAGAAACGCCCTAAGGATGAAGGCATCAGAGGACGTAGCAGTTAGAGAGGCGCTACTAGGGCAGGAGGCAACGGTACGGAAGTACGCTGCGTCAGTGGGGCTCGACTGGGACAGGGGGATCTCAGCCGAGCAGCTAGAGGCCACGCGCAAGGCCCTCAGGAAAAGAGACACGGAGAAATGGAGGCTCGTCTCCCAGGGCCAAGGAATAAAGGATTTCCTTGGTGATAAGATAGGCAACAGCTGGCTTTATAATCCAGAGTTGCTGAAGCCGTCCAGATACCTGGACGCACTCAGAATACGAACGAACACAGTAGGCACCAAAGTGGCGTTAAATAGAGCGAGGAAAGATATGGATGTGAAATGCAGAAGGTGCGGCGTCCAGGTAGAGACCCTAGGACACGTAGTGGGCAATTGCACCCACACAAAGCCCAAGAGAATACAGAGGCACAATGAAATCTGCAACTTGATCAAAAGCAAAGTGCCAAGCAGTTCCGCGGTGTTCATGGAACCAACAGTTAATGTCATGGGAGACACGCGTAAGCCTGATATGGTTATCAAGGACCAAGACAGGGTTTACGTGGTCGACGTGACAGTGAGGTACGAGGATAAAGAAAACCTCAGACAAGCGTACAAGGAGAAAGTAAGGAAGTACATGGACACTGCGGAGTATACGGCTTCGCTTATCGCCCTCCGATCGACCATAGAGATGGTGAATGAATTTATTGACTACGACTACACAGTGTAGTCGTTCAATACCAAATTACATGTTATTTATTATGTGCTGTCTCTAACTTATCTATTTATTTATTTATTATTTTACCTCATGACTGTAGCCGGATGGCGCTGCCCTGGGACTCTGCCTTCCTTCTAAGGAAGATTGGACGAACAGGGCAGTATGTCTCATAATGGGACTGCTAGAAAGCTACTAATACGTTTTACGTAAGACAAGGCGCGAGCCGCAAAAGACTAATCCGCAATCTTATTTTCAGGTGACTGAGCCCGTACGGCGCTGCTCTGGAACTCTACCTTCCTTTTAAGGAAGGCCGGACAACTAGAGCAGTATGTCTCAGATTGGGACTGCCGGAAAGGCTCTAATGATCTTATATTTGACGAGGCGCAAGCCGAATGAGATCTTAAACGATTGACGAAGCAGCTGCCAGCAGAAAAATAATTATTAGCCCGTCTCCGCCTTTTACACCGAGCGGTGCGAGTCCTGCTATATTTTTGTATAGCAGGGCGCGGGGCGGGCTCTGTGCATGGAGAGCCCGGGGCGACGCCTTCGCGCGGCATTCCCTGAGAACACACCTCGGTGTGGCTAAGTTCGCCTCCCGTAAGGGTCCCCGTTCCTAATTTTTCCACGAACCGCGGGCAGATCCCTTGGCAGTGGACGCAAGAAAGTAGGCCCGTGTATAATTGAATTCTTATTGTTATTGTTGATTAGTTTTAGAAGCACCTAACGCGCTGGTGCATAAGCTTGCGCGGAAGTATACCGGATTGAAAGACCCGGTACAGGTAATAGCCAAATGCCTCGTCATCTAATTAGTGACGCGCATGAATGGATTAACGAGATTCCCTCTGTCCCTATCTACTCCCCTCAGGGGCTGTGGCCGTTCCTGGACCGACTCCGGTCGGGTCAGGGACGGGCACAGTATGGGCTTTAGCGGGCCCAGGGTTACCCGAGCTCTTAGCATACCGTAAACCAGTGGTCATGTTTCGCTGGAACGGGGGTCTTGCCTTAACCGGCCGGGCCGCGAGGATGACAACCTCTATAAAAAATCCCTCACCCTAAGGTATGGCGCGCGCCGAAGGGGTGCGTTTCGGACTTTGCGCCGGAGCGTGGCCGGTGGGTGCACCGGTTGCTAGCGGCCAAACTCCGGGAACATGGCTGCACCCGGTTTTATTTAAGCCTTGCCGGGGTAAGGCGGCTCTGCCCCGGTGGACCGTTATTTCCGACCTTCTCGTGGGACCAAGTATGGAATCTAAAATTAAAACAAAACAAACGGGGAGGGATAGGGGTGAAGGAAGTGAGGAGTGCAGCGTAGAAATCGAGATGCTAACGGAAGCACAGATAAGGGGACATAGTAGGCGTGGCTCTGCCTCGTCTCATGTTTCTGACGAGACAACATCTAAGTCGACCCCCAAGACAAAGAGAAGACGAACCGGCGATCTTGATTTGGACACTTTAAATCTGGCTATCCTGAAAAATAAAGAAACAGGTGATAAGGAGATCGACGGTAATCAAGTTAGCAAAACTCTACAAGAGATCTATGAGGAGAGAATCAAATTGGAAGAGTTCATATTTAATGACAATAATAAAATATCTAAAATATGCATAAAATATATACTTGACAAATGGTCGTTACTTGAAAATAGATTGCAGAAGGAGGTAGTTGAAAATGAAGTATTAAGAGCTAAATTAAAGTTGAGTACCTCTGGTAGTATAAGCTATGCGCAGGCTGCAGCTCGTGCTCCGTCCGGCTCAGTTCCTGGGGGGCTGGTCCCTGAAAAAAGGAAAATAAAAGATGATTACGAAGTCATCCTATTGAAACCTGAAGATGAAAATGACAAAAGAAATAACGAAGAATTAAAAAAAGAAGTCATAGATAATTTAAAGGAAGTGAGCAAATCTCTTAAAATTCGAGGAATAAGACAAATGAAACAGAAAGGTATAGTCATACAAGTTAACGACAAAAATGATGTAGAGATATTAAAAAAGAGTAACTTGAGTCAAATAGGAATAAAAATGGAAAAACCGAAAAAAGTTAACCCCTCGATCATTATATATGGCGTAGAAAAAGAGCATAAGAAGGAAGATCTGCTAGAAAATTTTATAAATAAAAATTTAGATACAAATATAAATAAGAATATTAGGGAAGAAATAGAATTTAGACATAGTTTTAAAAGTAAGGATGATAGAGTGAACTGGATCGTCCAGGTTCCAAGTGAAATCTATCATGACTTGATAAATAAGGGTAGAGTTTTCATGCTTTGGAGAGTCTACAGAATAAGAGAGTTTCTAAACACGGTAAGATGTTTTAAGTGTCATGGACATGGCCATATTGCGAAGTATTGTGGTGTTCCTGACCAGCTTTGCGAGACATGTGGCTCGAAGGAGCATAGCAGGGACGATTGTAAAAAAAAGGAAAATCCTATCTGTCTTAACTGCATGCGAGCCAAAAGAAAGGATATAAATCACCAAGTTAGAAGTAAGACGTGTCCGGAATTTCTGAAGTATCTTGATATATATAAATCTAAGATTAAGTGGAACTAAATATTGGTCAAGTTAATGCACAACGCTCGTCGGCCGCTGCCACTGAACTTGAGATTTTGATTAAAGAACAGAACCTGGATATTTTATGTATCCAGGAACCATACTATTTTAAAAATATGGTAAGAGGTTACAACTCACCTAACCTTAGAATTTTGCAACCATCGGGAAAAATCCCTTGGGTGGCGGCGGTAGTTAAATACAATGATATAAATGTTTTAGAATTTCCGGACTTAAGTGAGCATGTCATGTATTTTAAGGTTTATACTCATGCATGCTGTTTTTATATTATAAATATTTATTTTCAATTTTCTGTACCGATTTTTACCTTTTTGGACTTGATTAGTGATATTTTAAATAAGATAAAGGGAGAAAGATTTATACTTACTATGGATTCTAATGCGAAATCTCAGACTTGGTTTTCCAATGAAACTGATGATAGAGGAAGAATATTGGAGGAGTTCATATTGACCAATGACCTTATTATTCTAAATAAAGATGGAAACCCTCCAACATTTTTAACTATTAATGGCCAGTCTAACATAGATCTGACTCTTGTCAGTTCAAATTTTAGTAGACATATTAAGGATTGGAGAGTTAGTTTGGATTGTTCTACTAGTGACCATAACTTAATTATTTTTAAAATATCAGTATTAGGACGAGAATTTAATTTAGGAAAAGATACAATAACAGATAGACCTTACAATTTAAAAAAAGCAGATTGGGATGGTTTTAAAAAGAGCATTAAGGAAAAATTCAATGACGTAACTAAAACAAAATTAAAAGAACTTAAACCAGAAAAAGCAGTACAAATTTTTACTAAATTATTGACTTGGTGTTGCAATAAAAACATCCCTAGGAAAAATACGAAGGAAAATTCAATACCTTGGTGGTCAAATGAATTAAAAAAACTTAGAACCGATGCGAATAAATCTAAAAAACAACTAGTAAGAGCTAGAAAACTAAATTTTAACGACCTTATTGTCGAATATGAATTAAAATATAAAATAGCCAGAAATAGATATGTAGCCTCTATTAAAAAAGCCAAGAGGAACTCCTGGAAAAATTTTGCAACTAATGAAGGAAACAGGGATCCATGGAGTATTGTGTACAAAATAATACGTAATAAGATCAATAAAGATCAATTTCTTAGTTCAATAAGGCTTCCCTCGGGAGCCCTTACTATGAGCTGGAGAGAGACAATAACTAAACTTCTGGATAAATGTGTTCCTACAGATGAGATGGAAAATGATAATGATATACAAAAAGCTATAAAAATAAGTAATAACCTTTATACTAACTGTAACATGGAGCCCGATATATCACTTGATGAAATTTTACTTTCTATTAAAAAAATTAAAAAACGAAAAGCTCCTGGATTGGATTGCTTCCAGGCTGAATTAATTTTGCAACTTTTTTACATTGATAATAATATCTTATATAACCTATACAATAATTGTCTACGCAACGGAATCTTTCCCAGAAAATGGAAGATCACAAAATTAAAGATAATATTAAAAAACCCTACTAGGGACAAATCACTGCTGAGCTCGTACAGGCCAATAGCATTACTGTCAGTGGTGGGAAAGATCTTCGAACGAATCCTTGTTAATAGAGTACAGACCTATTATAGTTCCCTAGGTTTAGAAAATTGCATGCAGTTTGGATTTAGACCCAAAAAATCAACTGAGGATGCGCTAGTTGCCCTCAAATTAGGCATCACAAGTACACCTAAAAAATATGCCCTAATTATTTTTGTTGATATTGAAGCTGCCTTTGATGGACTATGGTGGCCTGCGATAATCTCAAGGCTAATAAAAGCAGAAACCAGCTCAACTCTTATTAAACTGATTAAAAATTATTTTTACCATAGAAAAGTTATTGTTAACTCAAAATTCGAGAAAATTGAGAGGAATATGCAGAAAGGATGCCCACAGGGCTCAATAATTGGTCCCATGGCGTGGGGCTGGTGTTTGGACGAATTCTTAGAATCATTTCAAAATGAAATTACAGATGAAGATGCTGAAGTCATAGCTTATGCTGATGATTTAGCTATCTTAATTAAGGGCAGCTCAAGGTCAAATTTGGAAACAATTTCTTTAAAAGCTATTAGAATTCTAAATTACTGGTGTCAAAATCATAAACTAAAAATTTCCGTTGACAAAACTTGTGCAATGCTGGTAAAAGGAAGGCTTAATACTGAAAGACTACCTATCGTTAAAATATATAATAAAAAGATAAATTACGTTGAAAAAATAAAGTATTTAGGAATAATTGTTGATAATAAACTAAACTTTATTGAGCATGCAAAGTATATCAGAGGTAAAATTATTAATTTAACTATGGCCCTTAGACGAGTCTCACGCGATACCTGGGGTATCAAGCATAATATTATTAACATCTTGTATTCTGCGGTTTTTCTCCCGATAGTAACTTATGGTTCGGGTCTGTGGTATAATGAAACGCAAAGAACTCACGTTAATAGACAACTATCTGCTACTCAGAGATCTATTCTATTGTTAAGAACTAGGGCTTGTAGAACCACATCAACGGTTGCGATGCAGGTTATAGCTGGGGCTCTCCCCATTGATCTCTCAATAATTAAACAGGCTTTGGTAAACAAAATGAGAAAAAATAAAACAGTAAAATGGAAGACATATGTGTACATAGAAAAAGAAAAGTTGCAGTTAACGGAAGAACATAAAAGAATAAAAGAAGAAAAGAATAAAATAGAAGAAACGCTTTATAATGAATGGCAAGAGAGATGGCGAAATGAAGAAAGAGGAAGATGCACATATGATTTCATTTCTGAGGTTAAATTTAAATTAGAGAATAATTGGTTCAGCCCAAATAGATTCTGCGTATATTTAATTACTGGATACGGCCCTATAAATAGCACTCTTTATAAAAGGAAAAGCTCTGATAACAAAAACTGCTTAATCTGCTGTAGAGAAGAGGAAGAAAATGTCGATCACATACTGTATAAATGCCCGAATTATGAGGAGTTTAGATACCCCGAATTATTTAATACAAATAATGAAAAGAGTAGCCTAATAAATACTAAGATTAAATTTGAAAAGTTTTCTGAATTTGCAACTAAAGTTTTTGAAAGAAGGAGAGAAAGAATTATATACCTAGAAAGTAGCGGATCCGCCTCCACGATGGCAGGGACGGACAACGCCGGAACCTCTTCTGGCGGCCAAGTGATCCTATAAAACCTAAAACCTGAAACAAAGAAAACAACTAAACAACAAAAATTTACAAAATCGATTTATAATATGAAAGTTTAAATTAAACTTAAACTTAAATCTAAAGTTAAAAAAGCTAAAGTCAAAACAAAATTAAAATTATAATAATTGTAATATTTACATTAAACTTGAAAAAGAATATTAATAGATAAACTACACTAAATAAATTGATATCACCCAGCATAAATACAAAAATAGGAATAATTAAAACTTTATGAATAAGGCGGCAATGAGCCAACGCTCGAGCTGCAAAACATTAGGTAATAAAAATGAAAAATGAAATGAAAATGTCCCTATCTACTCCCCTCAGGGGCTGTGGCCGTTCCTGGACCGACTCCGGTCGGGTCAGGGACGGACACAGTATGGGCTTTAGCGGGCCCAGGGTTACCCGAGCTCTTAGCACACCGTAAACCAGTGGTCATGTTTCGCTGGAACGGGGGTCTTGCCTTAACCGGCCGGACCGCGAGGATGACAATCTCTATAAAAAATCCCTCACCCTAAGGTATGGCGCGCGCCGAAGGGGTGCGTTCCGGACTTTGCGCCGGAGCGTGGCCGGTGGGTGCACCGGTTGCTAGCGGCCAACCTCCGGGAAATGGCTGCCCCCGGTTGTATTTAAGCCTTGCCGGGGCAAGGCGGCTCTGCCTCGGTCGACCTTTAATTCCGACCACGCTCGTGGGACCAATTATGAGTACTAAAAATAAATCAAAAACTGAATAGATAAATGATGATGGAGGTGAAGGAGGGGAGTTACCGGAATGTTCGGTTGAGATAGAGATGATGCCGGAATCGGTTACTAGAGCACACAGTAGGCGTGGTTCTGCCTCATCTGTTGTTGCCGATGATGCTTCCGGTCCGTCGTCGTTGTCTTCGAAAAGAACTAAGCGAAGGAAGACCGGCGACCTGGAATTGGAAAATTTAAATTTTGGAGCGAAAGAAATTGAAAATCTGAGCAAAAGTTCAGAGAAAAGTAAAGAAAATGAAATAAACAAGAACATAAAAGAAATACAGGAAGAAAGAGCAAAATTAGAAACATTTTTATTAGACGATTCGAATAAAGTAACTAAAACGGCAATTAAATTCATTCTAGAGAAGTGGTCAGTTTTGGTAAATAAAATGCAGAACATTGTATTGGAAAATGAAATCTTAAAGACAAAAAATCAGATGATTGATGCGCAAAAGATTTCTTTCGCGCAGATGGCGTCGCGTCCTGCAGCGTCGACATCGTTAGGTTTAAATATATTAGAAAAGGCTAAAGTAAAAGATGATTATGAAACTATTTTATTAAAACCGGACAAAGATTGCGATAATAGAAATAATGAAGAATTGAAAAAAGATGTCATGTGCAAATTAAATGAAACTAGTAAAAAATTAAAATCAGAAATATAAGGCAGATGAAGCAAAAAGGTATAATTGTCCAGGTAAGTAGTAAGAAAGATGTAGATTTAATACAAAAAAGTGATTTGGGTTCCATTGGCTTAAAAATAGAAAAACCAAAGAAGGTTAACCCTTCTATTATCATCTATGATGTAGAAAAGGAATACACCAAAGAAGCCCTTTTGGAGAATTTTATAAATAAAAATTTAGATCAGAATGTTATTGATAATTTTAGCGAAACAAAAAAAGAAATAGAATTTAGGCACTGTTTCAAAGCGAAAGATGACAGAGTCAACTGGATTGTCCAAATCCCAAAAGAAATATATAACGTATTATTAAGTAAAGGTAAAATATATATGATGTGGAGGATATATAGAATAAAAGAATTTTTAAACACAGTTCGCTGTTTCAAGTGCCATGGGCATGGCCATATTGCGAAATATTGCAACGCACCGGATCAGCTTTGCGAATTTTGCGGCTCCAAGGAGCATAGTAGAGAGAATTGTACAAAAAAAGAGAATCCGGTGTGTATAAATTGCATGCGTTCAAAAAGAAAAGATATAAATCACAATGTAAAGAGTAAAGAATGCCCGGAGTACTTAAGATATTTGGAAATATTTAAATCTAAACTAAAGTGGAGCTAAGAATTGGGCAAATAAATGCACAAAGATCGTCAGCTGCTGCTACAGAGCTCGAAATTTTAATTCAAGAATGTAATATAGATATTTTATGTATACAAGAACCCTATAACTTTATGAGTAAAGTTAGGGGGTATAATTCAAAAGATTTAAAAATCATTCAACCTGAAGGTAAAACCCCCTGGGTAGCGGCAGCCCTAAAACATACAAAATTTAATATTTTAGTATTTCCGAGCATGAGCGAGCATATTTTATTTTTTAAAGTATACACAAGCGCATGTGATTTTTATATAATTAATTTGTATTGTCAATTTTCTTTACAATTAGATAATTTTTTACAACTTTTACATAATATTTTAGATAAAATTAGAGGAGAAAAATATATTATTACTGTAGATTCCAATTCCAAGTCCGAGTTATGGTACGCTAAAGAAACAGATGATAGAGGTAAACTCTTTGTAGACTTTATTTTGGAGAATAATCTAATTATTTTGAACGAGGTTAGTAATCCCCCTACCTTCATGACCGCGTATTGCCAGTCAAATATAGATATAACACTAGTGAGCCCTAATTTTAGCAATTCAATAAAGGACTGGAAAGTCAACCTTAACTGCGCTACTAGTGATCATAATTTAATCACTTTCAGTATTATAATAGATGATCAGAATAAAACTAAAAATTTAAATAGAATGATAAAACCGGAAAGACCTTTTAATTTAAAAAGAGCCGATTGGGAACAATTTAACAAAAATATAAAAGAAAAATTTACACATGGCATAAAGGAAAAATTAGAAACAAATAAACCCGATAGTGCTGTAAAATTATTCAATAAAACTCTTACCTCCTGCTGCCAACAAAGCATACCTCGAAAAAGCGTAAAAGCCAACTCAGTCCCCTGGTGGACGGAAGAATTGAAAATGCTGAAAAATAATGTTAATAAAAATAAAAAACAATTAACTAGAGCTAAGAAACTGAATTTTACTAATCTCAACCCGGAATATGAATTGAAATTTAAAATAGCTAGAAATAGATATGTCGCTACGATAAGGAGAACTAAAAAACAAACATGGAGAAATTTTGTCACAAGGGTTGGTAATGATGATCCATGGAGCATGATTTACAAAATAATAAGAAATAAAATTAACAAAGAAGAATTTTTAAGCTCTATTATTCTCCCATCTGGTGACACTACTAAGAGTTGGAAAGAAACCGTAAACATATTGTTAGATAAATGTGTGCCTGAAGACTTGGAAAATGAAACCGAACAACAAAGAATATTAATAATGGATAATGATCAATATAAAAATTATAATTTAGAACCGGAAATCACGCACGACGAAATCTTCATGTCTATTAAAAAATGTAAAAAGCGTAAAGCCCCTGGAGCCGATGGCTTTCAGTCGGAACTTATCTTAAAAATATGGCAAGTTGATAAATCTATTTTATATAACTTATATAATAACTGCATGCGAAATTCTATCTTTCCAAAAGAGTGGAAGACTGCAATATTAAAAATCATTTTGAAAAACCCAACTAAAGACAAATTTATTCTCAGTTCATATAGGCCAATTGCATTACTATCCACAGTAGGCAAAATTTTTGAACGTATACTGATAGAAAGAATTCAAACACTTTACAATGAAAAT
>CATOQN010000054.1:0-15000 GCA_951802745.1 Nomada flava | reverse complement strand
CTTGACCGAGAGGGCAAAGCAATACGCCGCTGGGAGTTTGCTTGCAGAGAGGCGAAAGCAACACGCCGCTGGAGATTTCCTTGACCGAGAGGCAAAGCAATACGCCGCTGGGAGTTTGCTTGCAGAGAGGCGAAAGCAACACGCCGCTGGAGATTTCCTTGACCGAGAGGCAAAGCAATACGCCGCTGGGAGTTTGCTTGCAGAGAGGCGAAAGCAACACGCCGCTGGAGATTTCCTTGACCGAGAGGCAAAGCAATACGCCGCTGGGAGTTTGCTTGCAGAGAGGCGAAAGCAACACGCCGCTGGAGATTTCCTTGACCGAGAGGCAAAGCAATACGCCGCTGGGAGTTTGCTTGCAGAGAGGCGAAAGCAACACGCCGCTGGAGATTTCCTTGACCGAGAGGCAAAGCAATACGCCGCTGGGAGTTTGCTTGCAGAGAGGCGAAAGCAACACGCCGCTGGAGATTTCTCTTGACCGAGAGGCAAAGCAATACGCCGCTGGGAGTTTGCTTGCAGAGAGGCGAAAGCAACACGCCGCTGGAGATTTCCTTGACCGAGAGGCAAAGCAATACGCCGCTGGAGTTTGCTTGCAGAGAGGCGAAAGCAACACGCCGCTGGAGATTTCCTTGACCGAGAGGCAAAGCAATACGCCGCTGGGAGTTTGCTTGCAGAGAGGCGAAAGCAACACGCCGCTGGAGATTTCCTTGACCGAGAGGCAAAGCAATACGCCGCTGGGAGTTTGCTTGCAGAGAGGCGAAGCAACACGCCGCTGGAGATTTCCTTGACCGAGAGGCAAAGCAATACGCCGCTGGGAGTTTGCTTGCAGAGAGGCGAAAGCAACACGCCGCTGGAGATTTCCTTGACCGAGAGGCAAAGCAATACGCCGCTGGGAGTTTGCTTGCAGAGAGGCGAAAGCAAGACGCCGCTGGAGATTTCCTTGACCGAGAGGCAAAGCAATACGCCGCTGGGAGTTTGCTTGCAGAGAGGCGAAAGCAATACGCCGCTGGAGATTTCCTTGACCGAGAGGCAAAGCAATACGCCGCTGGGAGTTTGCTTGCAGAGAGGCGAAAGCAATACGCCGCTGGAGATTTCCTTGACCGAGAGGCAAAGCAATACGCCGCTGGGAGTTTGCTTGCAGAGAGGCGAAAGCAATACGCCGCTGGAGATTTCCTTGACCGAGAGGCAAAGCAATACGCCGCTGGGAGTTTGCTTGCAGAGAGGCGAAAGCAATACGCCGCTGGAGATTTCCTTGACCGAGAGGCAAAGCAATACGCCGCTGGGAGTTTGCTTGCAGAGAGGCGAAAGCATCACGCCGCTGGAGATTTCCTTGACCGAGAGGCAAAGCAATACGCCGCTGGGAGTTTGCTTGCAGAGAGGCGAAAGCAACACGCCGCTGGAGATTTCCTTGACCGAGAGGCAAAGCAATACGCCGCTGGGAGTTTGCTTGCAGAGAGGCGAAAGCAATACGCCGCTGGAGATTTCCTTGACCGAGAGGCAAAGCAATACGCCGCTGGGAGTTTGCTTGCAGAGAGGCGAAAGCAATACGCCGCTGGAGATTTCCTTGACCGAGAGGCAAAGCAATACGCCGCTGGGAGTTTGCTTGCAGAGAGGCGAAAGCAATACGCCGCTGGAGATTTCCTTGACCGAGAGCAAAGCAATACGCCGCTGGGAGTTTGCTTGCAGAGAGGCGAAAGCAATACGCCGCTGGAGATTTCCTTGACCGAGAGGCAAAGCAATACGCCGCTGGGAGTTTGCTTGCAGAGAGGCGAAAGCAATACGCCGCTGGAGATTTCCTTGACCGAGAGGCAAAGCAATACGCCGCTGGGAGTTTGCTTGCAGAGAGAGGCGAAAGCAATACGCCGCTGGAGATTCTTCCTTGACCGAGAGGCAAAGCAATACGCCGCTGGGAGTTTGCTTGCAGAGAGGCGAAAGCAATACGCCGCTGGAGATTTCCTTGACCGAGAGGCAAAGCAATACGCCGCTGGGAGTTTGCTTGCAGAGAGGCGAAAGCAATACGCCGCTGGAGATTTCCTTGACCGAGAGGCAAAGCAATACGCCGCTGGGAGTTTGCTTGCAGAGAGGCGAAAGCAATACGCCGCTGGAGATTTCCTTGACCGAGAGGCAAAGCAATACGCCGCTGGGAGTTTGCTTGCAGAGAGGCGAAAGCAACACGCCGCTGGAGATTTCCTTGACCGAGAGGCAAAGCAATACGCCGCTGGGAGTTTGCTTGCAGAGAGGCGAAAGCAACTACGCCGCTGGGAGTTTGCTTGAGAGGGAAAACGCGGATTTCCTTGACCGAGAGGCAAAGCAATACGCCGCTGGGAGTTTGCTTGCAGAGAGGCGAAAGCAACACGCCGCTGGAGATTTCCTTGACCGAGAGGCAAAGCAATACGCCGCTGGGAGTTTGCTTGCAGAGAGGCGAAAGCAACACGCCGCTGGAGATTTCCTTGACCGAGAGGCAAAGCAATACGCCGCTGGGAGTTTGCTTGCAGAGAGGCGAAAGCAACACGCCGCTGGAGATTTCCTTGACCGAGAGGCAAAGCAATACGCCGCTGGGAGTTTGCTTGCAGAGAGGCGAAAGCAACACGCCGCTGGAGATTTCCTTGACCGAGAGGCAAAGCAATACGCCGCTGGAGTTTGCTTGCAGAGAGGCGAAAGCAACACGCCGCTGGAGATTTCCTTGACCGAGAGGCAAAGCAATACGCCGCTGGGAGTTTGCTTGCAGAGAGGCGAAAGCAATACGCCGCTGGAGATTTCCTTGACCGAGAGGCAAAGCAATACGCCGCTGGGAGTTTGCTTGCAGAGAGGCGAAAGCAATACGCCGCTGGAGATTTCCTTGACCGAGAGGCAAAGCAATACGCCGCTGGGAGTTTGCTTGCAGAGAGGCGAAAGCAATACGCCGCTGGAGATTTCTTGACCGAGAGGCAAAGCAATACGCCGCTGGGAGTTTGCTTGCAGAGAGGCGAAAGCAATACGCCGCTGGAGATTTCCTTGACCGAGAGGCAAAGCAATACGCCGCTGGGAGTTTGCTTGCAGAGAGGGCGAAAGCAATACGCCGCTGGAGATTTCCTTGACCGAGAGGCAAAGCAATACGCCGCTGGGAGTTTGCTTGCAGAGAGGCGAAAGCAATACGCCGCTGGAGATTTCCTTGACCGAGAGGCAAAGCAATACGCCGCTGGGAGTTTGCTTGCAGAGAGGCGAAAGCAATACGCCGCTGGAGATTTCCTTGACCGAGAGGCAAAGCAATACGCCGCTGGGAGTTTGCTTGCAGAGAGGCGAAAGCAATACGCCGCTGGAGATTTCCTTGACCGAGAGGCAAAGCAATACGCCGCTGGGAGTTTGCTTGCAGAGAGGCGAAAGCAATACGCCGCTGGAGATTTCCTTGACCGAGAGGCAAAGCAATACGCCGCTGGGGAGTTTGCTTGCAGAGAGGCGAAAGCAACACGCCGCTGGAGATTTCCTTGACCGAGAGGCAAAGCAATACGCCGCTGGGAGTTTGCTTGCAGAGAGGCGAAAGCAAACACGCCGCTGGAGATTTCCTTGACCGAGAGGCAAAAGCAATACGACCGCTGGGAGTTTGCTTGCAGAGAGGCGAAAGCAACACGCCGCTGGAGATTTCCTTGACCGAGAGGCAAAGCAATACGCCGCTGGGAGTTTGCTTGCAGAGAGGCGAAAGCAACACGCCGCTGGAGATTTCCTTGACCGAGAGGCAAAGCAATACGCCGCTGGGAGTTTGCTTGCAGAGAGGCGAAAGCAACACGGCGCTGGAGATTTCCTTGACCGAGAGGCAAAGCAATACGCCGCTGGGAGTTTGCTTGCAGAGAGGCGAAAGCAACACGCCGCTGGAGATTTCCTTGACCGAGAGGCAAAGCAATACGCCGCTGGGAGTTTGCTTGCAGAGAGGCGAAAGCAACACGCCGCTGGAGATTTCCTTGACCGAGAGGCAAAGCAATACGCCGCTGGGAGTTTGCTTGCAGAGAGGCGAAAGCAACACGCCGCTGGAGATTTCCTTGACCGAGAGGCAAAGCAATACGCCGCTGGGAGTTTGCTTGCAGAGAGGCGAAAGCAACACGCCGCTGGAGATTTCCTTGACCGAGAGGCAAAGCAATACGCCGCTGGTAGTTTGCTTGCAGAGAGGGCGAAAGCAACACGCCGCTGGAGATTTCCTTGACCGAGGAGGCAAAGCAATACGCCGCTGGGAGTTTGCTTGCAGAGAGGCGAAAGCAAACACGCCGCTGGAGATTTCCTTGACCGAGAGGCAAAGCAATACGCCGCTGGGAGTTTGCTTGCAGAGAGGCGAAAGCAACTACGCCGCTGGAGATTTCCTTGACCGAGAGCAAAGCATACTACGCCGCTGGGAGTTTGCTTGCAGAGAGGCGAAAGCAATACGCCGCTGGAGATTTCCTTGACCGAGAGGCAAAGCAATACGCCGCTGGGAGTTTGCTTGCAGAGAGGCGAAAGCAATACGCCGCTGGAGATTTCCTTGACCGAGAGGCAAAGCAATACGCCGCTGGGAGTTTGCTTGCAGAGAGGCGAAAGCAATACGCCGCTGGAGATTTCCTTGACCGAGAGGCAAAGCAATACGCCGCTGGGAGTTTGCTTGCAGAGAGGCGAAAGCAATACGCCGCTGGAGATTTCCTTGACCGAGAGGCAAAGCAATACGCCGCTGGGAGTTTGCTTGCAGAGAGGCGAAAGCAATACGCCGCTGGAGATTTCCTTGACCGAGAGGCAAAGCAATACGCCGCTGGGAGTTTGCTTGCAGAGAGGCGAAAGCAATACGCCGCTGGAGATTTCCTTGACCGAGAGGCAAAGCAATACGCCGCTGGGAGTTTGCTTGCAGAGAGGCGAGAAGCAATACGCCGCTGGAGATTTCCTTGACCGAGAGAGGCAAAGCAATACGCCGCTGGAGTTTGCTTGCAGAGAGGCGAAAGCAATACGCCGCTGGAGATTTCCTTGACCGAGAGGCAAAGCATACGCCGCTGGAGTTTGCTTGCAGAGAGGCGAAAGCAATACGCCGCTGGAGATTTCCTTGACCGAGAGGCAAAGCAATACGCCGCTGGGAGTTTGCTTGCAGAGAGGCGAAAGCATACGCCGCTGGAGATTTCCTTGACCGAGAGGCAAAGCAATACGCCGCTGGAGTTTGCTTGCAGAGAGTGCGAAAGCAATACGCCGCTGGAGATTTCCTTGACCGAGAGGCAAAGCAATTACGCCGCTGGGAGTTTGCTTGCAGAGAGGCGAAAGCAGTACGCCGCTGGAGATTTCCTTGACCGAGAGGCAAAGCAATACGCCGCTGGGAGTTTGCTTGCAGAGAGGCGAAAGCAATACGCCGCTGGAGATTTCCTTGACCGAGAGGCAAAGCAATACGCCGCTGGGAGTTTGCTTGCAGAGAGGCGAAAGCAATACGCCGCTGGAGATTTCCTTGACCGAGAGGCAAAGCAATACGCCGCTGGGAGTTTGCTTGCAGAGAGGCGAAAGCAATACGCCGCTGGAGATTTCCTTGACCGAGAGGCAAAGCAATACGCCGCTGGGAGTTTGCTTGCAGAGAGGCGAAAGCAATACGCCGCTGGAGATTTCCTTGACCGGAGAGGCAAAGCAATACGCCGCTGGGAGTTTGCTTGCAGAGAGGCGAAAGCAATACGCCGCTGGAGATTTCCTTGACCGAGAGGCAAAGCAATACGCCGCTGGGGAGGTTTGCTTGCAGAGAGGCGAAAGCAATACGCCGCTGGAGATTTCTTGACCGAGAGGCAAAGCAATACGCCGCTGGGAGTTTGCTTGCAGAGAGGCGAAAGCAATACGCCGCTGGAGATTTCCTTGACCGAGAGGCAAAGCAATACGCCGCTGGGAGTTTGCTTGCAGAGAGGCGAAAGCAATACGCCGCTGGAGATTTCCTTGACCGAGAGGCAAAGCAATACGCCGCTGGGAGTTTGCTTGCAGAGAGGCGAAAGCAATACGCCGCTGGAGATTTCCTTGACCGAGAGGCAAAGCAATACGCCGCTGGGAGTTTGCTTGCAGAGAGGCGAAAGCAATACGCCGCTGGAGATTTCCTTGACCGAGAGCAAAGCAATACGCCGCTGGGAGTTTGCTTGCAGAGAGGCGAAAGCAATACGCCGCTGGAGATTTCCTTGACCGAGAGGCAAAGCAATACGCCGCTGGGAGTTTGCTTGCAGAGAGGCGAAAGCAATACGCCGCTGGAGATTTCCTTGACCGAGAGGCAAAGCAATACGCCGCTGGGAGTTTGCTTGCAGAGAGGCGAAAGCAATACGCCGCTGGAGATTTCCTTGACCGAGAGGCAAAGCAATACGCCGCTGGGAGTTTGCTTGCAGAGAGGCGAAAGCAATACGCCGCTGGAGATTTCCTTGACCGAGAGGCAAAGCAATACGCCGCTGGGAGTTTGCTTGCAGAGAGGCGAAAGCAATACGCCGCTGGAGATTTCCTTGACCGAGAGGCAAAGCAATACGCCGCTGGGAGTTTGCTTGCAGAGAGGCGAAAGCAATACGCCGCTGGAGATTTCCTTGACCGAGAGGCAAAGCAATACGCCGCTGGGAGTTTGCTTGCAGAGAGGCGAAAGCAATACGCCGCTGGAGATTTCCTTGACCGAGAGGCAAAGCAATACGCCGCTGGGAGTTTGCTTGCAGAGAGGCGAAAGCAAACGCCGCTGGAGATTTCCTTGACCGAGAGGCAAAGCAATACGCGCTGGGAGTTTGCTTGCAGAGAGGCGAAAGCAACTACGCCGCTGGAGATTTCCTTGACCGAGAGGCAAAGCAATACGCCGCTGGGAGTTTGCTTGCAGAGAGGCGAAAGCAACACGCCGCTGGAGATTTCCTTGACCGAGAGGCAAAGCAATACGCCGCTGGGAGTTTGCTTGCAGAGAGGCGAAAGCAACACGCCGCTGGAGATTTCCTTGACCGAGAGGCAAAGCAATACGCCGCTGGGAGTTTGCTTGCAGAGAGGCGAAAGCAACACGCCGCTGGAGATTTCCTTGACCGAGAGGCAAAGCAATACGCCGCTGGGAGTTTGCTTGCAGAGAGGCGAAAGCAACACGCCGCTGGAGATTTCCTTGACCGAGAGGCAAAGCAATACGCCGCTGGGAGTTTGCTTGCAGAGAGGCGAAAGCAACACGCCGCTGGAGATTTCCTTGACCGAGAGGCAAAGCAATACGCCGCTGGGAGTTTGCTTGCAGAGAGGCGAAAGCAACACGCCGCTGGAGATTTCCTTGACCGAGAGGCAAAGCAATACGCCGCTGGGAGTTTGCTTGCAGAGAGGCGAAAGCAACACGCCGCTGGAGATTTCCTTGACCGAGAGGCATAAGCAATACGCCGCTGGGAGTTTGCTTGCAGAGAGGCGAAAGCAACACGCCGCTGGAGATTTCCTTGACCGAGAGGCAGAAGCAATACGCCGCTGGTAGTTTGCTTGCAGAGAGGCGAAAGCAATACGCCGCTGGAGATTTCCTTGACCGAGAGGCAAAGCAATACGCCGCTGGGAGTTTGCTTGCAGAGAGGCGAAAGCAATACGCCGCTGGAGATTTCCTTGACCGAGAGGCAAAGCAATACGCCGCTGGGAGTTTGCTTGCAGAGAGGCGAAAGCAATACGCCGCTGGAGATTTCCTTGACCGAGAGGCAAAGCAATACGCCGCTGGAGTTTGCTTGCAGAGAGGCGAAAGCAATACGCCGCTGGAGATTTCCTTGACCGAGAGGCAAAGCAATACGCCGCTGGGAGTTTGCTTGCAGAGAGGCGAAAGCAATACGCCGCTGGAGATTTCCTTGACCGAGAGGCAAAGCAATACGCCGCTGGGAGTTTGCTTGCAGAGAGGCGAAAGCATACGCCGCTGGAGATTTCCTTGACCGAGAGGCAAAGCAATACGCCGCTGGGAGTTTGCTTGCAGAGAGGCGAAAGCAATACGCCGCTGGAGATTTCCTTGACCGAGAGGCAAAGCAATACGCCGCTGGGAGTTTGCTTGCAGAGAGGCGAAAGCAATACGCCGCTGGAGATTTCCTTGACCGAGAGGCAAAGCAATTACGCCGCTGGGAGTTTGCTTGCAGAGAGGCGAAAGCAATACGCCGCTGGAGATTTCCTTGACCGAGAGGCAAAGCAATACGCCGCTGGGAGTTTGCTTGCAGAGAGGCGAAAGCAATACGCCGCTGGAGATTTCCTTGACCGAGAGGCAAAGCAATACGCCGCTGGGAGTTTGCTTGCAGAGAGGCGAAAGCAATACGCCGCTGGAGATTTCCTTGACCGAGAGGCAAAGCAATACGCCGCTGGGAGTTTGCTTGCAGAGAGGCGAAAGCAGTACGCCCGCTGGAGATTTCCTTGACCGAGAGGCAAAGCAATACGCCGCTGGGAGTTTGCTTGCAGAGAGGCGAAAGCAATACGCCGCTGGAGATTTCCTTGACCGAGAGGCAAAGCAATACGCCGCTGGGAGTTTGCTTGCAGAGAGGCGAAAGCAATACGCCGCTGGAGATTTCCTTGACCGAGAGGCAAAGCAATACGCCGCTGGGAGTTTGCTTGCAGAGAGGCGAAAGCATACGCCGCTGGAGATTTCCTTGACCGAGAGGCAAAGCAATACGCCGCTGGGAGTTTGCTTGCAGAGAGGCGAAAGCAACACGCCGCTGGAGAATTTCCTTGACCGAGAGGCAAAGCAATACGCCGCTGGGAGTTTGCTTGCAGAGAGGCGAAAGCAATACGCCGCTGGAGATTTCCTTGACCGAGAGGCAAAGCAATACGCCGCTGGGAGTTTGCTTGCAGAGAGGCGAAAGCAATACGCCGCTGGAGATTTCCTTGACCGAGAGGCAAAGCAATACGCCGCTGGGAGTTTGCTTGCAGAGAGGCGAAAGCAAGTACGCCGCTGGAGATTTCCTTGACCGAGAGGCAAAGCAATACGCCGCTGGGAGTTTGCTTGCAGAGAGGCGAAAGCAATACGCCGCTGGAGATTTCCTTGACCGAGAGGCAAAGCAATACGCCGCTGGGAGTTTGCTTGCAGAGAGGCGAAAGCAATACGCCGCTGGAGATTTCCTTGACCGAGAGGCAAAGCAATACGCCGCTGGGAGTTTGCTTGCAGAGAGGCGAAAGCAATACGCCGCTGGAGATTTCCTTGACCGAGAGGCAAAGCAATACGCCGCTGGGAGTTTGCTTGCAGAGAGGCGAAAGCAATACGCCGCTGGAGATTTCCTTGACCGAGAGGCAAAGCAATACGCCGCTGGGAGGTTTGCTTGCAGAGAGGCGAAAGCAATACGCCGCTGGAGATTTCCTTGACCGAGAGGCAAAGCAATACGCCGCTGGGAGTTTGCTTGCAGAGAGGCGAAAGCAATACGCCGCTGGAGATTTCCTTGACCGAGAGGCAAAGCAATACGCCGCTGGGAGTTTGCTTGCAGAGAGGCGAAAGCAATACGCCGCTGGAGATTTCCTTGACCGAGAGGCAAAGCAATACGCCGCTGGGAGTTTGCTTGCAGAGAGGCGAAAGCAATACGCCGCTGGAGATTTCCTTGACCGAGAGGCAAAGCAATACGCCGCTGGGAGTTTGCTTGCAGAGAGGCGAAAGCAATACGCCGCTGGAGATTTCCTTGACCGAGAGGCAAAGCAATACGCCGCTGGGAGTTTGCTTGCAGAGAGGCGAAAGCAATACGCCGCTGGAGATTTCCTTGACCGAGAGGCAAAGCAATACGCCGCTGGGAGTTTGCTTGCAGAGAGGGCGAAAGCAATACGCCGCTGGAGATTTCCTTGACCGAGAGGCAAAGCAATACGCCGCTGGGAGTTTGCTTGCAGAGAGGCGAAAGCAATACGCCGCTGGAGATTTCCTTGACCGAGAGGCAAAGCAATACGCCGCTGGGAGTTTGCTTGCAGAGAGGCGAAAGCAATACGCCGCTGGAGATTTCCTTGACCGAGAGGCAAAGCAATACGCCGCTGGAGTTTGCTTGCAGAGAGGCGAAAGCAATACGCCGCTGGAGATTTCCTTGACCGAGAGGCAAAGCAATACGCCCGCTGGGAGTTTGCTTGCAGAGAGGCGAAAGCAACTACGCCGCTGGAGATTTCCTTGACCGAGAGGGCAAAGCAATACGCCGCTGGGAGTTTGCTTGCAGAGAGGCGAAAGCAATCACGCCGCTGGAGATTTCCTTGACCGAGAGGCAAAGCAATACGCCGCTGGGAGTTTGCTTGCAGAGAGGCGAAAGCAATACGCCGCTGGAGATTTCCTTGACCGAGAGGCAAAGCAATACGCCGCTGGGAGTTTGCTTGCAGAGAGGCGAAAGCAATACGCCGCTGGAGATTTCCTTGACCGAGAGGCAAAGCAATACGCCGCTGGGAGTTTGCTTGCAGAGAGGCGAAAGCAACACGCCGCTGGAGATTTCCTTGACCGAGAGGCAAAGCAATACGCCGCTGGGAGTTTGCTTGCAGAGAGGCGAAAGCAATCACGCCGCTGGAGATTTCCTTGACCGAGAGGCAAAGCAATACGCCGCTGGGAGTTTGCTTGCAGAGAGGCGAAAGCAACACGCCGCTGGAGATTTCCTTGACCGAGAGGCAAAGCAATACGCCGCTGGGAGTTTTGCTTGCAGAGAGGCGAAAGCAACACGCCCGCTGGAGATTTCCTTGACCGAGAGGCAAAGCAATACGCCCGCTGGGAGTTTGCTTGCAGAGAGGCGAAAGCAACACGCCGCTGGAGATTTCCTTGACCGAGAGGCAAAGCAATACGCCGCTGGGAGTTTGCTTGCAGAGAGGCGAAAGCAACACGCCGCTGGAGATTTCCTTGACCGAGAGGCAAAGCAATACGCCGCTGGGAGTTTGCTTGCAGAGAGGCGAAAGCAACACGCCGCTGGAGATTTCCTTGACCGAGAGCAAAGCAATACGCCGCTGGAGTTTGCTTGCAGAGAGAGCGAAAGCAACACGCCGCTGGAGATTTCCTTGACCGAGAGGCAAAGCAATACGCCGCTGGGAGTTTGCTTGCCAGAGAGGCGAAAGCAACACGCCGCTGGAGATTTCCTTGACCGAGAGGCAAAGCAATACGCCGCTGGGAGTTTGCTTGCAGAGAGGCGAAAGCAACACGCCGCTGGAGATTTCCTTGACCGAGAGGCAAAGCAATACGCCGCTGGGAGTTTGCTTGCAGAGAGGCGAAAGCAACACGCCGCTGGAGATTTCCTTGACCGAGAGGGCAAAGCAATACGCCGCTGGGAGTTTGCTTGCAGAGAGGCGAAAGCAACACGCCGCTGGAGATTTCCTTGACCGAGAGGCAAAGCAATACGCCGCTGGGAGTTTGCTTGCAGAGAGGCGAAAGCAACACGCCGCTGGAGATTTCTTGACCGAGAGGCAAAGCAATACGCCGCTGGGAGTTTGCTTGCAGAGAGGCGAAAGCAACACGCCGCTGGAGATTTCCTTGACCGAGAGGCAAAGCAATACGCCGCTGGGAGTTTGCTTGCAGAGAGGCGAAAGCAAACACGCCGCTGGAGATTTCCTTGACCGAGAGGCAAAGCAATACGCCGCTGGGAGTTTGCTTGCAGAGAGGCGAAAGCAACACGCCGCTGGAGATTTCCTTGACCGAGAGGCAAAGCAATACGCCGCTGGGAGTTTGCTTGCAGAGAGGCGAAAGCAATACGCCGCTGGAGATTTCCTTGACCGAGAGGCAAAGCAATACGCCGCTGGGAGTTTGCTTGCAGAGAGGCGAAAGCAACTACGCCGCTGGAGATTTCCTTGACCGAGAGGCAAAGCAATACGCCGCTGGGAGTTTGCTTGCAGAGAGGCGAAAGCAACACGCCGCTGGAGATTTCCTTGACCGAGAGGCAAAGCAATACGCCGCTGGGAGTTTGCTTGCAGAGAGGCGAAAGCAACACGCCGCTGGAGATTTCCTTGACCGAGAGGCAAAGCAATACGCCGCTGGGAGTTTGCCTTGCAGAGAGGCGAAAGCAACACGCCGCTGGAGATTTCCTTGACCGAGAGGCAAAGCAATACGCCGCTGGGAGTTTGCTTGCAGAGAGGCGAAAGCAACACGCCGCTGGAGATTTCCTTGACCGAGAGGCAAAGCAATACGCCGCTGGGGAGTTTGCTTGCAGAGAGGCGAAAGCAACACGCCGCTGGAGATTTCCTTGACCGAGAGGCAAAGCAATACGCCGCTGGGAGTTTGCTTGCAGAGAGGCGAAAGCAACACGCCCGCTGGAGATTTCCTTGACCGAGAGGCAAAGCAATACGCCGCTGGGAGTTTGCTTGCAGAGAGGCGAAAGCAACACGCCGCTGGAGATTTCCTTGACCGAGAGGCAAAGCAATACGCCGCTGGGAGTTTGCTTGCAGAGAGGCGAAAGCAACACGCCGCTGGAGATTTCCTTGACCGAGAGGCAAAGCAATACGCCGCTGGGAGTTTGCTTGCAGAGAGGCGAAAGCAACACGCCGCTGGAGATTTCCTTGACCGAGAGGCAAAGCAATACGCCGCTGGGAGTTTGCTTGCAGAGAGGCGAAAGCAACTACGCCGCTGGAGATTTCCTTGACCGAGAGGCAAAGCAATACGCCGCTGGGAGTTTGCTTGCAGAGAGGCGAAAGCAACTACGCCGCTGGAGATTTCCTTGACCGAGAGGCAAAGCAATACGCCGCTGGGAGTTTGCTTGCAGAGAGGCGAAAGCAACACGCCGCTGGAGATTTCCTTGACCGAGAGGCAAAGCAATACGCCGCTGGGAGTTTGCTTGCAGAGAGGCGAAAGCAATCACGCCGCTGGAGATTTCCTTGACCGAGAGGCAAAGCAATACGCCGCTGGGAGTTTGCTTGCGAGAGGCGAAAGCAACTACGCCGCTGGAGATTTCCTTGACCGAGAGGCAAAGCAATACGCCGCTGGGAGTTTGCTTGCAGAGAGGCGAAAGCAACACGCCGCTGGAGATTTCCTTGACCGAGAGGCAAAGCAATACGCCGCTGGGAGTTTGCTTGCAGAGAGGCGAAAGCAATACGCCGCTGGAGATTTCCTTGACCGAGAGGCAAAGCAATACGCCGCTGGGAGTTTGCTTGCAGAGAGGCGAAAGCAACTACGCCGCTGGAGATTTCCTTGACCGAGAGGCAAAGCAATACGCCGCTGGGAGTTTGCTTGCAGAGAGGCGAAAGCAACACGCCGCTGGAGATTTCCTTGACCGAGAGGCAAAGCAATACGCCGCTGGGAGTTTGCTTGCAGAGAGGCGAAAGCAACTACGCCGCTGGAGGATTTCCTTGACCGAGAGGCAAAGCAATACGCCGCTGGGAGTTTGCTTGCAGAGAGGCCGAAAGCAATACGCCGCTGGAGATTTCCTTGACCGAGAGGCAAAGCAATACGCCGCTGGGAGTTTGCTTGCAGAGAGGCGAAAGCAATACGCCGCTGGAGATTTCCTTGACCGAGAGGCAAAGCAATACGCCGCTGGGAGTTTGCTTGCAGAGAGGCGAAAGCAATACGCCGCTGGAGATTTCCTTGACCGAGAGGCAAAGCAATACGCCGCTGGGAGTTTGCTTGCAGAGAGGCGAAAGCAATACGCCGCTGGAGATTTCCTGACCGAGAGGCAAAGCAATACGCCGCTGGGAGTTTGCTTGCAGAGAGGCGAAAGCAATACGCCGCTGGAGATTTCCTTGACCGAGAGGCAAAGCAATACGCCGCTGGGAGTTTTGCTTGCAGAGAGGCGAAAGCAATACGCCGCTGGAGATTTCCTTGACCGAGAGGCAAAAGCAATACGCCGCTGGGAGTTTGCTTGCAGAGAGGCGAAAGCAATACGCCGCTGGAGATTTCCTTGACCGAGAGGCAAAGCAATACGCCGCTGGGAGTTTGCTTGCAGAGAGGCGAAAGCAATACGCCGCTGGAGATTTCCTTGACCGAGAGGCAAAGCAATACGCCGCTGGGGAGTTTGCTTGCAGGAGAGGCGAAAGCAATACGCCGCTGGGGAGATTTCCTTGACCGAGAGGCAAAGCAATACGCCGCTGGGAGTTTGCTTGCAGAGAGGCGAAAGCAATACGCCGCTGGAGATTTCCTTGACCGAGAGGCAAAGCAATACGCCGCTGGGAGTTTGCTTGCAGAGAGGCGAAAGCAATACGCCGCTGGAGATTTCCTTGACCGAGAGGCAAAGCAATACGCCGCTGGAGTTTGCTTGGCAGAGAGGGCGAGAAGCAATACGCCGCTGGAGATTTCCTTGACCGAGAGGCAAAGCAATACGCCGCTGGGAGTTTGCTTGCAGAGAGGCGAAAGCAATACGCGCTGGAGATTTCCTTGACCGAGAGGCAAAGCAATACGCCGGCTGGGGAGTTTGCTTGCAGAGAGGCGAAAGGCAATACGCCGCTGGAGATTTCCTTGACCGAGAGGCAAACGCAATACGCCGCTGGGAGTTTGCTTGCAGAGAGGCGAAAGCAATACGCCGCTGGAGATTTCCTTGACCGAGAGGCAAAGCAATACGCCGCTGGGAGTTTAGCTTTGCAGAGAGGCGAAAGCAATACGCCGCTGGAGATTTCCTTGACCGAGAGGCAAAGCAATACGCCGCTGGGAGTTTGCTTGCAGAGAGGCGAAAGCAATACGCCGCTGGAGATTTCCTTGACCGAGAGGGCAAAGCATACGCCGCTGGAGTTTGGCTTGCAGAGAGGCGAAAGCAATACGCCGCTGGAGATTTCCTTGACCGAGAGGCAAAGCAATACGCCGCTGGGAGTTTGCTTGCAGAGAGGCGAAAGCAATACGCCGCTGGAGTTTTCCTTGACCGAGAGGCAAAGCAATACGCCGCTGGGAGTTTGCTTGCAGAGAGCGAAAGGCAATACGCCGCGTGGAGATTTCCTTGACCGAGAGCAAAGCAATACGCCGCTGGGAGTTTGCTTGCAGAGAGGCGAAAGGCAATTACGCCGCTGGAGATTTCCTTGACCGAGAGGCAAAGCAATACGCCGCTGGGAGTTTGCTTTGCAGAGAGGGCGAAAGCAATACGCCGCTGGGAGATTTCCTTGACCGAGAGGCAAAGCAATAACGCGACTGGGAGTTTGCTTGCAGTGAGCGAAGCAATACGCCGCCTGGAGATTTCCTTGACCGAGAGGCAAGAGCAATAC
>CATOQN010000053.1:0-186000 GCA_951802745.1 Nomada flava | reverse complement strand
CCTATAGCATGGAAAATCCGATATTAGACATTTCCAATCGATCTGCATCAACAACAGCTAAAGATTCAGTTCCCAGGCGTCGCAATAGTCCTTCTTATTGAAAATTCACTCGTTGAGCTTGGAAACCTCGATATTCTACATTTCCAATCGATCTGCAACGACAACAGGTAAAGATTCAATTCCCAGGCGTCGCAATAGTCCTTTTTGAAAATTCGCTCGTAGAGCTTGGAAAACGCGATATTCTACATTTCCAATCGATCTGCAACGACAACAGGTAAAGATTCAATTCCCAGGCGTCGCAATAGTCCTTTTTGAAAATTCGCTCGTAGAGCTTGGAAAACGCGATATTCGACATTTCCAATCGAACTGCATCGACAATAGCTATAGATTCAGTTCCCAGGCGTCACAATAGTCCTTCTTATTGAAAATACACCCGTATAGCATGGAAAATGCGATATTCAACATATCCAATCGATCTGCATCGACATCAGCTAAAGATTCAGTTCCCAGGCTTCGCAATAGTCTTTATTATCAAAAATACACTCCTATAGCATGGAAAATCCGATATTAGACATTTCCAATCGATCTGCATCAACAACAGCTAAAGATTCAGTTCCCAGGCGTCGCAATAGTCCTTCTTATTGAAAATTCACTCGTTGAGCTTGGAAACCTCGATATTCTACATTTCCAATCGATCTGCAACGACAACAGGTAAAGATTCAATTCCCAGGCGTCGCAATAGTCCTTCTTATTGAAAATTCACTCGTTGAGCTTGGAAACCTCGATATTCGACATCTCCAATCGACCTGCATCGACAACAGCTAATGATTCAGTTCCAAGGCGTCGCAATAGTCCTTATTGAAAATTCGCTCGTTGAGCTTGGAAACCTCGATATTCGACATCTCCAATCGACCTGCATCGACAACAGCTAATGATTCAGTTCCCAGGCGTCGCAATAGTCCTTATTGAAAATTCACTCGTAGAGCTTGGAAAACGCGATATTCTACATTTCCAATCGATCTGCAACGACAACAGGTAAAGATTCAATTCCCAGGCGTCGCAATAGTCCTTTTTCAAAATTCGCTCGTAGAGCTTGGAAAACGCGATATTCGACATTTCCAATCGAACTGCATCGACAATAGCTATAGATTCAGTTCCCAGGCGTCACAATAGTCCTTCTTATTGAAAATACACCCGTATAGCATGGAAAATGCGATATTCAACATATCCAATCGATCTGCATCGACATCAGCTAAAGATTCAGTTCCCAGGCTTCGCAATAGTCTTTATTATCAAAAATACACTCCTATAGCATGGAAAATCCGATATTAGACATTTCCAATCGATCTGCATCAACAACAGCTAAAGATTCAGTTCACAGGCGTCGCAATAGTCCTTCTTATTGAAAATTCACTCGTTGAGCTTGGAAACCTCGATATTCGACATCTCCAATCGACCTGCATCGACAACAGCTAATGATTCAGTTCCAAGGCGTCGCAATAGTCCTTATTGAAAATTCGCTCGTTGAGCTTGGAAACCTCGATATTCGACATCTCCAATCGACCTGCATCGACAACAGCTAATGATTCAGTTCCCAGGCGTCGCAATAGTCCTTATTGAAAATTCACTCGTAGAGCTTGGAAAACGCGATATTCTACATTTCCAATCGATCTGCAACGACAACAGGTAAAGATTCAATTCCCAGGCGTCGCAATAGTCCTTTTTGAAAATTCGCTCGTAGAGCTTGGAAAACGCGATATTCGACATTTCCAATCGAACTGCATCGACAATAGCTATAGATTCAGTTCCCAGGCGTCACAATAGTCTTTCTTATTGAAAATACACCCGTATAGCATGGAAAATGCGATATTCAACATATCCAATCGATCTGCATCGACATCAGCTAAAGATTCAGTTCCCAGGCTTCGCAATAGTCTTTATTATCAAAAATACACTCCTATAGCATGGAAAATCCGATATTAGACATTTCCAATCGATCTGCATCAACAACAGCTAAAGATTCAGTTCCCAGGCGTCGCGATAGTCCTTCTTATTGAAAATGCACTGGTATAGCTTGGAAAACGCGATATTCGACATTTCAATCGATTTGGATTGACAACAGCTTAAGATTCAGTTCCAAGGCGTCGCAATAGTCCTTATTGAAAATTCGCTCGGTGAGCTTGGAAACCTCGATATTCGACATCTCCAATCGACCTGCATCGACAACAGCTAATGATTCAGTTCCCAGGCGTCGCAATAGTCCTTATTGAAAATTCACTCGTAGAGCTTGGAAAACGCGATATTCGACATTTCCAATCGATCTGCATCGACAACAGCTAAACATTCAGTTCCCAGGCGTCGCAATAGTCTTTATTATCAAAAATACACCCGTATAGCATGGAAAATGCGATATTCGACATTTCCAAACGATCTGCATCGACAACAGCTAAAGATTCAGTTCCCAGGCGTCGCAATAGTCCTTCTTATTGAAAATTCACTCGTTGAGCTTGGAAACCTCGATATTCGACATCTCCAATCGACCTGCATCGACAACAGCTAATGATTCAGTTCTAAGGCGTCGCAATAGTCCTTATTGAAAATTCGCTCGTTGAGCTTGGAAACCTCGATATTCGACATCTCCAATCGACCTGCATCGACAACAGCTAATGATTCAGTTCCCAGGCGTCGCAATAGTCCTTATTGAAAATTCACTCGTAGAGCTTGGAAAACGCGATATTCTACATTTCCAATCGATCTGCAACGACAACAGGTAAAGATTCAATTCCCAGGCGTCGCAATAGTCCTTTTTGAAAATTCGCTCGTAGAGCTTGGAAAACGCGATATTCGACATTTCCTATCGAACTGCATCGACAATAGCTATAGATTCAGTTCCAAGGCGTCACAATAGTCCTTCTTATTGAAAATACACCCGTATAGCATGGAAAATGCGATATTCAACATATCCAATCGATCTGCATCGACATCAGCTAAAGATTCAGTTCCCAGGCTTCGCAATAGTCTTTATTATCAAAAATACACTCCTATAGCATGGAAAATCCGATATTAGACATTTCCAATCGATCTGCATCAACAACAGCTAAAGATTCAGTTCCCAGGCGTCGCAATAGTCCTTCTTATTGAAAATTCACTCGTTGAGCTTGGAAACCTCGATATTCGACACCTCCAATCGACCTGCATCGAAAACAGCTAATGATTCAGTTCCAAGGCGTCGCAATAGTCCTTATTGAAAATTCGCTCGGTGAGCTTGGAAACCTCGATATTCGACATCTCCAATCGACCTGCATCGACAACAGCTAATGATTCAGTTCCCAGGCGTCGCAATAGTCCTTATTGAAAATTCACTCGTAGAGCTTGGAAAACGCGATATTCGACATTTCCAATCGATCTGCATCGACAACAGCTAAACATTCAGTTCCCAGGCGTCGCAATAGTCTTTATTATCAAAAATACACTCCTATAGCATGGAAAATCCGATATTAGACATTTCCAATCGATCTGCATCAACAACAGCTAAAGATTCAGTTCCCAGGCGTCGCAATAGTCCTTCTTATTGAAAATTCACTCGTTGAGCTTGGAAACCTCGATATTCGACATCTCCAATCGACCTGCATCGACAACAGCTAATGATTCAGTTCCAAGGCGTCGCAATAGTCCTTATTGAAAATTCGCTCGTTGAGCTTGGAAACCTCGATATTCGACATCTCCAATCGACCTGCATCGACAACAGCTAATGATTCAGTTCCCAGGCGTCGCAATAGTCCTTATTGAAAATTCACTCGTAGAGCTTGGAAAACGCGATATTCTACATTTCCAATCGATCTGCAACGACAACAGGTAAAGATTCAATTCCCAGGCGTCGCAATAGTCCTTTTTGAAAATTCGCTCGTAGAGCTTGGAAAACGCGATATTCGACATTTCCTATCGAACTGCATCGACAATAGCTATAGATTCAGTTCCAAGGCGTCACAATAGTCCTTCTTATTGAAAATACACCCGTATAGCATGGAAAATGCGATATTCAACATATCCAATCGATCTGCATCGACATCAGCTAAAGATTCAGTTCCCAGGCTTCGCAATAGTCTTTATTATCAAAAATACACTCCTATAGCATGGAAAATCCGACATTAGACATTTCCAATCGATCTGCATCAACAACAGCTAAAGATTCAGTTCCCAGGCGTCGCAATAGTCCTTCTTATTGAAAATTCACTCGTTGAGCTTGGAAACCTCGATATTCGACACCTCCAATCGACCTGCATCGAAAACAGCTAATGATTCAGTTCCAAGGCGTCGCAATAGTCCTTATTGAAAATTCGCTCGGTGAGCTTGGAAACCTCGATATTCGACATCTCCAATCGACCTGCATCGACAACAGCTAATGATTCAGTTCCCAGGCGTCGCAATAGTCCTTATTGAAAATTCACTCGTAGAGCTTGGAAAACGCGATATTCGACATTTCCAATCGATCTGCATCGACAACAGCTAAACATTCAGTTCCCAGGCGTCGCAATAGTCTTTATTATCAAAAATACACTCCTATAGCATGGAAAATCCGATATTAGACATTTCCAATCGATCTGCATCAACAACAGCTAAAGATTCAGTTCCCAGGCGTCGCAATAGTCCTTCTTATTGAAAATTCACTCGTTGAGCTTGGAAACCTCGATATTCGACACCTCCAATCGACCTGCATCGAAAACAGCTAATGATTCAGTTCCAAGGCGTCGCAATAGTCCTTATTGAAAATTCGCTCGGTGAGCTTGGAAACCTCGATATTCGACATCTCCAATCGACCTGCATCGACAACAGCTAATGATTCAGTTCCCAGGCGTCGCAATAGTCCTTATTGAAAATTCACTCGTAGAGCTTGGAAAACGCGATATTCGACATTTCCAATCGATCTGCATCGACAACAGCTAAACATTCAGTTCCCAGGCGTCGCAATAGTCTTTATTATCAAAAATACACCCGTATAGCATGGAAAATGCGATATTCGACATTTCCAAACGATCTGCATCGACAACAGCTAAAGATTCAGTTCCCAGGCGTCGCAATAGTCCTTCTTATTGAAAATTCACTCGTTGAGCTTGGAAACCTCGATATTCGACATCTCCAATCGACCTGCATCGACAACAGCTAATGATTCAGTTCCAAGGCGTCGCAATAGTCCTTATTGAAAATTCGCTCGTTGAGCTTGGAAACCTCGATATTCGACATCTCCAATCGATCTGCAACGACAACAGGTAAAGATTCAATTCTCAGGCGTCGCAATAGTCCTTTTTGAAAATTCGCTCGTAGAGCTTGGAAAACGCGATATTCGACATTTCCTATCGAACTGCATCGACAATAGCTATAGATTCAGTTCCAAGGCGTCACAATAGTCCTTCTTATTGAAAATACACCCGTATAGCATGGAAAATGCGATATTCAACATATCCAATCGATCTGCATCGACATCAGCTAAAGATTCAGTTCCCAGGCTTCGCAATAGTCTTTATTATCAAAAATACACTCCTATAGCATGGAAAATCCGATATTAGACATTTCCAATCGATCTGCATCAACAACAGCTAAAGATTCAGTTCCCAGGCGTCGCAATAGTCCTTCTTATTGAAAATTTACTCGTTGAGCTTGGAAACCTCGATATTCGACACCTCCAATCGACCTGCATCGACAACAGCTAATGATTCAGTTCCAAGGCGTCGCAATAGTCCTTATTGAAAATTCGCTCGTTGAGCTTGGAAACCTCGATATTCGACATCTCCAATCGACCTGCATCGACAACAGCTAATGATTCAGTTCCCAGGCGTCGCAATAGTCCTTCTTATAGAAAATGCACTCGTTGAGCTTGGAAAACGCGATATTCTACATTTCCAATCGATCTGCAACGACAACAGGTAAAGATTCAATTCCCAGGCGTCGCAATAGTCCTTTTTGAAAATTCGCTCGTAGAGCTTGGAAAACGCGATATTCGACATTTCCAATCAAACTGCATCGACAATAGCTATAGATTCAGTTCCCAGGCGTCACAATAGTCTTTCTTATTGAAAATACACCCGTATAGCATGGAAAATGCGATATTCAACATATCCAATCGATCTGCATCGACATTAGCTAAAGATTCAGTTCCCAGGCTTCGCAATAGTCTTTATTATCATAAATACACTCCTATAGCATGGAAAATCCGATATTAGACATTTCCAATCGATCTGCATCAACAACAGCTAAAGATTCAGTTCCCAGGCGTCGCGATAGTCCTTATTGAAAATTCGCTCGTTGAGCTTGGAAACCTCGATATTCGACATCTCCAATCGACCTGCATCGACAACAGCTAATGATTCAGTTCCCAGGCGTCGCAATAGTCCTTATTGAAAATTCGCTCGTTGAGCTTGGAAACCTCGATATTCGACATCTCCAATCGACCTGCATCGACAACAGCTAATGATTCAGTTCCCAGGCGTCGCAATAGTCCTTATTGAAAATTCACTCGTAGAGCTTGGAAAACGCGATATTCGACATTTCCAATCGATCTGCATCGACAACAGCTAAACATTCAGTTCCCAGGCGTCGCAATAGTCTTTATTATCAAAAATACACCCGTATAGCATGGAAAATGCGATATTCGACATTTCCAAACGATCTGCATCGACAACAGCTAAAGATTCAGTTCCCAGGCGTCGCAATAGTCCTTCTTATTGAAAATTCACTCGTTGAGCTTGGAAACCTCGATATTCGACATCTCCAATCGACCTGCATCGACAACAGCTAATGATTCAGTTCCCAGGCGTCGCAATAGTCCTTCTTATAGAAAATGCACTCGTTGAGCTTGGAAAACGCGATATTCTACATTTCCAATCGATCTGCAACGACAACAGGTAAAGATTCAATTCCCAGGCGTCGCAATAGTCCTTTTTGAAAATTCGCTCGTAGAGCTTGGAAAACGCGATATTCGACATTTCCAATCAAACTGCATCGACAATAGCTATAGATTCAGTTCCCAGGCGTCACAATAGTCTTTCTTATTGAAAATACACCCGTATAGCATGGAAAATGCGATATTCAACATATCCAATCGATCTGCATCGACATTAGCTAAAGATTCAGTTCCCAGGCTTCGCAATAGTCTTTATTATCATAAATACACTCCTATAGCATGGAAAATCCGATATTAGACATTTCCAATCGATCTGCATCAACAACAGCTAAAGATTCAGTTCCCAGGCGTCGCGATAGTCCTTATTGAAAATTCGCTCGTTGAGCTTGGAAACCTCGATATTCGACATCTCCAATCGACCTGCATCGACAACAGCTAATGATTCAGTTCCCAGGCGTCGCAATAGTCCTTATTGAAAATTCGCTCGTTGAGCTTGGAAACCTCGATATTCGACATCTCCAATCGACCTGCATCGACAACAGCTAATGATTCAGTTCCCAGGCGTCGCAATAGTCCTTATTGAAAATTCACTCGTAGAGCTTGGAAAACGCGATATTCGACATTTCCAATCGATCTGCATCGACAACAGCTAAACATTCAGTTCCCAGGCGTCGCAATAGTCTTTATTATCAAAAATACACCCGTATAGCATGGAAAATGCGATATTCGACATTTCCAAACGATCTGCATCGACAACAGCTAAAGATTCAGTTCCCAGGCGTCGCAATAGTCCTTCTTATTGAAAATTCACTCGTTGAGCTTGGAAACCTCGATATTCGACATCTCCAATCGACCTGCATCGACAACAGCTAATGATTCAGTTCCAAGGCGTCGCAATAGTCCTTATTGAAAATTCGCTCGTTGAGCTTGGAAACCTCGATATTCGACATCTCCAATCGACCTGCATCGACAACAGCTAATGATTCAGTTCCCAGGCGTCGCAATAGTCCTTATTGAAAATTCACTCGTAGAGCTTGGAAAACGCGATATTCTACATTTCCAATCGATCTGCAACGACAACAGGTAAAGATTCAATTCCCAGGCGTCGCAATAGTCCTTTTTGAAAATTCGCTCGTAGAGCTTGGAAAACGCGATATTCGACATTTCCTATCGAACTGCATCGACAATAGCTATAGATTCAGTTCCAAGGCGTCACAATAGTCCTTCTTATTGAAAATACACCCGTATAGCATGGAAAATGCGATATTCAACATATCCAATCGATCTGCATCGACATCAGCTAAAGATTCAGTTCCCAGGCTTCGCAATAGTCTTTATTATCAAAAATACACTCCTATAGCATGGAAAATCCGATATTAGACATTTCCAATCGATCTGCATCAACAACAGCTAAAGATTCAGTTCCCAGGCGTCGCAATAGTCCTTCTTATTGAAAATTCACTCGTTGAGCTTGGAAACCTCGATATTCGACACCTCCAATCGACCTGCATCGACAACAGCTAATGATTCAGTTCCAAGGCGTCGCAATAGTCCTTATTGAAAATTCGCTCGTTGAGCTTGGGAACCTCGATATTCGACATCTCCAATCGACCTGCATCGACAACAGCTAATGATTCAGTTCCCAGGCGTCGCAATAGTCCTTCTTATAGAAAATGCACTCGTTGAGCTTGGAAAACGCGATATTCTACATTTCCAATCGATCTGCAACGACAACAGGTAAAGATTCAATTCCCAGGCGTCGCAATAGTCCTTTTTGAAAATTCGCTCGTAGAGCTTGGAAAACGCGATATTCGACATTTCCAATCGAACTGCATCGACAATAGCTATAGATTCAGTTCCCAGGCGTCACAATAGTCTTTCTTATTGAAAATACACCCGTATAGCATGGAAAATGCGATATTCAACATATCCAATCGATCTGCATCGACATTAGCTAAAGATTCAGTTCCCAGGCTTCGCAATAGTCTTTATTATCATAAATACACTCCTATAGCATGGAAAATCCGATATTAGACATTTCCAATCGATCTGCATCAACAACAGCTAAAGATTCAGTTCCCAGGCGTCGCGATAGTCCTTCTTATTGAAAATGCACTGGTATAGCTTGGAAAACGCGATATTCGACATTTCAATCGATTTGGATTGACAACAGCTTAAGATTCAGTTCCAAGGCGTCGCAATAGTCCTTATTGAAAATTCGCTCGGTGAGCTTGGAAACCTCGATATTCGACATCTCCAATCGACCTGCATCGACAACAGCTAATGATTCAGTTCCCAGGCGTCGCAATAGTCCTTATTGAAAATTCACTCGTAGAGCTTGGAAAACGCGATATTCGACATTTCCAATCGATCTGCATCGACAACAGCTAAAGATTCAGTTCCCAGGCGTCGCAATAGTCCTTCTTATTGAAAATTCACTCGTTGAGCTTGGAAACCTCGATATTCGACATCTCCATACGACCTGCATCGACAACAGCTAATGATTCAGTTCCAAGGCGTCGCAATAGTCCTTATTGAAAATTCGCTCGTTGAGCTTGGAAACCTCGATATTCGGCATCTCCAATCGACCTGCATCGACAACAGCTAATGATTCAGTTCCCAGGCGTCGCAATAGTCCTTATTGAAAATTCACTCGTAGAGCTTGGAAAACGCGATATTCTACATTTCCAATCGAGCTGCAACGACAACAGGTAAAGATTCAATTCCCAGGCGTCGCAATAGTCCTTTTTGAAAATTCGCTCGTAGAGCTTGGAAAACGCGATATTCGACATTTCCTATCGAACTGCATCGACAATAGCTATAGATTCAGTTCCAAGGCGTCACAATAGTCCTTCTTATTGAAAATACACCCGTATAGCATGGAAAATGCGATATTCAACATATCCAATCGATCTGCATCGACATCAGCTAAAGATTCAGTTCCCAGGCTTCGCAATAGTCTTTATTATCAAAAATACACTCCTATAGCATGGAAAATCCGATATTAGACATTTCCAATCGATCTGCATCAACAACAGCTAAAGATTCAGTTCCCAGGCGTCGCAATAGTCCTTCTTATTGAAAATTCACTCGTTGAGCTTGGAAACCTCGATATTCGACATCTCCAATCGACCTGCATCGACAACAGCTAATGATTCAGTTCCAAGGCGTCGCAATAGTCCTTATTGAAAATTCGCTCGTTGAGCTTGGAAACCTCGATATTCGACATCTCCAATCGACCTGCATCGACAACAGCTAATGATTCAGTTCCCAGGCGTCGCAATAGTCCTTATTGAAAATTCACTCGTAGAGCTTGGAAAACGCGATATTCTACATTTCCAATCGATCTGCAACGGCAACAGGTAAAGATTCAATTCCCAGGCGTCGCAATAGTCCTTTTTGAAAATTCGCTCGTAGAGCTTGGAAAACGCGATATTCGACATTTCCAATCGAACTGCATCGACAATAGCTATAGATTCAGTTCCCAGGCGTCACAATAGTCCTTCTTATTGAAAATACACCCGTATAGCATGGAAAATGCGATATTCAACATATCCAATCGATCTGCATCGACATCAGCTAAAGATTCAGTTCCCAGGCTTCGCAATAGTCTTTATTATCAAAAATACACTCCTATAGCATGGAAAATCCGATATTAGACATTTCCAATCGATCTGCATCAACAACAGCTAAAGATTCAGTTCCCAGGCGTCGCAATAGTCCTTCTTATTGAAAATTCACTCGTTGAGCTTGGAAACCTCGATATTCTACATTTCCAATCGATCTGCAACGACAACAGGTAAAGATTCAATTCCCAGGCGTCGCAATAGTCCTTATTGAAAATTCACTCGTAGAGCTTGGAAAACGCGATATTCGACATTTCCAATCGATCTGCATCGACAACAGCTAAACATTCAGTTCCCAGGCGTCGCAATAGTCTTTATTATCAAAAATACACCCGTATAGCATGGAAAATGCGATATTCGACATTTCCAAACGATCTGCATCGACAACAGCTAAAGATTCAGTTCCCAGGCGTCGCAATAGTCCTTCTTATTGAAAATTCACTTGTTGAGCTTGGAAACCTCGATATTCGACATCTCCAATCGACCTGCATCGACAACAGCTAATGATTCAGTTCCAAGGCGTCGCAATAGTCCTTATTGAAAATTCGCTCGTTGAGCTTGGAAACCTCGATATTCGGCATCTCCAATCGACCTGCATCGACAACAGCTAATGATTCAGTTCCCAGGCGTCGCAATAGTCCTTATTGAAAATTCACTCGTAGAGCTTGGAAAACGCGATATTCTACATTTCCAATCGAGCTGCAACGACAACAGGTAAAGATTCAATTCCCAGGCGTCGCAATAGTCCTTTTTGAAAATTCGCTCGTAGAGCTTGGAAAACGCGATATTCGACATTTCCTATCGAACTGCATCGACAATAGCTATAGATTCAGTTCCAAGGCCTCACAATAGTCCTTCTTATTGAAAATACACCCGTATAGCATGGAAAATGCGATATTCAACATATCCAATCGATCTGCATCGACATCAGCTAAAGATTCAGTTCCCAGGCTTCGCAATAGTCTTTATTATCAAAAATACACTCCTATAGCATGGAAAATCCGATATTAGACATTTCCAATCGATCTGCATCAACAACAGCTAAAGATTCAGTTCCCAGGCGTCGCAATAGTCCTTCTTATTGAAAATTCACTCGTTGAGCTTGGAAACCTCGATATTCGACACCTCCAATCGACCTGCATCGACAACAGCTAATGATTCAGTTCCAAGGCGTCGCAATAGTCCTTATTGAAAATTCGCTCGTTGAGCTTGGGAACCTCGATATTCGACATCTCCAATCGACCTGCATCGACAACAGCTAATGATTCAGTTCCCAGGCGTCGCAATAGTCCTTCTTATAGAAAATTCACTCGTAGAGCTTGGAAAACGCGATATTCTACATTTCCAATCGATCTGCAACGACAACAGGTAAAGATTCAATTCCCAGGCGTCGCAATAGTCCTTTTTGAAAATTCGCTCGTAGAGCTTGGAAAACGCGATATTCGACATTTCCAATCGAACTGCATCGACAATAGCTATAGATTCAGTTCCCAGGCGTCACAATAGTCTTTCTTATTGAAAATACACCCGTATAGCATGGAAAATGCGATATTCAACATATCCAATCGATCTGCATCGACATCAGCTAAAGATTCAGTTCCCAGGCTTCGCAATAGTCTTTATTATCAAAAATACACTCCTATAGCATGGAAAATCCGATATTAGACATTTCCAATCGATCTGCATCAACAACAGCTAAAGATTCAGTTCCCAGGCGTCGCGATAGTCCTTCTTATTGAAAATGCACTGGTATAGCTTGGAAAACGCGATATTCGACATTTCAATCGATTTGGATTGACAACAGCTTAAGATTCAGTTCCAAGGCGTCGCAATAGTCCTTATTGAAAATTCGCTCGGTGAGCTTGGAAACCTCGATATTCGACATCTCCAATCGACCTGCATCGACAACAGCTAATGATTCAGTTCCCAGGCGTCGCAATAGTCCTTATTGAAAATTCACTCGTAGAGCTTGGAAAACGCGATATTCGACATTTCCAATCGATCTGCATCGACAACAGCTAAACATTCAGTTCCCAGGCGTCGCAATAGTCTTTATTATCAAAAATACACCCGTATAGCATGGAAAATGCGATATTCGACATTTCCAAACGATCTGCATCGACAACAGCTAAAGATTCAGTTCCCAGGCGTCGCAATAGTCCTTCTTATTGAAAATTCACTCGTTGAGCTTGGAAACCTCGATATTCGACATCTCCAATCGACCTGCATCGACAACAGCTAATGATTCAGTTCCAAGGCGTCGCAATAGTCCTTATTGAAAATTCGCTCGTTGAGCTTGGAAACCTCGATATTCGACATCTCCAATCGACCTGCATCGACAACAGCTAATGATTCAGTTCCCAGGCGTCGCAATAGTCCTTATTGAAAATTCACTCGTAGAGCTTGGAAAACGCGATATTCTACATTTCCAATCGATCTGCAACGACAACAGGTAAAGATTCAATTCCCAGGCGTCGCAATAGTCCTTTTTGAAAATTCGCTCGTAGAGCTTGGAAAACGCGATATTCGACATTTCCTATCGAACTGCATCGACAATAGCTATAGATTCAGTTCCAAGGCGTCACAATAGTCCTTCTTATTGAAAATACACCCGTATAGCATGGAAAATGCGATATTCAACATATCCAATCGATCTGCATCGACATCAGCTAAAGATTCAGTTCCCAGGCTTCGCAATAGTCTTTATTATCAAAAATACACTCCTATAGCATGGAAAATCCGATATTAGACATTTCCAATCGATCTGCATCAACAACAGCTAAAGATTCAGTTCCCAGGCGTCGCAATAGTCCTTCTTATTGAAAATTCACTCGTTGAGCTTGGAAACCTCGATATTCGACACCTCCAATCGACCTGCATCGAAAACAGCTAATGATTCAGTTCCAAGGCGTCGCAATAGTCCTTATTGAAAATTCGCTCGGTGAGCTTGGAAACCTCGATATTCGACATCTCCAATCGACCTGCATCGACAACAGCTAATGATTCAGTTCCCAGGCGTCGCAATAGTCCTTATTGAAAATTCACTCGTAGAGCTTGGAAAACGCGATATTCGACATTTCCAATCGATCTGCATCGACAACAGCTAAACATTCAGTTCCCAGGCGTCGCAATAGTCTTTATTATCAAAAATACACCCGTATAGCATGGAAAATGCGATATTCGACATTTCCAAACGATCTGCATCGACAACAGCTAAAGATTCAGTTCCCAGGCGTCGCAATAGTCCTTCTTATTGAAAATTCACTCGTTGAGCTTGGAAACCTCGATATTCGACATCTCCAATCGACCTGCATCGACAACAGCTAATGATTCAGTTCCAAGGCGTCGCAATAGTCCTTATTGAAAATTCGCTCGTTGAGCTTGGAAACCTCGATATTCGACATCTCCAATCGACCTGCATCGACAACAGCTAATGATTCAGTTCCCAGGCGTCGCAATAGTCCTTCTTATAGAAAATGCACTCGTTGAGCTTGGAAAACGCGATATTCTACATTTCCAATCGATCTGCAACGACAACAGGTAAAGATTCAATTCCCAGGCGTCGCAATAGTCCTTTTTGAAAATTCGCTCGTAGAGCTTGGAAAACGCGATATTCGACATTTCCAATCAAACTGCATCGACAATAGCTATAGATTCAGTTCCCAGGCGTCACAATAGTCTTTCTTATTGAAAATACACCCGTATAGCATGGAAAATGCGATATTCAACATATCCAATCGATCTGCATCGACATTAGCTAAAGATTCAGTTCCCAGGCTTCGCAATAGTCTTTATTATCATAAATACACTCCTATAGCATGGAAAATCCGATATTAGACATTTCCAATCGATCTGCATCAACAACAGCTAAAGATTCAGTTCCCAGGCGTCGCAATAGTCCTTCTTATTGAAAATTCACTCGTTGAGCTTGGAAACCTCGATATTCGACACCTCCAATCGACCTGCATCGAAAACAGCTAATGATTCAGTTCCAAGGCGTCGCAATAGTCCTTATTGAAAATTCGCTCGGTGAGCTTGGAAACCTCGATATTCGACATCTCCAATCGACCTGCATCGACAACAGCTAATGATTCAGTTCCCAGGCGTCGCAATAGTCCTTATTGAAAATTCACTCGTAGAGCTTGGAAAACGCGATATTCGACATTTCCAATCGATCTGCATCGACAACAGCTAAACATTCAGTTCCCAGGCGTCGCAATAGTCTTTATTATCAAAAATACACTCCTATAGCATGGAAAATCCGATATTAGACATTTCCAATCGATCTGCATCAACAACAGCTAAAGATTCAGTTCCCAGGCGTCGCAATAGTCCTTCTTATTGAAAATTCACTCGTTGAGCTTGGAAACCTCGATATTCGACACCTCCAATCGACCTGCATCGAAAACAGCTAATGATTCAGTTCCAAGGCGTCGCAATAGTCCTTATTGAAAATTCGCTCGGTGAGCTTGGAAACCTCGATATTCGACATCTCCAATCGACCTGCATCGACAACAGCTAATGATTCAGTTCCCAGGCGTCGCAATAGTCCTTATTGAAAATTCACTCGTAGAGCTTGGAAAACGCGATATTCGACATTTCCAATCGATCTGCATCGACAACAGCTAAACATTCAGTTCCCAGGCGTCGCAATAGTCTTTATTATCAAAAATACACCCGTATAGCATGGAAAATGCGATATTCGACATTTCCAAACGATCTGCATCGACAACAGCTAAAGATTCAGTTCCCAGGCGTCGCAATAGTCCTTCTTATTGAAAATTCACTCGTTGAGCTTGGAAACCTCGATATTCGACATCTCCAATCGACCTGCATCGACAACAGCTAATGATTCAGTTCCAAGGCGTCGCAATAGTCCTTATTGAAAATTCGCTCGTTGAGCTTGGAAACCTCGATATTCGACATCTCCAATCGATCTGCAACGACAACAGGTAAAGATTCAATTCTCAGGCGTCGCAATAGTCCTTTTTGAAAATTCGCTCGTAGAGCTTGGAAAACGCGATATTCGACATTTCCTATCGAACTGCATCGACAATAGCTATAGATTCAGTTCCAAGGCGTCACAATAGTCCTTCTTATTGAAAATACACCCGTATAGCATGGAAAATGCGATATTCAACATATCCAATCGATCTGCATCGACATCAGCTAAAGATTCAGTTCCCAGGCTTCGCAATAGTCTTTATTATCAAAAATACACTCCTATAGCATGGAAAATCCGATATTAGACATTTCCAATCGATCTGCATCAACAACAGCTAAAGATTCAGTTCCCAGGCGTCGCAATAGTCCTTCTTATTGAAAATTCACTCGTTGAGCTTGGAAACCTCGATATTCGACATCTCCAATCGACCTGCATCGACAACAGCTAATGATTCAGTTCCAAGGCGTCGCAATAGTCCTTATTGAAAATTCGCTCGTTGAGCTTGGAAACCTCGATATTCGACATCTCCAATCGACCTGCATCGACAACAGCTAATGATTCAGTTCCCAGGCGTCGCAATAGTCCTTCTTATAGAAAATGCACTCGTTGAGCTTGGAAAACGCGATATTCTACATTTCCAATCGATCTGCAACGACAACAGGTAAAGATTCAATTCCCAGGCGTCGCAATAGTCCTTTTTGAAAATTCGCTCGTAGAGCTTGGAAAACGCGATATTCGACATTTCCAATCAAACTGCATCGACAATAGCTATAGATTCAGTTCCCAGGCGTCACAATAGTCTTTCTTATTGAAAATACACCCGTATAGCATGGAAAATGCGATATTCAACATATCCAATCGATCTGCATCGACATTAGCTAAAGATTCAGTTCCCAGGCTTCGCAATAGTCTTTATTATCATAAATACACTCCTATAGCATGGAAAATCCGATATTAGACATTTCCAATCGATCTGCATCAACAACAGCTAAAGATTCAGTTCCCAGGCGTCGCAATAGTCCTTCTTATTGAAAATTCACTCGTTGAGCTTGGAAACCTCGATATTCGACACCTCCAATCGACCTGCATCGAAAACAGCTAATGATTCAGTTCCAAGGCGTCGCAATAGTCCTTATTGAAAATTCGCTCGGTGAGCTTGGAAACCTCGATATTCGACATCTCCAATCGACCTGCATCGACAACAGCTAATGATTCAGTTCCCAGGCGTCGCAATAGTCCTTATTGAAAATTCACTCGTAGAGCTTGGAAAACGCGATATTCGACATTTCCAATCGATCTGCATCGACAACAGCTAAACATTCAGTTCCCAGGCGTCGCAATAGTCTTTATTATCAAAAATACACTCCTATAGCATGGAAAATCCGATATTAGACATTTCCAATCGATCTGCATCAACAACAGCTAAAGATTCAGTTCCCAGGCGTCGCAATAGTCCTTCTTATTGAAAATTCACTCGTTGAGCTTGGAAACCTCGATATTCGACACCTCCAATCGACCTGCATCGAAAACAGCTAATGATTCAGTTCCAAGGCGTCGCAATAGTCCTTATTGAAAATTCGCTCGGTGAGCTTGGAAACCTCGATATTCGACATCTCCAATCGACCTGCATCGACAACAGCTAATGATTCAGTTCCCAGGCGTCGCAATAGTCCTTATTGAAAATTCACTCGTAGAGCTTGGAAAACGCGATATTCGACATTTCCAATCGATCTGCATCGACAACAGCTAAACATTCAGTTCCCAGGCGTCGCAATAGTCTTTATTATCAAAAATACACCCGTATAGCATGGAAAATGCGATATTCGACATTTCCAAACGATCTGCATCGACAACAGCTAAAGATTCAGTTCCCAGGCGTCGCAATAGTCCTTCTTATTGAAAATTCACTCGTTGAGCTTGGAAACCTCGATATTCGACATCTCCAATCGACCTGCATCGACAACAGCTAATGATTCAGTTCCAAGGCGTCGCAATAGTCCTTATTGAAAATTCGCTCGTTGAGCTTGGAAACCTCGATATTCGACATCTCCAATCGATCTGCAACGACAACAGGTAAAGATTCAATTCTCAGGCGTCGCAATAGTCCTTTTTGAAAATTCGCTCGTAGAGCTTGGAAAACGCGATATTCGACATTTCCTATCGAACTGCATCGACAATAGCTATAGATTCAGTTCCAAGGCGTCACAATAGTCCTTCTTATTGAAAATACACCCGTATAGCATGGAAAATGCGATATTCAACATATCCAATCGATCTGCATCGACATCAGCTAAAGATTCAGTTCCCAGGCTTCGCAATAGTCTTTATTATCAAAAATACACTCCTATAGCATGGAAAATCCGATATTAGACATTTCCAATCGATCTGCATCAACAACAGCTAAAGATTCAGTTCCCAGGCGTCGCAATAGTCCTTCTTATTGAAAATTTACTCGTTGAGCTTAAAAACCTCGATATTCGACACCTCCAATCGACCTGCATCGACAACAGCTAATGATTCAGTTCCAAGGCGTCGCAATAGTCCTTATTGAAAATTCGCTCGTTGAGCTTGGAAACCTCGATATTCGACATCTCCAATCGACCTGCATCGACAACAGCTAATGATTCAGTTCCCAGGCGTCGCAATAGTCCTTCTTATAGAAAATGCACTCGTTGAGCTTGGAAAACGCGATATTCTACATTTCCAATCGATCTGCAACGACAACAGGTAAAGATTCAATTCCCAGGCGTCGCAATAGTCCTTTTTGAAAATTCGCTCGTAGAGCTTGGAAAACGCGATATTCGACATTTCCAATCAAACTGCATCGACAATAGCTATAGATTCAGTTCCCAGGCGTCACAATAGTCTTTCTTATTGAAAATACACCCGTATAGCATGGAAAATGCGATATTCAACATATCCAATCGATCTGCATCGACATTAGCTAAAGATTCAGTTCCCAGGCTTCGCAATAGTCTTTATTATCATAAATACACTCCTATAGCATGGAAAATCCGATATTAGACATTTCCAATCGATCTGCATCAACAACAGCTAAAGATTCAGTTCCCAGGCGTCGCGATAGTCCTTATTGAAAATTCGCTCGTTGAGCTTGGAAACCTCGATATTCGACATCTCCAATCGACCTGCATCGACAACAGCTAATGATTCAGTTCCCAGGCGTCGCAATAGTCCTTATTGAAAATTCGCTCGTTGAGCTTGGAAACCTCGATATTCGACATCTCCAATCGACCTGCATCGACAACAGCTAATGATTCAGTTCCCAGGCGTCGCAATAGTCCTTATTGAAAATTCACTCGTAGAGCTTGGAAAACGCGATATTCGACATTTCCAATCGATCTGCATCGACAACAGCTAAACATTCAGTTCCCAGGCGTCGCAATAGTCTTTATTATCAAAAATACACCCGTATAGCATGGAAAATGCGATATTCGACATTTCCAAACGATCTGCATCGACAACAGCTAAAGATTCAGTTCCCAGGCGTCGCAATAGTCCTTCTTATTGAAAATTCACTCGTTGAGCTTGGAAACCTCGATATTCGACATCTCCAATCGACCTGCATCGACAACAGCTAATGATTCAGTTCCCAGGCGTCGCAATAGTCCTTCTTATAGAAAATGCACTCGTTGAGCTTGGAAAACGCGATATTCTACATTTCCAATCGATCTGCAACGACAACAGGTAAAGATTCAATTCCCAGGCGTCGCAATAGTCCTTTTTGAAAATTCGCTCGTAGAGCTTGGAAAACGCGATATTCGACATTTCCAATCAAACTGCATCGACAATAGCTATAGATTCAGTTCCCAGGCGTCACAATAGTCTTTCTTATTGAAAATACACCCGTATAGCATGGAAAATGCGATATTCAACATATCCAATCGATCTGCATCGACATTAGCTAAAGATTCAGTTCCCAGGCTTCGCAATAGTCTTTATTATCATAAATACACTCCTATAGCATGGAAAATCCGATATTAGACATTTCCAATCGATCTGCATCAACAACAGCTAAAGATTCAGTTCCCAGGCGTCGCGATAGTCCTTATTGAAAATTCGCTCGTTGAGCTTGGAAACCTCGATATTCGACATCTCCAATCGACCTGCATCGACAACAGCTAATGATTCAGTTCCCAGGCGTCGCAATAGTCCTTATTGAAAATTCGCTCGTTGAGCTTGGAAACCTCGATATTCGACATCTCCAATCGACCTGCATCGACAACAGCTAATGATTCAGTTCCCAGGCGTCGCAATAGTCCTTATTGAAAATTCACTCGTAGAGCTTGGAAAACGCGATATTCGACATTTCCAATCGATCTGCATCGACAACAGCTAAACATTCAGTTCCCAGGCGTCGCAATAGTCTTTATTATCAAAAATACACCCGTATAGCATGGAAAATGCGATATTCGACATTTCCAAACGATCTGCATCGACAACAGCTAAAGATTCAGTTCCCAGGCGTCGCAATAGTCCTTCTTATTGAAAATTCACTCGTTGAGCTTGGAAACCTCGATATTCGACATCTCCAATCGACCTGCATCGACAACAGCTAATGATTCAGTTCCAAGGCGTCGCAATAGTCCTTATTGAAAATTCGCTCGTTGAGCTTGGAAACCTCGATATTCGACATCTCCAATCGACCTGCATCGACAACAGCTAATGATTCAGTTCCCAGGCGTCGCAATAGTCCTTATTGAAAATTCACTCGTAGAGCTTGGAAAACGCGATATTCTACATTTCCAATCGATCTGCAACGACAACAGGTAAAGATTCAATTCCCAGGCGTCGCAATAGTCCTTTTTGAAAATTCGCTCGTAGAGCTTGGAAAACGCGATATTCGACATTTCCTATCGAACTGCATCGACAATAGCTATAGATTCAGTTCCAAGGCGTCACAATAGTCCTTCTTATTGAAAATACACCCGTATAGCATGGAAAATGCGATATTCAACATATCCAATCGATCTGCATCGACATCAGCTAAAGATTCAGTTCCCAGGCTTCGCAATAGTCTTTATTATCAAAAATACACTCCTATAGCATGGAAAATCCGATATTAGACATTTCCAATCGATCTGCATCAACAACAGCTAAAGATTCAGTTCCCAGGCGTCGCAATAGTCCTTCTTATTGAAAATTCACTCGTTGAGCTTGGAAACCTCGATATTCGACACCTCCAATCGACCTGCATCGACAACAGCTAATGATTCAGTTCCAAGGCGTCGCAATAGTCCTTATTGAAAATTCGCTCGTTGAGCTTGGGAACCTCGATATTCGACATCTCCAATCGACCTGCATCGACAACAGCTAATGATTCAGTTCCCAGGCGTCGCAATAGTCCTTCTTATAGAAAATGCACTCGTTGAGCTTGGAAAACGCGATATTCTACATTTCCAATCGATCTGCAACGACAACAGGTAAAGATTCAATTCCCAGGCGTCGCAATAGTCCTTTTTGAAAATTCGCTCGTAGAGCTTGGAAAACGCGATATTCGACATTTCCAATCGAACTGCATCGACAATAGCTATAGATTCAGTTCCCAGGCGTCACAATAGTCTTTCTTATTGAAAATACACCCGTATAGCATGGAAAATGCGATATTCAACATATCCAATCGATCTGCATCGACATTAGCTAAAGATTCAGTTCCCAGGCTTCGCAATAGTCTTTATTATCATAAATACACTCCTATAGCATGGAAAATCCGATATTAGACATTTCCAATCGATCTGCATCAACAACAGCTAAAGATTCAGTTCCCAGGCGTCGCGATAGTCCTTCTTATTGAAAATGCACTGGTATAGCTTGGAAAACGCGATATTCGACATTTCAATCGATTTGGATTGACAACAGCTTAAGATTCAGTTCCAAGGCGTCGCAATAGTCCTTATTGAAAATTCGCTCGGTGAGCTTGGAAACCTCGATATTCGACATCTCCAATCGACCTGCATCGACAACAGCTAATGATTCAGTTCCCAGGCGTCGCAATAGTCCTTATTGAAAATTCACTCGTAGAGCTTGGAAAACGCGATATTCGACATTTCCAATCGATCTGCATCGACAACAGCTAAAGATTCAGTTCCCAGGCGTCGCAATAGTCCTTCTTATTGAAAATTCACTCGTTGAGCTTGGAAACCTCGATATTCGACATCTCCATACGACCTGCATCGACAACAGCTAATGATTCAGTTCCAAGGCGTCGCAATAGTCCTTATTGAAAATTCGCTCGTTGAGCTTGGAAACCTCGATATTCGGCATCTCCAATCGACCTGCATCGACAACAGCTAATGATTCAGTTCCCAGGCGTCGCAATAGTCCTTATTGAAAATTCACTCGTAGAGCTTGGAAAACGCGATATTCTACATTTCCAATCGAGCTGCAACGACAACAGGTAAAGATTCAATTCCCAGGCGTCGCAATAGTCCTTTTTGAAAATTCGCTCGTAGAGCTTGGAAAACGCGATATTCGACATTTCCTATCGAACTGCATCGACAATAGCTATAGATTCAGTTCCAAGGCGTCACAATAGTCCTTCTTATTGAAAATACACCCGTATAGCATGGAAAATGCGATATTCAACATATCCAATCGATCTGCATCGACATCAGCTAAAGATTCAGTTCCCAGGCTTCGCAATAGTCTTTATTATCAAAAATACACTCCTATAGCATGGAAAATCCGATATTAGACATTTCCAATCGATCTGCATCAACAACAGCTAAAGATTCAGTTCCCAGGCGTCGCAATAGTCCTTCTTATTGAAAATTCACTCGTTGAGCTTGGAAACCTCGATATTCGACATCTCCAATCGACCTGCATCGACAACAGCTAATGATTCAGTTCCAAGGCGTCGCAATAGTCCTTATTGAAAATTCGCTCGTTGAGCTTGGAAACCTCGATATTCGACATCTCCAATCGACCTGCATCGACAACAGCTAATGATTCAGTTCCCAGGCGTCGCAATAGTCCTTATTGAAAATTCACTCGTAGAGCTTGGAAAACGCGATATTCTACATTTCCAATCGATCTGCAACGGCAACAGGTAAAGATTCAATTCCCAGGCGTCGCAATAGTCCTTTTTGAAAATTCGCTCGTAGAGCTTGGAAAACGCGATATTCGACATTTCCAATCGAACTGCATCGACAATAGCTATAGATTCAGTTCCCAGGCGTCACAATAGTCCTTCTTATTGAAAATACACCCGTATAGCATGGAAAATGCGATATTCAACATATCCAATCGATCTGCATCGACATCAGCTAAAGATTCAGTTCCCAGGCTTCGCAATAGTCTTTATTATCAAAAATACACTCCTATAGCATGGAAAATCCGATATTAGACATTTCCAATCGATCTGCATCAACAACAGCTAAAGATTCAGTTCCCAGGCGTCGCAATAGTCCTTCTTATTGAAAATTCACTCGTTGAGCTTGGAAACCTCGATATTCTACATTTCCAATCGATCTGCAACGACAACAGGTAAAGATTCAATTCCCAGGCGTCGCAATAGTCCTTATTGAAAATTCACTCGTAGAGCTTGGAAAACGCGATATTCGACATTTCCAATCGATCTGCATCGACAACAGCTAAACATTCAGTTCCCAGGCGTCGCAATAGTCTTTATTATCAAAAATACACCCGTATAGCATGGAAAATGCGATATTCGACATTTCCAAACGATCTGCATCGACAACAGCTAAAGATTCAGTTCCCAGGCGTCGCAATAGTCCTTCTTATTGAAAATTCACTTGTTGAGCTTGGAAACCTCGATATTCGACATCTCCAATCGACCTGCATCGACAACAGCTAATGATTCAGTTCCAAGGCGTCGCAATAGTCCTTATTGAAAATTCGCTCGTTGAGCTTGGAAACCTCGATATTCGGCATCTCCAATCGACCTGCATCGACAACAGCTAATGATTCAGTTCCCAGGCGTCGCAATAGTCCTTATTGAAAATTCACTCGTAGAGCTTGGAAAACGCGATATTCTACATTTCCAATCGAGCTGCAACGACAACAGGTAAAGATTCAATTCCCAGGCGTCGCAATAGTCCTTTTTGAAAATTCGCTCGTAGAGCTTGGAAAACGCGATATTCGACATTTCCTATCGAACTGCATCGACAATAGCTATAGATTCAGTTCCAAGGCCTCACAATAGTCCTTCTTATTGAAAATACACCCGTATAGCATGGAAAATGCGATATTCAACATATCCAATCGATCTGCATCGACATCAGCTAAAGATTCAGTTCCCAGGCTTCGCAATAGTCTTTATTATCAAAAATACACTCCTATAGCATGGAAAATCCGATATTAGACATTTCCAATCGATCTGCATCAACAACAGCTAAAGATTCAGTTCCCAGGCGTCGCAATAGTCCTTCTTATTGAAAATTCACTCGTTGAGCTTGGAAACCTCGATATTCGACACCTCCAATCGACCTGCATCGACAACAGCTAATGATTCAGTTCCAAGGCGTCGCAATAGTCCTTATTGAAAATTCGCTCGTTGAGCTTGGGAACCTCGATATTCGACATCTCCAATCGACCTGCATCGACAACAGCTAATGATTCAGTTCCCAGGCGTCGCAATAGTCCTTCTTATAGAAAATTCACTCGTAGAGCTTGGAAAACGCGATATTCTACATTTCCAATCGATCTGCAACGACAACAGGTAAAGATTCAATTCCCAGGCGTCGCAATAGTCCTTTTTGAAAATTCGCTCGTAGAGCTTGGAAAACGCGATATTCGACATTTCCAATCGAACTGCATCGACAATAGCTATAGATTCAGTTCCCAGGCGTCACAATAGTCTTTCTTATTGAAAATACACCCGTATAGCATGGAAAATGCGATATTCAACATATCCAATCGATCTGCATCGACATCAGCTAAAGATTCAGTTCCCAGGCTTCGCAATAGTCTTTATTATCAAAAATACACTCCTATAGCATGGAAAATCCGATATTAGACATTTCCAATCGATCTGCATCAACAACAGCTAAAGATTCAGTTCCCAGGCGTCGCGATAGTCCTTCTTATTGAAAATGCACTGGTATAGCTTGGAAAACGCGATATTCGACATTTCAATCGATTTGGATTGACAACAGCTTAAGATTCAGTTCCAAGGCGTCGCAATAGTCCTTATTGAAAATTCGCTCGGTGAGCTTGGAAACCTCGATATTCGACATCTCCAATCGACCTGCATCGACAACAGCTAATGATTCAGTTCCCAGGCGTCGCAATAGTCCTTATTGAAAATTCACTCGTAGAGCTTGGAAAACGCGATATTCGACATTTCCAATCGATCTGCATCGACAACAGCTAAACATTCAGTTCCCAGGCGTCGCAATAGTCTTTATTATCAAAAATACACCCGTATAGCATGGAAAATGCGATATTCGACATTTCCAAACGATCTGCATCGACAACAGCTAAAGATTCAGTTCCCAGGCGTCGCAATAGTCCTTCTTATTGAAAATTCACTCGTTGAGCTTGGAAACCTCGATATTCGACATCTCCAATCGACCTGCATCGACAACAGCTAATGATTCAGTTCCAAGGCGTCGCAATAGTCCTTATTGAAAATTCGCTCGTTGAGCTTGGAAACCTCGATATTCGACATCTCCAATCGACCTGCATCGACAACAGCTAATGATTCAGTTCCCAGGCGTCGCAATAGTCCTTATTGAAAATTCACTCGTAGAGCTTGGAAAACGCGATATTCTACATTTCCAATCGATCTGCAACGACAACAGGTAAAGATTCAATTCCCAGGCGTCGCAATAGTCCTTTTTGAAAATTCGCTCGTAGAGCTTGGAAAACGCGATATTCGACATTTCCTATCGAACTGCATCGACAATAGCTATAGATTCAGTTCCAAGGCGTCACAATAGTCCTTCTTATTGAAAATACACCCGTATAGCATGGAAAATGCGATATTCAACATATCCAATCGATCTGCATCGACATCAGCTAAAGATTCAGTTCCCAGGCTTCGCAATAGTCTTTATTATCAAAAATACACTCCTATAGCATGGAAAATCCGATATTAGACATTTCCAATCGATCTGCATCAACAACAGCTAAAGATTCAGTTCCCAGGCGTCGCAATAGTCCTTCTTATTGAAAATTCACTCGTTGAGCTTGGAAACCTCGATATTCGACACCTCCAATCGACCTGCATCGAAAACAGCTAATGATTCAGTTCCAAGGCGTCGCAATAGTCCTTATTGAAAATTCGCTCGGTGAGCTTGGAAACCTCGATATTCGACATCTCCAATCGACCTGCATCGACAACAGCTAATGATTCAGTTCCCAGGCGTCGCAATAGTCCTTATTGAAAATTCACTCGTAGAGCTTGGAAAACGCGATATTCGACTTTTCCAATCGATCTGCATCGACAACAGCTAAACATTCAGTTCCCAGGCGTCGCAATAGTCTTTATTATCAAAAATACACCCGTATAGCATGGAAAATGCGATATTCGACATTTCCAAACGATCTGCATCGACAACAGCTAAAGATTCAGTTCCCAGGCGTCGCAATAGTCCTTCTTATTGAAAATTCACTCGTTGAGCTTGGAAACCTCGATATTCGACATCTCCAATCGACCTGCATCGACAACAGCTAATGATTCAGTTCCAAGGCGTCGCAATAGTCCTTATTGAAAATTCGCTCGTTGAGCTTGGAAACCTCGATATTCGACATCTCCAATCGACCTGCATCGACAACAGCTAATGATTCAGTTCCCAGGCGTCGCAATAGTCCTTCTTATAGAAAATGCACTCGTTGAGCTTGGAAAACGCGATATTCTACATTTCCAATCGATCTGCAACGACAACAGGTAAAGATTCAATTCCCAGGCGTCGCAATAGTCCTTTTTGAAAATTCGCTCGTAGAGCTTGGAAAACGCGATATTCGACATTTCCAATCAAACTGCATCGACAATAGCTATAGATTCAGTTCCCAGGCGTCACAATAGTCTTTCTTATTGAAAATACACCCGTATAGCATGGAAAATGCGATATTCAACATATCCAATCGATCTGCATCGACATTAGCTAAAGATTCAGTTCCCAGGCTTCGCAATAGTCTTTATTATCATAAATACACTCCTATAGCATGGAAAATCCGATATTAGACATTTCCAATCGATCTGCATCAACAACAGCTAAAGATTCAGTTCCCAGGCGTCGCGATAGTCCTTATTGAAAATTCGCTCGTTGAGCTTGGAAACCTCGATATTCGACATCTCCAATCGACCTGCATCGACAACAGCTAATGATTCAGTTCCCAGGCGTCGCAATAGTCCTTATTGAAAATTCGCTCGTTGAGCTTGGAAACCTCGATATTCGACATCTCCAATCGACCTGCATCGACAACAGCTAATGATTCAGTTCCCAGGCGTCGCAATAGTCCTTATTGAAAATTCACTCGTAGAGCTTGGAAAACGCGATATTCGACATTTCCAATCGATCTGCATCGACAACAGCTAAACATTCAGTTCCCAGGCGTCGCAATAGTCTTTATTATCAAAAATACACCCGTATAGCATGGAAAATGCGATATTCGACATTTCCAAACGATCTGCATCGACAACAGCTAAAGATTCAGTTCCCAGGCGTCGCAATAGTCCTTCTTATTGAAAATTCACTCGTTGAGCTTGGAAACCTCGATATTCGACATCTCCAATCGACCTGCATCGACAACAGCTAATGATTCAGTTCCAAGGCGTCGCAATAGTCCTTATTGAAAATTCGCTCGTTGAGCTTGGAAACCTCGATATTCGACATCTCCAATCGACCTGCATCGACAACAGCTAATGATTCAGTTCCCAGGCGTCGCAATAGTCCTTATTGAAAATTCACTCGTAGAGCTTGGAAAACGCGATATTCTACATTTCCAATCGATCTGCAACGACAACAGGTAAAGATTCAATTCCCAGGCGTCGCAATAGTCCTTTTTGAAAATTCGCTCGTAGAGCTTGGAAAACGCGATATTCGACATTTCCTATCGAACTGCATCGACAATAGCTATAGATTCAGTTCCAAGGCGTCACAATAGTCCTTCTTATTGAAAATACACCCGTATAGCATGGAAAATGCGATATTCAACATATCCAATCGATCTGCATCGACATCAGCTAAAGATTCAGTTCCCAGGCTTCGCAATAGTCTTTATTATCAAAAATACACTCCTATAGCATGGAAAATCCGATATTAGACATTTCCAATCGATCTGCATCAACAACAGCTAAAGATTCAGTTCCCAGGCGTCGCAATAGTCCTTCTTATTGAAAATTCACTCGTTGAGCTTGGAAACCTCGATATTCGACACCTCCAATCGACCTGCATCGAAAACAGCTAATGATTCAGTTCCAAGGCGTCGCAATAGTCCTTATTGAAAATTCGCTCGGTGAGCTTGGAAACCTCGATATTCGACATCTCCAATCGACCTGCATCGACAACAGCTAATGATTCAGTTCCCAGGCGTCGCAATAGTCCTTATTGAAAATTCACTCGTAGAGCTTGGAAAACGCGATATTCGACTTTTCCAATCGATCTGCATCGACAACAGCTAAACATTCAGTTCCCAGGCGTCGCAATAGTCTTTATTATCAAAAATACACCCGTATAGCATGGAAAATGCGATATTCGACATTTCCAATCGATCTGCAACGACAACAGGTAAAGATTCAATTCTCAGGCGTCGCAATAGTCCTTTTTGAAAATTCGCTCGTAGAGCTTGGAAAACGCGATATTCGACATTTCCTATCGAACTGCATCGACAATAGCTATAGATTCAGTTCCAAGGCGTCACAATAGTCCTTCTTATTGAAAATACACCCGTATAGCATGGAAAATGCGATATTCAACATATCCAATCGATCTGCATCGACATCAGCTAAAGATTCAGTTCCCAGGCTTCGCAATAGTCTTTATTATCAAAAATACACTCCTATAGCATGGAAAATCCGATATTAGACATTTCCAATCGATCTGCATCAACAACAGCTAAAGATTCAGTTCCCAGGCGTCGCAATAGTCCTTCTTATTGAAAATTTACTCGTTGAGCTTGGAAACCTCGATATTCGACACCTCCAATCGACCTGCATCGACAACAGCTAATGATTCAGTTCCAAGGCGTCGCAATAGTCCTTATTGAAAATTCGCTCGTTGAGCTTGGAAACCTCGATATTCGACATCTCCAATCGACCTGCATCGACAACAGCTAATGATTCAGTTCCCAGGCGTCGCAATAGTCCTTCTTATAGAAAATGCACTCGTTGAGCTTGGAAAACGCGATATTCTACATTTCCAATCGATCTGCAACGACAACAGGTAAAGATTCAATTCCCAGGCGTCGCAATAGTCCTTTTTGAAAATTCGCTCGTAGAGCTTGGAAAACGCGATATTCGACATTTCCAATCAAACTGCATCGACAATAGCTATAGATTCAGTTCCCAGGCGTCACAATAGTCTTTCTTATTGAAAATACACCCGTATAGCATGGAAAATGCGATATTCAACATATCCAATCGATCTGCATCGACATTAGCTAAAGATTCAGTTCCCAGGCTTCGCAATAGTCTTTATTATCATAAATACACTCCTATAGCATGGAAAATCCGATATTAGACATTTCCAATCGATCTGCATCAACAACAGCTAAAGATTCAGTTCCCAGGCGTCGCGATAGTCCTTATTGAAAATTCGCTCGTTGAGCTTGGAAACCTCGATATTCGACATCTCCAATCGACCTGCATCGACAACAGCTAATGATTCAGTTCCCAGGCGTCGCAATAGTCCTTATTGAAAATTCGCTCGTTGAGCTTGGAAACCTCGATATTCGACATCTCCAATCGACCTGCATCGACAACAGCTAATGATTCAGTTCCCAGGCGTCGCAATAGTCCTTATTGAAAATTCACTCGTAGAGCTTGGAAAACGCGATATTCGACATTTCCAATCGATCTGCATCGACAACAGCTAAACATTCAGTTCCCAGGCGTCGCAATAGTCTTTATTATCAAAAATACACCCGTATAGCATGGAAAATGCGATATTCGACATTTCCAAACGATCTGCATCGACAACAGCTAAAGATTCAGTTCCCAGGCGTCGCAATAGTCCTTCTTATTGAAAATTCACTCGTTGAGCTTGGAAACCTCGATATTCGACATCTCCAATCGACCTGCATCGACAACAGCTAATGATTCAGTTCCCAGGCGTCGCAATAGTCCTTCTTATAGAAAATGCACTCGTTGAGCTTGGAAAACGCGATATTCTACATTTCCAATCGATCTGCAACGACAACAGGTAAAGATTCAATTCCCAGGCGTCGCAATAGTCCTTTTTGAAAATTCGCTCGTAGAGCTTGGAAAACGCGATATTCGACATTTCCAATCAAACTGCATCGACAATAGCTATAGATTCAGTTCCCAGGCGTCACAATAGTCTTTCTTATTGAAAATACACCCGTATAGCATGGAAAATGCGATATTCAACATATCCAATCGATCTGCATCGACATTAGCTAAAGATTCAGTTCCCAGGCTTCGCAATAGTCTTTATTATCATAAATACACTCCTATAGCATGGAAAATCCGATATTAGACATTTCCAATCGATCTGCATCAACAACAGCTAAAGATTCAGTTCCCAGGCGTCGCGATAGTCCTTATTGAAAATTCGCTCGTTGAGCTTGGAAACCTCGATATTCGACATCTCCAATCGACCTGCATCGACAACAGCTAATGATTCAGTTCCCAGGCGTCGCAATAGTCCTTATTGAAAATTCGCTCGTTGAGCTTGGAAACCTCGATATTCGACATCTCCAATCGACCTGCATCGACAACAGCTAATGATTCAGTTCCCAGGCGTCGCAATAGTCCTTATTGAAAATTCACTCGTAGAGCTTGGAAAACGCGATATTCGACATTTCCAATCGATCTGCATCGACAACAGCTAAACATTCAGTTCCCAGGCGTCGCAATAGTCTTTATTATCAAAAATACACCCGTATAGCATGGAAAATGCGATATTCGACATTTCCAAACGATCTGCATCGACAACAGCTAAAGATTCAGTTCCCAGGCGTCGCAATAGTCCTTCTTATTGAAAATTCACTCGTTGAGCTTGGAAACCTCGATATTCGACATCTCCAATCGACCTGCATCGACAACAGCTAATGATTCAGTTCCAAGGCGTCGCAATAGTCCTTATTGAAAATTCGCTCGTTGAGCTTGGAAACCTCGATATTCGACATCTCCAATCGACCTGCATCGACAACAGCTAATGATTCAGTTCCCAGGCGTCGCAATAGTCCTTATTGAAAATTCACTCGTAGAGCTTGGAAAACGCGATATTCTACATTTCCAATCGATCTGCAACGACAACAGGTAAAGATTCAATTCCCAGGCGTCGCAATAGTCCTTTTTGAAAATTCGCTCGTAGAGCTTGGAAAACGCGATATTCGACATTTCCTATCGAACTGCATCGACAATAGCTATAGATTCAGTTCCAAGGCGTCACAATAGTCCTTCTTATTGAAAATACACCCGTATAGCATGGAAAATGCGATATTCAACATATCCAATCGATCTGCATCGACATCAGCTAAAGATTCAGTTCCCAGGCTTCGCAATAGTCTTTATTATCAAAAATACACTCCTATAGCATGGAAAATCCGATATTAGACATTTCCAATCGATCTGCATCAACAACAGCTAAAGATTCAGTTCCCAGGCGTCGCAATAGTCCTTCTTATTGAAAATTCACTCGTTGAGCTTGGAAACCTCGATATTCGACACCTCCAATCGACCTGCATCGACAACAGCTAATGATTCAGTTCCAAGGCGTCGCAATAGTCCTTATTGAAAATTCGCTCGTTGAGCTTGGGAACCTCGATATTCGACATCTCCAATCGACCTGCATCGACAACAGCTAATGATTCAGTTCCCAGGCGTCGCAATAGTCCTTCTTATAGAAAATGCACTCGTTGAGCTTGGAAAACGCGATATTCTACATTTCCAATCGATCTGCAACGACAACAGGTAAAGATTCAATTCCCAGGCGTCGCAATAGTCCTTTTTGAAAATTCGCTCGTAGAGCTTGGAAAACGCGATATTCGACATTTCCAATCGAACTGCATCGACAATAGCTATAGATTCAGTTCCCAGGCGTCACAATAGTCTTTCTTATTGAAAATACACCCGTATAGCATGGAAAATGCGATATTCAACATATCCAATCGATCTGCATCGACATTAGCTAAAGATTCAGTTCCCAGGCTTCGCAATAGTCTTTATTATCATAAATACACTCCTATAGCATGGAAAATCCGATATTAGACATTTCCAATCGATCTGCATCAACAACAGCTAAAGATTCAGTTCCCAGGCGTCGCGATAGTCCTTCTTATTGAAAATGCACTGGTATAGCTTGGAAAACGCGATATTCGACATTTCAATCGATTTGGATTGACAACAGCTTAAGATTCAGTTCCAAGGCGTCGCAATAGTCCTTATTGAAAATTCGCTCGGTGAGCTTGGAAACCTCGATATTCGACATCTCCAATCGACCTGCATCGACAACAGCTAATGATTCAGTTCCCAGGCGTCGCAATAGTCCTTATTGAAAATTCACTCGTAGAGCTTGGAAAACGCGATATTCGACATTTCCAATCGATCTGCATCGACAACAGCTAAAGATTCAGTTCCCAGGCGTCGCAATAGTCCTTCTTATTGAAAATTCACTCGTTGAGCTTGGAAACCTCGATATTCGACATCTCCATACGACCTGCATCGACAACAGCTAATGATTCAGTTCCAAGGCGTCGCAATAGTCCTTATTGAAAATTCGCTCGTTGAGCTTGGAAACCTCGATATTCGGCATCTCCAATCGACCTGCATCGACAACAGCTAATGATTCAGTTCCCAGGCGTCGCAATAGTCCTTATTGAAAATTCACTCGTAGAGCTTGGAAAACGCGATATTCTACATTTCCAATCGAGCTGCAACGACAACAGGTAAAGATTCAATTCCCAGGCGTCGCAATAGTCCTTTTTGAAAATTCGCTCGTAGAGCTTGGAAAACGCGATATTCGACATTTCCTATCGAACTGCATCGACAATAGCTATAGATTCAGTTCCAAGGCGTCACAATAGTCCTTCTTATTGAAAATACACCCGTATAGCATGGAAAATGCGATATTCAACATATCCAATCGATCTGCATCGACATCAGCTAAAGATTCAGTTCCCAGGCTTCGCAATAGTCTTTATTATCAAAAATACACTCCTATAGCATGGAAAATCCGATATTAGACATTTCCAATCGATCTGCATCAACAACAGCTAAAGATTCAGTTCCCAGGCGTCGCAATAGTCCTTCTTATTGAAAATTCACTCGTTGAGCTTGGAAACCTCGATATTCGACATCTCCAATCGACCTGCATCGACAACAGCTAATGATTCAGTTCCAAGGCGTCGCAATAGTCCTTATTGAAAATTCGCTCGTTGAGCTTGGAAACCTCGATATTCGACATCTCCAATCGACCTGCATCGACAACAGCTAATGATTCAGTTCCCAGGCGTCGCAATAGTCCTTATTGAAAATTCACTCGTAGAGCTTGGAAAACGCGATATTCTACATTTCCAATCGATCTGCAACGGCAACAGGTAAAGATTCAATTCCCAGGCGTCGCAATAGTCCTTTTTGAAAATTCGCTCGTAGAGCTTGGAAAACGCGATATTCGACATTTCCAATCGAACTGCATCGACAATAGCTATAGATTCAGTTCCCAGGCGTCACAATAGTCCTTCTTATTGAAAATACACCCGTATAGCATGGAAAATGCGATATTCAACATATCCAATCGATCTGCATCGACATCAGCTAAAGATTCAGTTCCCAGGCTTCGCAATAGTCTTTATTATCAAAAATACACTCCTATAGCATGGAAAATCCGATATTAGACATTTCCAATCGATCTGCATCAACAACAGCTAAAGATTCAGTTCCCAGGCGTCGCAATAGTCCTTCTTATTGAAAATTCACTCGTTGAGCTTGGAAACCTCGATATTCTACATTTCCAATCGATCTGCAACGACAACAGGTAAAGATTCAATTCCCAGGCGTCGCAATAGTCCTTATTGAAAATTCACTCGTAGAGCTTGGAAAACGCGATATTCGACATTTCCAATCGATCTGCATCGACAACAGCTAAACATTCAGTTCCCAGGCGTCGCAATAGTCTTTATTATCAAAAATACACCCGTATAGCATGGAAAATGCGATATTCGACATTTCCAAACGATCTGCATCGACAACAGCTAAAGATTCAGTTCCCAGGCGTCGCAATAGTCCTTCTTATTGAAAATTCACTTGTTGAGCTTGGAAACCTCGATATTCGACATCTCCAATCGACCTGCATCGACAACAGCTAATGATTCAGTTCCAAGGCGTCGCAATAGTCCTTATTGAAAATTCGCTCGTTGAGCTTGGAAACCTCGATATTCGGCATCTCCAATCGACCTGCATCGACAACAGCTAATGATTCAGTTCCCAGGCGTCGCAATAGTCCTTATTGAAAATTCACTCGTAGAGCTTGGAAAACGCGATATTCTACATTTCCAATCGAGCTGCAACGACAACAGGTAAAGATTCAATTCCCAGGCGTCGCAATAGTCCTTTTTGAAAATTCGCTCGTAGAGCTTGGAAAACGCGATATTCGACATTTCCTATCGAACTGCATCGACAATAGCTATAGATTCAGTTCCAAGGCCTCACAATAGTCCTTCTTATTGAAAATACACCCGTATAGCATGGAAAATGCGATATTCAACATATCCAATCGATCTGCATCGACATCAGCTAAAGATTCAGTTCCCAGGCTTCGCAATAGTCTTTATTATCAAAAATACACTCCTATAGCATGGAAAATCCGATATTAGACATTTCCAATCGATCTGCATCAACAACAGCTAAAGATTCAGTTCCCAGGCGTCGCAATAGTCCTTCTTATTGAAAATTCACTCGTTGAGCTTGGAAACCTCGATATTCGACACCTCCAATCGACCTGCATCGACAACAGCTAATGATTCAGTTCCAAGGCGTCGCAATAGTCCTTATTGAAAATTCGCTCGTTGAGCTTGGGAACCTCGATATTCGACATCTCCAATCGACCTGCATCGACAACAGCTAATGATTCAGTTCCCAGGCGTCGCAATAGTCCTTCTTATAGAAAATTCACTCGTAGAGCTTGGAAAACGCGATATTCTACATTTCCAATCGATCTGCAACGACAACAGGTAAAGATTCAATTCCCAGGCGTCGCAATAGTCCTTTTTGAAAATTCGCTCGTAGAGCTTGGAAAACGCGATATTCGACATTTCCAATCGAACTGCATCGACAATAGCTATAGATTCAGTTCCCAGGCGTCACAATAGTCTTTCTTATTGAAAATACACCCGTATAGCATGGAAAATGCGATATTCAACATATCCAATCGATCTGCATCGACATCAGCTAAAGATTCAGTTCCCAGGCTTCGCAATAGTCTTTATTATCAAAAATACACTCCTATAGCATGGAAAATCCGATATTAGACATTTCCAATCGATCTGCATCAACAACAGCTAAAGATTCAGTTCCCAGGCGTCGCGATAGTCCTTCTTATTGAAAATGCACTGGTATAGCTTGGAAAACGCGATATTCGACATTTCAATCGATTTGGATTGACAACAGCTTAAGATTCAGTTCCAAGGCGTCGCAATAGTCCTTATTGAAAATTCGCTCGGTGAGCTTGGAAACCTCGATATTCGACATCTCCAATCGACCTGCATCGACAACAGCTAATGATTCAGTTCCCAGGCGTCGCAATAGTCCTTATTGAAAATTCACTCGTAGAGCTTGGAAAACGCGATATTCGACATTTCCAATCGATCTGCATCGACAACAGCTAAACATTCAGTTCCCAGGCGTCGCAATAGTCTTTATTATCAAAAATACACCCGTATAGCATGGAAAATGCGATATTCGACATTTCCAAACGATCTGCATCGACAACAGCTAAAGATTCAGTTCCCAGGCGTCGCAATAGTCCTTCTTATTGAAAATTCACTCGTTGAGCTTGGAAACCTCGATATTCGACATCTCCAATCGACCTGCATCGACAACAGCTAATGATTCAGTTCCAAGGCGTCGCAATAGTCCTTATTGAAAATTCGCTCGTTGAGCTTGGAAACCTCGATATTCGACATCTCCAATCGACCTGCATCGACAACAGCTAATGATTCAGTTCCCAGGCGTCGCAATAGTCCTTATTGAAAATTCACTCGTAGAGCTTGGAAAACGCGATATTCTACATTTCCAATCGATCTGCAACGACAACAGGTAAAGATTCAATTCCCAGGCGTCGCAATAGTCCTTTTTGAAAATTCGCTCGTAGAGCTTGGAAAACGCGATATTCGACATTTCCTATCGAACTGCATCGACAATAGCTATAGATTCAGTTCCAAGGCGTCACAATAGTCCTTCTTATTGAAAATACACCCGTATAGCATGGAAAATGCGATATTCAACATATCCAATCGATCTGCATCGACATCAGCTAAAGATTCAGTTCCCAGGCTTCGCAATAGTCTTTATTATCAAAAATACACTCCTATAGCATGGAAAATCCGATATTAGACATTTCCAATCGATCTGCATCAACAACAGCTAAAGATTCAGTTCCCAGGCGTCGCAATAGTCCTTCTTATTGAAAATTCACTCGTTGAGCTTGGAAACCTCGATATTCGACACCTCCAATCGACCTGCATCGAAAACAGCTAATGATTCAGTTCCAAGGCGTCGCAATAGTCCTTATTGAAAATTCGCTCGGTGAGCTTGGAAACCTCGATATTCGACATCTCCAATCGACCTGCATCGACAACAGCTAATGATTCAGTTCCCAGGCGTCGCAATAGTCCTTATTGAAAATTCACTCGTAGAGCTTGGAAAACGCGATATTCGACTTTTCCAATCGATCTGCATCGACAACAGCTAAACATTCAGTTCCCAGGCGTCGCAATAGTCTTTATTATCAAAAATACACCCGTATAGCATGGAAAATGCGATATTCGACATTTCCAAACGATCTGCATCGACAACAGCTAAAGATTCAGTTCCCAGGCGTCGCAATAGTCCTTCTTATTGAAAATTCACTCGTTGAGCTTGGAAACCTCGATATTCGACATCTCCAATCGACCTGCATCGACAACAGCTAATGATTCAGTTCCAAGGCGTCGCAATAGTCCTTATTGAAAATTCGCTCGTTGAGCTTGGAAACCTCGATATTCGACATCTCCAATCGACCTGCATCGACAACAGCTAATGATTCAGTTCCCAGGCGTCGCAATAGTCCTTCTTATAGAAAATGCACTCGTTGAGCTTGGAAAACGCGATATTCTACATTTCCAATCGATCTGCAACGACAACAGGTAAAGATTCAATTCCCAGGCGTCGCAATAGTCCTTTTTGAAAATTCGCTCGTAGAGCTTGGAAAACGCGATATTCGACATTTCCAATCAAACTGCATCGACAATAGCTATAGATTCAGTTCCCAGGCGTCACAATAGTCTTTCTTATTGAAAATACACCCGTATAGCATGGAAAATGCGATATTCAACATATCCAATCGATCTGCATCGACATTAGCTAAAGATTCAGTTCCCAGGCTTCGCAATAGTCTTTATTATCATAAATACACTCCTATAGCATGGAAAATCCGATATTAGACATTTCCAATCGATCTGCATCAACAACAGCTAAAGATTCAGTTCCCAGGCGTCGCGATAGTCCTTATTGAAAATTCGCTCGTTGAGCTTGGAAACCTCGATATTCGACATCTCCAATCGACCTGCATCGACAACAGCTAATGATTCAGTTCCCAGGCGTCGCAATAGTCCTTATTGAAAATTCGCTCGTTGAGCTTGGAAACCTCGATATTCGACATCTCCAATCGACCTGCATCGACAACAGCTAATGATTCAGTTCCCAGGCGTCGCAATAGTCCTTATTGAAAATTCACTCGTAGAGCTTGGAAAACGCGATATTCGACATTTCCAATCGATCTGCATCGACAACAGCTAAACATTCAGTTCCCAGGCGTCGCAATAGTCTTTATTATCAAAAATACACCCGTATAGCATGGAAAATGCGATATTCGACATTTCCAAACGATCTGCATCGACAACAGCTAAAGATTCAGTTCCCAGGCGTCGCAATAGTCCTTCTTATTGAAAATTCACTCGTTGAGCTTGGAAACCTCGATATTCGACATCTCCAATCGACCTGCATCGACAACAGCTAATGATTCAGTTCCAAGGCGTCGCAATAGTCCTTATTGAAAATTCGCTCGTTGAGCTTGGAAACCTCGATATTCGACATCTCCAATCGACCTGCATCGACAACAGCTAATGATTCAGTTCCCAGGCGTCGCAATAGTCCTTATTGAAAATTCACTCGTAGAGCTTGGAAAACGCGATATTCTACATTTCCAATCGATCTGCAACGACAACAGGTAAAGATTCAATTCCCAGGCGTCGCAATAGTCCTTTTTGAAAATTCGCTCGTAGAGCTTGGAAAACGCGATATTCGACATTTCCTATCGAACTGCATCGACAATAGCTATAGATTCAGTTCCAAGGCGTCACAATAGTCCTTCTTATTGAAAATACACCCGTATAGCATGGAAAATGCGATATTCAACATATCCAATCGATCTGCATCGACATCAGCTAAAGATTCAGTTCCCAGGCTTCGCAATAGTCTTTATTATCAAAAATACACTCCTATAGCATGGAAAATCCGATATTAGACATTTCCAATCGATCTGCATCAACAACAGCTAAAGATTCAGTTCCCAGGCGTCGCAATAGTCCTTCTTATTGAAAATTCACTCGTTGAGCTTGGAAACCTCGATATTCGACACCTCCAATCGACCTGCATCGACAACAGCTAATGATTCAGTTCCAAGGCGTCGCAATAGTCCTTATTGAAAATTCGCTCGTTGAGCTTGGGAACCTCGATATTCGACATCTCCAATCGACCTGCATCGACAACAGCTAATGATTCAGTTCCCAGGCGTCGCAATAGTCCTTCTTATAGAAAATGCACTCGTTGAGCTTGGAAAACGCGATATTCTACATTTCCAATCGATCTGCAACGACAACAGGTAAAGATTCAATTCCCAGGCGTCGCAATAGTCCTTTTTGAAAATTCGCTCGTAGAGCTTGGAAAACGCGATATTCGACATTTCCAATCGAACTGCATCGACAATAGCTATAGATTCAGTTCCCAGGCGTCACAATAGTCTTTCTTATTGAAAATACACCCGTATAGCATGGAAAATGCGATATTCAACATATCCAATCGATCTGCATCGACATTAGCTAAAGATTCAGTTCCCAGGCTTCGCAATAGTCTTTATTATCATAAATACACTCCTATAGCATGGAAAATCCGATATTAGACATTTCCAATCGATCTGCATCAACAACAGCTAAAGATTCAGTTCCCAGGCGTCGCGATAGTCCTTCTTATTGAAAATGCACTGGTATAGCTTGGAAAACGCGATATTCGACATTTCAATCGATTTGGATTGACAACAGCTTAAGATTCAGTTCCAAGGCGTCGCAATAGTCCTTATTGAAAATTCGCTCGGTGAGCTTGGAAACCTCGATATTCGACATCTCCAATCGACCTGCATCGACAACAGCTAATGATTCAGTTCCCAGGCGTCGCAATAGTCCTTATTGAAAATTCACTCGTAGAGCTTGGAAAACGCGATATTCGACATTTCCAATCGATCTGCATCGACAACAGCTAAAGATTCAGTTCCCAGGCGTCGCAATAGTCCTTCTTATTGAAAATTCACTCGTTGAGCTTGGAAACCTCGATATTCGACATCTCCATACGACCTGCATCGACAACAGCTAATGATTCAGTTCCAAGGCGTCGCAATAGTCCTTATTGAAAATTCGCTCGTTGAGCTTGGAAACCTCGATATTCGGCATCTCCAATCGACCTGCATCGACAACAGCTAATGATTCAGTTCCCAGGCGTCGCAATAGTCCTTATTGAAAATTCACTCGTAGAGCTTGGAAAACGCGATATTCTACATTTCCAATCGAGCTGCAACGACAACAGGTAAAGATTCAATTCCCAGGCGTCGCAATAGTCCTTTTTGAAAATTCGCTCGTAGAGCTTGGAAAACGCGATATTCGACATTTCCTATCGAACTGCATCGACAATAGCTATAGATTCAGTTCCAAGGCGTCACAATAGTCCTTCTTATTGAAAATACACCCGTATAGCATGGAAAATGCGATATTCAACATATCCAATCGATCTGCATCGACATCAGCTAAAGATTCAGTTCCCAGGCTTCGCAATAGTCTTTATTATCAAAAATACACTCCTATAGCATGGAAAATCCGATATTAGACATTTCCAATCGATCTGCATCAACAACAGCTAAAGATTCAGTTCCCAGGCGTCGCAATAGTCTTTATTATCAAAAATACACTCCTATAGCATGGAAAATCCGATATTAGACATTTCCAATCGATCTGCATCAACAACAGCTAAAGATTCAGTTCCCAGGCGTCGCAATAGTCCTTCTTATTGAAAATTCACTCGTTGAGCTTGGAAACCTCGATATTCTACATTTCCAATCGATCTGCAACGACAACAGGTAAAGATTCAATTCCCAGGCGTCGCAATAGTCCTTATTGAAAATTCACTCGTAGAGCTTGGAAAACGCGATATTCGACATTTCCAATCGATCTGCATCGACAACAGCTAAACATTCAGTTCCCAGGCGTCGCAATAGTCTTTATTATCAAAAATACACCCGTATAGCATGGAAAATGCGATATTCGACATTTCCAAACGATCTGCATCGACAACAGCTAAAGATTCAGTTCCCAGGCGTCGCAATAGTCCTTCTTATTGAAAATTCACTTGTTGAGCTTGGAAACCTCGATATTCGACATCTCCAATCGACCTGCATCGACAACAGCTAATGATTCAGTTCCAAGGCGTCGCAATAGTCCTTATTGAAAATTCGCTCGTTGAGCTTGGAAACCTCGATATTCGACATCTCCAATCGACCTGCATCGACAACAGCTAATGATTCAGTTCCCAGGCGTCGCAATAGTCCTTATTGAAAATTCACTCGTAGAGCTTGGAAAACGCGATATTCTACATTTCCAATCGATCTGCAACGACAACAGGTAAAGATTCAATTCCCAGGCGTCGCAATAGTCCTTTTTGAAAATTCGCTCGTAGAGCTTGGAAAACGCGATATTCGACATTTCCTATCGAACTGCATCGACAATAGCTATAGATTCAGTTCCAAGGCCTCACAATAGTCCTTCTTATTGAAAATACACCCGTATAGCATGGAAAATGCGATATTCAACATATCCAATCGATCTGCATCGACATCAGCTAAAGATTCAGTTCCCAGGCTTCGCAATAGTCTTTATTATCAAAAATACACTCCTATAGCATGGAAAATCCGATATTAGACATTTCCAATCGATCTGCATCAACAACAGCTAAAGATTCAGTTCCCAGGCGTCGCAATAGTCCTTCTTATTGAAAATTCACTCGTTGAGCTTGGAAACCTCGATATTCGACATCTCCAATCGACCTGCATCGACAACAGCTAATGATTCAGTTCCAAGGCGTCGCAATAGTCCTTATTGAAAATTCGCTCGTTGAGCTTGGAAACCTCGATATTCGACATCTCCAATCGACCTGCATCGACAACAGCTAATGATTCAGTTCCCAGGCGTCGCAATAGTCCTTATTGAAAATTCACTCGTAGAGCTTGGAAAACGCGATATTCTACATTTCCAATCGATCTGCAACGACAACAGGTAAAGATTCAATTCCCAGGCGTCGCAATAGTCCTTTTTGAAAATTCGCTCGTAGAGCTTGGAAAACGCGATATTCGACATTTCCAATCGAACTGCATCGACAATAGCTATAGATTCAGTTCCCAGGCGTCACAATAGTCCTTCTTATTGAAAATACACCCGTATAGCATGGAAAATGCGATATTCAACATATCCAATCGATCTGCATCGACATCAGCTAAAGATTCAGTTCCCAGGCTTCGCAATAGTCTTTATTATCAAAAATACACTCCTATAGCATGGAAAATCCGATATTAGACATTTCCAATCGATCTGCATCAACAACAGCTAAAGATTCAGTTCCCAGGCGTCGCAATAGTCCTTCTTATTGAAAATTCACTCGTTGAGCTTGGAAACCTCGATATTCGACATCTCCAATCGACCTGCATCGACAACAGCTAATGATTCAGTTCCAAGGCGTCGCAATAGTCCTTATTGAAAATTCGCTCGTTGAGCTTGGAAACCTCGATATTCGACATCTCCAATCGACCTGCATCGACAACAGCTAATGATTCAGTTCCCAGGCGTCGCAATAGTCCTTATTGAAAATTCACTCGTAGAGCTTGGAAAACGCGATATTCTACATTTCCAATCGATCTGCAACGACAACAGGTAAAGATTCAATTCCCAGGCGTCGCAATAGTCCTTTTTGAAAATTCGCTCGTAGAGCTTGGAAAACGCGATATTCGACATTTCCAATCGAACTGCATCGACAATAGCTATAGATTCAGTTCCCAGGCGTCACAATAGTCTTTCTTATTGAAAATACACCCGTATAGCATGGAAAATGCGATATTCAACATATCCAATCGATCTGCATCGACATCAGCTAAAGATTCAGTTCCCAGGCTTCGCAATAGTCTTTATTATCAAAAATACACTCCTATAGCATGGAAAATCCGATATTAGACATTTCCAATCGATCTGCATCAACAACAGCTAAAGATTCAGTTCCCAGGCGTCGCGATAGTCCTTCTTATTGAAAATGCACTGGTATAGCTTGGAAAACGCGATATTCGACATTTCAATCGATTTGGATTGACAACAGCTTAAGATTCAGTTCCAAGGCGTCGCAATAGTCCTTATTGAAAATTCGCTCGGTGAGCTTGGAAACCTCGATATTCGACATCTCCAATCGACCTGCATCGACAACAGCTAATGATTCAGTTCCCAGGCGTCGCAATAGTCCTTATTGAAAATTCACTCGTAGAGCTTGGAAAACGCGATATTCGACATTTCCAATCGATCTGCATCGACAACAGCTAAACATTCAGTTCCCAGGCGTCGCAATAGTCTTTATTATCAAAAATACACCCGTATAGCATGGAAAATGCGATATTCGACATTTCCAAACGATCTGCATCGACAACAGCTAAAGATTCAGTTCCCAGGCGTCGCAATAGTCCTTCTTATTGAAAATTCACTCGTTGAGCTTGGAAACCTCGATATTCGACATCTCCAATCGACCTGCATCGACAACAGCTAATGATTCAGTTCCAAGGCGTCGCAATAGTCCTTATTGAAAATTCGCTCGTTGAGCTTGGAAACCTCGATATTCGACATCTCCAATCGACCTGCATCGACAATAGCTATAGATTCAGTTCCAAGGCGTCACAATAGTCCTTCTTATTGAAAATACACCCGTATAGCATGGAAAATGCGATATTCAACATATCCAATCGATCTGCATCGACATCAGCTAAAGATTCAGTTCCCAGGCTTCGCAATAGTCTTTATTATCAAAAATACACTCCTATAGCATGGAAAATCCGATATTAGACATTTCCAATCGATCTGCATCAACAACAGCTAAAGATTCAGTTCCCAGTTGTCGCAATAGTCCTTCTTATTGAAAATTCACTCGTTGAGCTTGGAAACCTCGATATTCGACACCTCCAATCGACCTGCATCGACAACAGCTAATGATTCAGTTCCAAGGCGTCGCAATAGTCCTTATTGAAAATTCGCTCGTTGAGCTTGGAAACCTCGATATTCGACATCTCCAATCGACCTGCATCGACAACAGCTAATGATTCAGTTCCAAGGCGTCGCAATAGTCCTTATTGAAAATTCGCTCGTTGAGCTTGGAAACCTCGATATTCGACATCTCCAATCGACCTGCATCGACAACAGCTAATGATTCAGTTCCCAGGCGTCGCAATAGTCCTTCTTATAGAAAATGCACTCGTTGAGCTTGGAAAACGCGATATTCTACATTTCCAATCGATCTGCAACGACAACAGGTAAAGATTCAATTCCCAGGCGTCGCAATAGTCCTTTTTGAAAATTCGCTCGTAGAGCTTGGAAAACGCGATATTCGACATTTCCAATCGAACTGCATCGACAATAGCTATAGATTCAGTTCCCAGGCGTCACAATAGTCTTTCTTATTGAAAATACACCCGTATAGCATGGAAAATGCGATATTCAACATATCCAATCGATCTGCATCGACATCAGCTAAAGATTCAGTTCCCAGGCTTCGCAATAGTCTTTATTATCAAAAATACACTCCTATAGCATGGAAAATCCGATATTAGACATTTCCAATCGATCTGCATCAACAACAGCTAAAGATTCAGTTCCCAGGCGTCGCGATAGTCCTTCTTATTGAAAATGCACTGGTATAGCTTGGAAAACGCGATATTCGACATTTCAATCGATTTGGATTGACAACAGCTTAAGATTCAGTTCCAAGGCGTCGCAATAGTCCTTATTGAAAATTCGCTCGGTGAGCTTGGAAACCTCGATATTCGACATCTCCAATCGACCTGCATCGACAACAGCTAATGATTCAGTTCCCAGGCGTCGCAATAGTCCTTATTGAAAATTCACTCGTAGAGCTTGGAAAACGCGATATTCGACATTTCCAATCGATCTGCATCGACAACAGCTAAACATTCAGTTCCCAGGCGTCGCAATAGTCTTTATTATCAAAAATACACCCGTATAGCATGGAAAATGCGATATTCGACATTTCCAAACGATCTGCATCGACAACAGCTAAAGATTCAGTTCCCAGGCGTCGCAATAGTCCTTCTTATTGAAAATTCACTCGTTGAGCTTGGAAACCTCGATATTCGACATCTCCAATCGACCTGCATCGACAACAGCTAATGATTCAGTTCCAAGGCGTCGCAATAGTCCTTATTGAAAATTCGCTCGTTGAGCTTGGAAACCTCGATATTCGGCATCTCCAATCGACCTGCATCGACAACAGCTAATGATTCAGTTCCCAGGCGTCGCAATAGTCCTTATTGAAAATTCACTCGTACAGCTTGGAAAACGCGATATTCTACATTTCCAATCCAGCTGCAACGACAACAGGTAAAGATTCAATTCCCAGGCGTCGCAATAGTCCTTTTTGAAAATTCGCTCGTAGAGCTTGGAAAACGCGATATTCGACATTTCCTATCGAACTGCATCGACAATAGCTATAGATTCAGTTCCAAGGCGTCACAATAGTCCTTCTTATTGAAAATACACCCGTATAGCATGGAAAATGCGATATTCAACATATCCAATCGATCTGCATCGACATCAGCTAAAGATTCAGTTCCCAGGCTTCGCAATAGTCTTTATTATCAAAAATACACTCCTATAGCATGGAAAATCCGATATTAGACATTTCCAATCGATCTGCATCAACAACAGCTAAAGATTCAGTTCCCAGGCGTCGCAATAGTCCTTCTTATTGAAAATTCACTCGTTGAGCTTGGAAACCTCGATATTCGACATCTCCAATCGACCTGCATCGACAACAGCTAATGATTCAGTTCCAAGGCGTCGCAATAGTCCTTATTGAAAATTCGCTCGTTGAGCTTGGAAACCTCGATATTCGACATCTCCAATCGACCTGCATCGACAACAGCTAATGATTCAGTTCCCAGGCGTCGCAATAGTCCTTATTGAAAATTCACTCGTACAGCTTGGAAAACGCGATATTCTACATTTCCAATCGATCTGCAACGACAACAGGTAAAGATTCAATTCCCAGGCGTCGCAATAGTCCTTTTTGAAAATTCGCTCGTAGAGCTTGGAAAACGCGATATTCGACATTTCCAATCGAACTGCATCGACAATAGCTATAGATTCAGTTCCCAGGCGTCACAATAGTCCTTCTTATTGAAAATACACCCGTATAGCATGGAAAATGCGATATTCAACATATCCAATCGATCTGCATCGACATCAGCTAAAGATTCAGTTCCCAGGCTTCGCAATAGTCTTTATTATCAAAAATACACTCCTATAGCATGGAAAATCCGATATTAGACATTTCCAATCGATCTGCATCAACAACAGCTAAAGATTCAGTTCCCAGGCGTCGCAATAGTCCTTCTTATTGAAAATTCACTCGTTGAGCTTGGAAACCTCGATATTCTACATTTCCAATCGATCTGCAACGACAACAGGTAAAGATTCAATTCCCAGGCGTCGCAATAGTCCTTTTTGAAAATTCGCTCGTAGAGCTTGGAAAACGCGATATTCGACATTTCCAATCGAACTGCATCGACAATAGCTATAGATTCAGTTCCCAGGCGTCACAATAGTCCTTCTTATTGAAAATACACCCGTATAGCATGGAAAATGCGATATTCAACATATCCAATCGATCTGCATCGACATCAGCTAAAGATTCAGTTCCCAGGCTTCGCAATAGTCTTTATTATCAAAAATACACTCCTATAGCATGGAAAATCCGATATTAGACATTTCCAATCGATCTGCATCAATAACAGCTAAAGATTCAGTTCCCAGGCGTCGCAATAGTCCTTCTTATTGAAAATTCACTCGTTGAGCTTGGAAACCTCGATATTCGACATCTCCAATCGACCTGCATCGACAACAGCTAATGATTCAGTTCCAAGGCGTCGCAATAGTCCTTATTGAAAATTCGCTCGTTGAGCTTGGAAACCTCGATATTCGGCATCTCCAATCGACCTGCATCGACAACAGCTAATGATTCAGTTCCCAGGCGTCGCAATAGTCCTTATTGAAAATTCACTCGTACAGCTTGGAAAACGCGATATTCTACATTTCCAATCCAGCTGCAACGACAACAGGTAAAGATTCAATTCCCAGGCGTCGCAATAGTCCTTTTTGAAAATTCGCTCGTAGAGCTTGGAAAACGCGATATTCGACATTTCCTATCGAACTGCATCGACAATAGCTATAGATTCAGTTCCAAGGCGTCACAATAGTCCTTCTTATTGAAAATACACCCGTATAGCATGGAAAATGCGATATTCAACATATCCAATCGATCTGCATCGACATCAGCTAAAGATTCAGTTCCCAGGCTTCGCAATAGTCTTTATTATCAAAAATACACTCCTATAGCATGGAAAATCCGATATTAGACATTTCCAATCGATCTGCATCAACAACAGCTAAAGATTCAGTTCCCAGGCGTCGCAATAGTCCTTCTTATTGAAAATTCACTCGTTGAGCTTGGAAACCTCGATATTCGACATCTCCAATCGACCTGCATCGACAACAGCTAATGATTCAGTTCCAAGGCGTCGCAATAGTCCTTATTGAAAATTCGCTCGTTGAGCTTGGAAACCTCGATATTCGACATCTCCAATCGACCTGCATCGACAACAGCTAATGATTCAGTTCCCAGGCGTCGCAATAGTCCTTATTGAAAATTCACTCGTAGAGCTTGGAAAACGCGATATTCTACATTTCCAATCGATCTGCAACGACAACAGGTAAAGATTCAATTCCCAGGCGTCGCAATAGTCCTTTTTGAAAATTCGCTCGTAGAGCTTGGAAAACGCGATATTCGACATTTCCAATCGAACTGCATCGACAATAGCTATAGATTCAGTTCCCAGGCGTCACAATAGTCCTTCTTATTGAAAATACACCCGTATAGCATGGAAAATGCGATATTCAACATATCCAATCGATCTGCATCGACATCAGCTAAAGATTCAGTTCCCAGGCTTCGCAATAGTCTTTATTATCAAAAATACACTCCTATAGCATGGAAAATCCGATATTAGACATTTCCAATCGATCTGCATCAACAACAGCTAAAGATTCAGTTCCCAGGCGTCGCAATAGTCCTTCTTATTGAAAATTCACTCGTTGAGCTTGGAAACCTCGATATTCTACATTTCCAATCGATCTGCAACGACAACAGGTAAAGATTCAATTCCCAGGCGTCGCAATAGTCCTTTTTGAAAATTCGCTCGTAGAGCTTGGAAAACGCGATATTCGACATTTCCAATCGAACTGCATCGACAATAGCTATAGATTCAGTTCCCAGGCGTCACAATAGTCCTTCTTATTGAAAATACACCCGTATAGCATGGAAAATGCGATATTCAACATATCCAATCGATCTGCATCGACATCAGCTAAAGATTCAGTTCCCAGGCTTCGCAATAGTCTTTATTATCAAAAATACACTCCTATAGCATGGAAAATCCGATATTAGACATTTCCAATCGATCTGCATCAATAACAGCTAAAGATTCAGTTCCCAGGCGTCGCAATAGTCCTTCTTATTGAAAATTCACTCGTTGAGCTTGGAAACCTCGATATTCGACATCTCCAATCGACCTGCATCGACAACAGCTAATGATTCAGTTCCAAGGCGTCGCAATAGTCCTTATTGAAAATTCGCTCGTTGAGCTTGGAAACCTCGATATTCGGCATCTCCAATCGACCTGCATCGACAACAGCTAATGATTCAGTTCCCAGGCGTCGCAATAGTCCTTATTGAAAATTCACTCGTAGAGCTTGGAAAACGCGATATTCTACATTTCCAATCGAGCTGCAACGACAACAGGTAAAGATTCAATTCCCAGGCGTCGCAATAGTCCTTTTTGAAAATTCGCTCGTAGAGCTTGGAAAACGCGATATTCGACATTTCCTATCGAACTGCATCGACAATAGCTATAGATTCAGTTCCAAGGCGTCACAATAGTCCTTCTTATTGAAAATACACCCGTATAGCATGGAAAATGCGATATTCAACATATCCAATCGATCTGCATCGACATCAGCTAAAGATTCAGTTCCCAGGCTTCGCAATAGTCTTTATTATCAAAAATACACTCCTATAGCATGGAAAATCCGATATTAGACATTTCCAATCGATCTGCATCAACAACAGCTAAAGATTCAGTTCCCAGGCGTCGCAATAGTCCTTCTTATTGAAAATTCACTCGTTGAGCTTGGAAACCTCGATATTCGACATCTCCAATCGACCTGCATCGACAACAGCTAATGATTCAGTTCCAAGGCGTCGCAATAGTCCTTATTGAAAATTCGCTCGTTGAGCTTGGAAACCTCGATATTCGACATCTCCAATCGACCTGCATCGACAACAGCTAATGATTCAGTTCCCAGGCGTCGCAATAGTCCTTATTGAAAATTCACTCGTAGAGCTTGGAAAACGCGATATTCTACATTTCCAATCGATCTGCAACGACAACAGGTAAAGATTCAATTCCCAGGCGTCGCAATAGTCCTTTTTGAAAATTCGCTCGTAGAGCTTGGAAAACGCGATATTCGACATTTCCAATCGAACTGCATCGACAATAGCTATAGATTCAGTTCCCAGGCGTCACAATAGTCCTTCTTATTGAAAATACACCCGTATAGCATGGAAAATGCGATATTCAACATATCCAATCGATCTGCATCGACATCAGCTAAAGATTCAGTTCCCAGGCTTCGCAATAGTCTTTATTATCAAAAATACACTCCTATAGCATGGAAAATCCGATATTAGACATTTCCAATCGATCTGCATCAACAACAGCTAAAGATTCAGTTCCCAGGCGTCGCAATAGTCCTTCTTATTGAAAATTCACTCGTTGAGCTTGGAAACCTCGATATTCTACATTTCCAATCGATCTGCAACGACAACAGGTAAAGATTCAATTCCCAGGCGTCGCAATAGTCCTTTTTGAAAATTCGCTCGTAGAGCTTGGAAAACGCGATATTCGACATTTCCTATCGAACTGCATCGACAATAGCTATAGATTCAGTTCCAAGGCGTCACAATAGTCCTTCTTATTGAAAATACACCCGTATAGCATGGAAAATGCGATATTCAACATATCCAATCGATCTGCATCGACATCAGCTAAAGATTCAGTTCCCAGGCTTCGCAATAGTCTTTATTATCAAAAATACACTCCTATAGCATGGAAAATCCGATATTAGACATTTCCAATCGATCTGCATCAACAACAGCTAAAGATTCAGTTCCCAGGCGTCGCAATAGTCCTTCTTATTGAAAATTCACTCGTTGAGCTTGGAAACCACGATATTCGACATCTCCAATCGACCTGCATCGACAACAGCTAATGATTCAGTTCCAAGGCGTCGCAATAGTCCTTATTGAAAATTCGCTCGTTGAGCTTGGAAACCTCGATATTCGACATCTCCAATCGACCTGCATCGACAACAGCTAATGATTCAGTTCCCAGGCGTCGCAATAGTCCTTATTGAAAATTCACTCGTAGAGCTTGGAAAACGCGATATTCTACATTTCCAATCGATCTGCAACGACAACAGGTAAAGATTCAATTCCCAGGCGTCGCAATAGTCCTTTTTGAAAATTCGCTCGTAGAGCTTGGAAAACGCGATATTCGACATTTCCAATCGAACTGCATCGACAATAGCTATAGATTCAGTTCCCAGGCGTCACAATAGTCCTTCTTATTGAAAATACACCCGTATAGCATGGAAAATGCGATATTCAACATATCCAATCGATCTGCATCGACATCAGCTAAAGATTCAGTTCCCAGGCTTCGCAATAGTCTTTATTATCAAAAATACACTCCTATAGCATGGAAAATCCGATATTAGACATTTCCAATCGATCTGCATCAACAACAGCTAAAGATTCAGTTCCCAGGCGTCGCGATAGTCCTTCTTATTGAAAATGCACTGGTATAGCTTGGAAAACGCGATATTCGACATTTCAATCGATTTGGATTGACAACAGCTTAAGATTCAGTTCCAAGGCGTCGCAATAGTCCTTATTGAAAATTCGCTCGGTGAGCTTGGAAACCTCGATATTCGACATCTCCAATCGACCTGCATCGACAACAGCTAATGATTCAGTTCCCAGGCGTCGCAATAGTCCTTATTGAAAATTCACTCGTAGAGCTTGGAAAACGCGATATTCTACATTTCCAATCGATCTGCAACGACAACAGGTAAAGATTCAATTCCCAGGCGTCCTTTTTGAAAATTCGCTCGTAGAGCTTGGAAAACGCGATATTCGACATTTCCTATCGAACTGCATCGACAATAGCTATAGATTCAGTTCCAAGGCGTCACAATAGTCCTTCTTATTGAAAATACACCCGTATAGCATGGAAAATGCGATATTCAACATATCCAATCGATCTGCATCGACATCAGCTAAAGATTCAGTTCCCAGGCTTCGCAATGGTCTTTATTATCAAAAATACACTCCTATAGCATGGAAAATCCGATATTAGACATTTCCAATCGATCTGCATCGACAACAGCTAAAGATTCAGTTCCCAGGCGTCGCAATAGTCCTTCTTATTGAAAATTCACTCGTTGAGCATGGAAACCTCGATATTCGACATCTCCAATCGACCTGCATCGACAACAGCTAATGATTCAGCTCCAAGGCGTCGCAATAGTCCTTATTGAAAATTCGCTCGTTGAGCTTGGAAACCTCGATATTCGACATCTCCAATCGACCTGCATCGACAACAGCTAATGATTCAGTTCCCAGGCGTCGCAATAGTCCTTATTGAAAATTCACTCGTAGAGCTTGGAAAACGCGATATTCTACATTTCCAATCGATCTGCAACGACAACAGGTAGAGATTCAATTCCCAGGCGTCGCAATAGTCCTTTTTGAAAATTCGCTCGTAGAGCTTGGAAAACGCGATATTCGACATTTCCTATCGAACTGCATCGACAATAGCTATAGATTCAGTTCCAAGGCGTCACAATAGTCCTTCTTATTGAAAATACACCCGTATAGCATGGAAAATGCGATATTCAACATATCCAATCGATCTGCATCGACATCAGCTAAAGATTCAGTTCCCAGGCTTCGCAATAGTCTTTATTATCAAAAATACACTCCTATAGCATGGAAAATCCGATATTAGACATTTCCAATCGATCTGCATCAACAACAGCTAAAGATTCAGTTCCCAGGCGTCGCGATAGTCCTTCTTATTGAAAATGCACTGGTATAGCTTGGAAAACGCGATATTCGACATTTCAATCGATTTGGATTGACAACAGCTTAAGATTCAGTTCCAAGGCGTCGCAATAGTCCTTATTGAAAATTCGCTCGGTGAGCTTGGAAACCTCGATATTCGACATCTCCAATCGACCTGCATCGACAACAGCTAATGATTCAGTTCCCAGGCGTCGCAATAGTCCTTATTGAAAATTCACTCGTAGAGCTTGGAAAACGCGATATTCGACATTTCCAATCGATCTGCATCGACAACAGCTAAACATTCAGTTCCCAGGCGTCGCAATAGTCTTTATTATCAAAAATACACCCGTATAGCATGGAAAATGCGATATTCGACATTTCCAAACGATCTGCATCGACAACAGCTAAAGATTCAGTTCCCAGGCGTCGCAATAGTCCTTCTTATTGAAAATTCACTCGTTGAGCTTGGAAACCTCGATATTCGACATCTCCAATCGACCTGCATCGACAACAGCTAATGATTCAGTTCCAAGGCGTCGCAATAGTCCTTATTGAAAATTCGCTCGTTGAGCTTGGAAACCTCGATATTCGACATCTCCAATCGACCTGCATCGACAACAGCTAATGATTCAGTTCCCAGGCGTCGCAATAGTCCTTATTGAAAATTCACTCGTAGAGCTTGGAAAACGCGATATTCTACATTTCCAATCGATCTGCAACGACAACAGGTAAAGATTCAATTCCCAGGCGTCGCAATAGTCCTTTTTGAAAATTCGCTCGTAGAGCTTGGAAAACGCGATAGTCGACATTTCCTATCGAACTGCATCGACAATAGCTATAGATTCAGTTCCAAGGCGTCACAATAGTCCTTCTTATTGAAAATACACCCGTATAGCATGGAAATTGCGATATTCAACATATCCAATCGATCTGCATCGACATCAGCTAAAGATTCAGTTCCCAGGCTTCGCAATAGTCTTTATTATCAAAAATACACTCCTATAGCATGGAAAATCCGATATTAGACATTTCCAATCGATCTGCATCAACAACAGCTAAAGATTCAGTTCCCAGGCGTCGCAATAGTCCTTCTTATTGAAAATTCACTCGTTGAGCTTGGAAACCTCGATATTCGACACCTCCAATCGACCTGCATCGACAACAGCTAATGATTCAGTTCCAAGGCGTCGCAATAATCCTTATTGAAAATTCGCTCGTTGAGCTTGGAAACCTCGATATTCGACATCTCCAATCGACCTGCATCGACAACAGCTAATGATTCAGTTCCCAGGCGTCGCAATAGTCCTTCTTATAGAAAATGCACTCGTTGAGCTTGGAAAACGCGATATTCTACATTTCCAATCGATCTGCAACGACAACAGGTAAAGATTCAATTCCCAGGCGTCGCAATAGTCCTTTTTGAAAATTCGCTCGTAGAGCTTGGAAAACGCGATACTCGACATTTCCAATCGAACTGCATCGACAATAGCTATAGATTCAGTACCTAGGCGTCACAATAGTCTTTCTTAATGAAAATACACCCGTATAGCATGGAAATTGCGATATTCAACATATCCAATCGATCTGCATCGACATCAGCTAAAGATTCAGTTCCCAGGCTTCGCAATAGTCTTTATTATCAAAAATACACTCCTATAGCATGGAAAATCCGATATTAGACATTTCCAATCGATCTGCATCAACAACAGCTAAAGATTCAGTTCCCAGGCGTCGCAATAGTCCTTCTTATTGAAAATTCACTCGTTGAGCTTGGAATCCTCGATATTCGACACCTCCAATCGACCTGCATCGACAACAGCTAATGATTCAGTTCCAAGGCGTCGCAATAGTCCTTATTGAAAATTCGCTCGTTGAGCTTGGAAACCTCGATATTCGACATCTCCAATCGACCTGCATCGACAACAGCTAATGATTCAGTTCCCAGGCGTCGCAATAGTCCTTCTTATAGAAAATGCACTCGTTGAGCTTGGAAAACGCGATATTCTACATTTCCAATCGATCTGCAACGACAACAGGTAAAGATTCAATTCCCAGGCGTCGCAATAGTCCTTTTTGAAAATTCGCTCGTAGAGCTTGGAAAACGCGATATTCGACATTTCCTATCGAACTGCATCGACAATAGCTATAGATTCAGTTCCAAGGCGTCACAATAGTCCTTCTTATTGAAAATACACCCGTATAGCATGGAAAATGCGATATTCAACATATCCAATCGATCTGCATCGACATCAGCTAAAGATTCAGTTCCCAGGCTTCGCAATAGTCTTTATTATCAAAAATACACTCCTATAGCATGGAAAATCCGATATTAGACATTTCCAATCGATCTGCATCAACAACAGCTAAAGATTCAGTTCCCAGGCGTCGCAATAGTCCTTCTTATTGAAAATTCACTCGTTGAGCTTGGAAACCTCGATATTCGACATCTCCAATCGACCTGCATCGACAACAGCTAATGATTCAGTTCCAAGGCGTCGCAATAGTCCTTATTGAAAATTCGCTCGTTGAGCTTGGAAACCTCGATATTCGACATCTCCAATCGACCTGCATCGACAACAGCTAATGATTCAGTTCCCAGGCGTCGCAATAGTCCTTATTGAAAATTCACTCGTAGAGCTTGGAAAACGCGATATTCTACATTTCCAATCGATCTGCAACGACAACAGGTAAAGATTCAATTCCCAGGCGTCGCAATAGTCCTTTTTGAAAATTCGCTCGTAGAGCTTGGAAAACGCGATATTCGACATTTCCAATCGAACTGCATCGACAATAGCTATGGATTCAGTTCCCAGGCGTCACAATAGTCCTTCTTATTGAAAATACACCCGTATAGCATGGAAAATGCGATATTCAACATATCCAATCGATCTGCATCGACATCAGCTAAAGATTCAGTTCCCAGGCTTCGCAGTGGTCTTTATTATCAAAAATACACTCCTATAGCATGGAAAATCCGATATTAGACATTTCCAATCGATCTGCATCAACAACAGCTAAAGATTCAGTTCCCAGGCGTCGCGATAGTCCTTCTTATTGAAAATGCACTGGTATAGCTTGGAAAACGCGATATTCGACATTTCAATCGATTTGGATTGACAACAGCTTAAGATTCAGTTCCAAGGCGTCGCAATAGTCCTTATTGAAAATTCGCTCGGTGAGCTTGGAAACCTCGATATTCGACATCTCCAATCGACCTGCATCGACAACAGCTAATGATTCAGTTCCCAGGCGTCGCAATAGTCCTTATTGAAAATTCACTCGTAGAGCTTGGAAAACGCGATATTCGACATTTCCAATCGACCTGCATCGACAACAGCTAAACATTCAGTTCCCAGGCGTCGCAATAGTCTTTATTATCAAAAATACACCCGTATAGCATGGAAAATGCGATATTCGACATTTCCAAACGATCTGCATCGACAACAGCTAAAGATTCAGTTCCCAGGCGTCGCAATAGTCCTTCTTATTGAAAATTCACTCGTTGAGCTTGGAAACCTCGATATTCGACATCTCCAATCGACCTGCATCGACAACAGCTAATGATTCAGTTCCCAGGCGTCGCAATAGTCCTTATTGAAAATTCACTGGTAGAGCTTGGAAAACGCGATATTCTACATTTCCAATCGATCTGCAACGACAACAGGTAAAGATTCAATTCCCAGGCGTCGCAATAGTCCTTTTTGAAAATTCGCTCGTAGAGCTTGGAAAACGCGATATTCGACATTTCCAATCGAACTGCATCGACAATAGCTATAGATTCAGTTCCCAGGCGTCACAATAGTCCTTCTTATTGAAAATACACCCGTATAGCATGGAAAATGCGATATTCAACATATCCAATCGATCTGCATCGACATCAGCTAAAGATTCAGTTCCCAGGCTTCGCAATAGTCTTTATTATCAAAAATACACTCCTATAGCATGGAAAATCCGATATTAGACATTTCCAATCGATCTGCATCAACAACAGCTAAAGATTCAGTTCCCAGGCGTCGCGATAGTCCTTCTTATTGAAAATGCACTGGTATAGCTTGGAAAACGCGATATTCGACATTTCAATCGATTTGGATTGACAACAGCTTAAGATTCAGTTCCAAGGCGTCGCAATAGTCCTTATTGAAAATTCGCTCGGTGAGCTTGGAAACCTCGATATTCGACATCTCCAATCGACCTGCATCGACAACAGCTAATGATTCAGTTCCCAGGCGTCGCAATAGTCCTTCTTATAGAAAATGCACTCGTTGAGCTTGGAAAACGCGATATTCTACATTTCCAATCGATCTGCAACGACAACAGGTAAAGATTCAATTCACAGGCGTCGCAATAGTCCTTTTTGAAAATTCGCTCGTAGAGCTTGGAAAACGCGATATTCGACATTTCCAATCGAACTGCATCGACAATAGCTATAGATTCAGTTCCCAGGCGTCACAATAGTCTTTCTAATTGAAAATACACCCGTATAGCATGGAAAATGCGATATTCAACATATCCAATCGATCTGCATCGACATCAGCTAAAGATTCAGTTCCCAGGCTTCGCAATAGTCTTTATTATCAAAAATACACTCCTATAGCATGGAAAATCCGATATTAGACATTTCCAATCGATCTGCATCAACAACAGCTAAAGATTCAGTTCCCAGGCGTCGCAATAGTCCTTCTTATTGAAAATTCACTCGTTGAGCTTGGAAACCTCGATATTCGACACCTCCAATCGACCTGCATCGACAACAGCTAATGATTCAGTTCCAAGGCGTCGCAATAGTCCTTATTGAAAATTCGCTCGGTGAGCTTGGAAACCTCGATATTCGACATCTCCAATCGACCTGCATCGACAACAGCTAATGATTCAGTTCCAAGGCGTCGCAATAGTCCTTATTGAAAATTCGCTCGTTGAGCTTGGAAACCTCGATATTCGACATCTCCAATCGACCTGCATCGACAACAGCTAATGATTCAGTTCCCAGGCGTCGCAATAGTCCTTATTGAAAATTCACTCGTAGAGCTTGGAAAACGCGATATTCTACATTTCCAATCGATCTGCAACGACAACAGGTAAAGATTCAATTCCCAGGCGTCGCAATAGTCCTTTTTGAAAATTCGCTCGTAGAGCTTGGAAAACGCGATATTCGACATTTCCTATCGAACTGCATCGACAATAGCTATAGATTCAGTTCCAAGGCGTCACAATAGTCCTTCTTATTGAAAATACACCCGTATAGCATGGAAAATGCGATATTCAACATATCCAATCGATCTGCATCGACATCAGCTAAAGATTCAGTTCCCAGGCTTCGCAATAGTCTTTATTATCAAAAATACACTCCTATAGCATGGAAAATCCGATATTAGACATTTCCAATCGATCTGCATCAACAACAGCTAAAGATTCAGTTCCCAGGCGTCGCAATAGTCCTTCTTATTGAAAATTCACTCGTTGAGCTTGGAAACCTCGATATTCGACATCTCCAATCGACCTGCATCGACAACAGCTAATGATTGAGTTCCAAGGCGTCGCAATAGTCCTTATTGAAAATTCGCTCGTTGAGCTTGGAAACCTCGATATTCGACATCTCCAATCGACCTGCATCGACAACAGCTAATGATTCAGTTCCCAGGCGTCGCAATAGTCCTTCTTATAGAAAATGCACTCGTTGAGCTTGGAAAACGCGATATTCTACATTTCCAATCGATCTGCAACGACAACAGGTAAAGATTCAATTCCCAGGCGTCGCAATAGTCCTTTTTGAAAATTCGCTCGTAGAGCTTGGAAAACGCGATATTCGACATTTCCAATCGAACTGCATCGACAATAGCTATAGATTCAGTTCCCAGGCGTCACAATAGTCTTTCTTATTGAAAATACACCCGTATAGCATGGAAAATGCGATATTCAACATATCCAATCGATCTGCATCGACATCAGCTAAAGATTCAGTTCCCAGGCTTCGCAATAGTCTTTATTATCAAAAATACACTCCTATAGCATGGAAAATCCGATATTAGACATTTCCAATCGATCTGCATCAACAACAGCTAAAGATTCAGTTCCCAGGCGTCGCAATAGTCCTTCTTATTGAAAATTCACTCGTTGAGCTTGGAAACCTCGATATTCGACACCTCCAATCGACCTGCATCGACAACAGCTAATGATTCAGTTCCAAGGCGTCGCAATAGTCCTTATTGAAAATTCGCTCGGTGAGCTTGGAAACCTCGATATTCGACATCTCCAATCGACCTGCATCGACAACAGCTAATGATTCAGTTCCAAGGCGTCGCAATAGTCCTTATTGAAAATTCGCTCGGTGAGCTTGGAAACCTCGATATTCGACATCTCCAATCGACCTGCATCGACAACAGCTAATGATTCAGTTCCCAGGCGTCGCAATAGTCCTTCTTATAGAAAATGCACTCGTTGAGCTTGGAAAACGCGATATTCTACATTTCCAATCGATCTGCAACGACAACAGGTAAAGATTCAATTCACAGGCGTCGCAATAGTCCTTTTTGAAAATTCGCTCGTAGAGCTTGGAAAACGCGATATTCGACATTTCCAATCGAACTGCATCGACAATAGCTATAGATTCAGTTCCCAGGCGTCACAATAGTCTTTCTAATTGAAAATACACCCGTATAGCATGGAAAATGCGATATTCAACATATCCAATCGATCTGCATCGACATCAGCTAAAGATTCAGTTCCCAGGCTTCGCAATAGTCTTTATTATCAAAAATACACTCCTATAGCATGGAAAATCCGATATTAGACATTTCCAATCGATCTGCATCAACAACAGCTAAAGATTCAGTTCCCAGGCGTCGCAATAGTCCTTCTTATTGAAAATTCACTCGTTGAGCTTGGAAACCTCGATATTCGACACCTCCAATCGACCTGCATCGACAACAGCTAATGATTCAGTTCCAAGGCGTCGCAATAGTCCTTATTGAAAATTCGCTCGGTGAGCTTGGAAACCTCGATATTCGACATCTCCAATCGACCTGCATCGACAACAGCTAATGATTCAGTTCCAAGGCGTCGCAATAGTCCTTATTGAAAATTCGCTCGTTGAGCTTGGAAACCTCGATATTCGACATCTCCAATCGACCTGCATCGACAACAGCTAATGATTCAGTTCCCAGGCGTCGCAATAGTCCTTATTGAAAATTCACTCGTAGAGCTTGGAAAACGCGATATTCTACATTTCCAATCGATCTGCAACGACAACAGGTAAAGATTCAATTCCCAGGCGTCGCAATAGTCCTTTTTGAAAATTCGCTCGTAGAGCTTGGAAAACGCGATATTCGACATTTCCTATCGAACTGCATCGACAATAGCTATAGATTCAGTTCCAAGGCGTCACAATAGTCCTTCTTATTGAAAATACACCCGTATAGCATGGAAAATGCGATATTCAACATATCCAATCGATCTGCATCGACATCAGCTAAAGATTCAGTTCCCAGGCTTCGCAATAGTCTTTATTATCAAAAATACACTCCTATAGCATGGAAAATCCGATATTAGACATTTCCAATCGATCTGCATCAACAACAGCTAAAGATTCAGTTCCCAGGCGTCGCAATAGTCCTTCTTATTGAAAATTCACTCGTTGAGCTTGGAAACCTCGATATTCGACATCTCCAATCGACCTGCATCGACAACAGCTAATGATTGAGTTCCAAGGCGTCGCAATAGTCCTTATTGAAAATTCGCTCGTTGAGCTTGGAAACCTCGATATTCGACATCTCCAATCGACCTGCATCGACAACAGCTAATGATTCAGTTCCCAGGCGTCGCAATAGTCCTTCTTATAGAAAATGCACTCGTTGAGCTTGGAAAACGCGATATTCTACATTTCCAATCGATCTGCAACGACAACAGGTAAAGATTCAATTCCCAGGCGTCGCAATAGTCCTTTTTGAAAATTCGCTCGTAGAGCTTGGAAAACGCGATATTCGACATTTCCAATCGAACTGCATCGACAATAGCTATAGATTCAGTTCCCAGGCGTCACAATAGTCTTTCTTATTGAAAATACACCCGTATAGCATGGAAAATGCGATATTCAACATATCCAATCGATCTGCATCGACATCAGCTAAAGATTCAGTTCCCAGGCTTCGCAATAGTCTTTATTATCAAAAATACACTCCTATAGCATGGAAAATCCGATATTAGACATTTCCAATCGATCTGCATCAACAACAGCTAAAGATTCAGTTCCCAGGCGTCGCAATAGTCCTTCTTATTGAAAATTCACTCGTTGAGCTTGGAAACCTCGATATTCGACACCTCCAATCGACCTGCATCGACAACAGCTAATGATTCAGTTCCAAGGCGTCGCAATAGTCCTTATTGAAAATTCGCTCGGTGAGCTTGGAAACCTCGATATTCGACATCTCCAATCGACCTGCATCGACAACAGCTAATGATTCAGTTCCAAGGCGTCGCAATAGTCCTTATTGAAAATTCGCTCGTTGAGCTTGGAAACCTCGATATTCGACATCTCCAATCGACCTGCATCGACAACAGCTAATGATTCAGTTCCCAGGCGTCGCAATAGTCCTTATTGAAAATTCACTCGTAGAGCTTGGAAAACGCGATATTCTACATTTCCAATCGATCTGCAACGACAACAGGTAAAGATTCAATTCCCAGGCGTCGCAATAGTCCTTTTTGAAAATTCGCTCGTAGAGCTTGGAAAACGCGATATTCGACATTTCCTATCGAACTGCATCGACAATAGCTATAGATTCAGTTCCAAGGCGTCACAATAGTCCTTCTTATTGAAAATACACCCGTATAGCATGGAAAATGCGATATTCAACATATCCAATCGATCTGCATCGACATCAGCTAAAGATTCAGTTCCCAGGCTTCGCTATAGTCTTTATTATCAAAAATACACTCCTATAGCATGGAAAATCCGATATTAGACATTTCCAATCGATCTGCATCAACAACAGCTAAAGATTCAGTTCCCAGGCGTCGCAATAGTCCTTCTTATTGAAAATTCACTCGTTGAGCTTGGAAACCACGATATTCGACATCTCCAATCGACCTGCATCGACAACAGCTAATGATTCAGTTCCAAGGCGTCGCAATAGTCCTTATTGAAAATTCGCTCGTTGAGCTTGGAAACCTCGATATTCGACATCTCCAATCGACCTGCATCGACAACAGCTAATGATTCAGTTCCCAGGCGTCGCAATAGTCCTTATTGAAAATTCACTCGTAGAGCTTGGAAAACGCGATATTCTACATTTCCAATCGATCTGCAACGACAACAAGTAAAGATTCAATTCCCAGGCGTCGCAATAGTCCTTTTTGAAAATTCGCTCGTAGAGCTTGGAAAACGCGATATTCGACATTTCCAATCGAACTGCATCGACAATAGCTATAGATTCAGTTCCCAGGCGTCACAATAGTCCTTCTTATTGAAAATGCACTGGTATAGCTTGGAAAACGCGATATTCGACATTTCAATCGATTTGGATTGACAACAGCTTAAGATTCAGTTCCAAGGCGTCGCAATAGTCCTTATTGAAAATTCGCTCGGTGAGCTTGGAAACCTCGATATTCGACATCTCCAATCGACCTGCATCGACAACAGCTAATGATTCAGTTCCCAGGCGTCGCAATAGTCCTTATTGAAAATTCACTCGTAGAGCTTGGAAAACGCGATATTCTACATTTCCAATCGATCTGCAACGACAACAGGTAAAGATTCAATTCCCAGGCGTCCTTTTTGAAAATTCGCTCGTAGAGCTTGGAAAACGCGATATTCGACATTTCCTATCGAACTGCATCGACAATAGCTATAGATTCAGTTCCAAGGCGTCACAATAGTCCTTCGTATTGAAAATACACCCGTATAGCACGGAAAATGCGATATTCAACATATCCAATCGATCTGCATCGACATCAGCTAAAGATTCAGTTCCCAGGCTTCGCAATAGTCTTTATTATCAAAAATACACTCCTATAGCATGGAAAATCCGATATTAGACATTTCCAATCGATCTGCATCAACAACAGCTAAAGATTCAGTTCCCAGGCGTCGCAATAGTCCTTCTTATTGAAAATTCACTCGTTGAGCTTGGAAACCTCGATATTCGACATCTCCAATCGACCTGCATCGACAACAGCTAATGATTCAGTTCCAAGGCGTCGCAATAGTCCTTATTGAAAATTCGCTCGTTGAGCTTGGAAACCTCGATATTCGACATCTCCAATCGACCTGCATCGACAACAGCTAATGATTCAGTTCCCAGGCGTCGCAATAGTCCTTATTGAAAATTCACTCGTAGAGCTTGGAAAACGCGATATTCTACATTTTCAATCGATCTGCAACGACAACAGGTAAAGATTCAATTCCCAGGCGTCGCAATAGTCCTTTTTGAAAATTCGCTCGTAGAGCTTGGAAAACGCGATATTCGACATTTCCAATCGAACTGCATCGACAATAGCTATAGATTCAGTTCCCAGGCGTCACAATAGTCCTTCTTATTGAAAATACACCCGTATAGCATGGAAAATGCGATATTCAACATATCCAATCGATCTGCATCGACATCAGCTAAAGATTCAGTTCCCAGGCTTCGCAATAGTCTTTATTATCAAAAATACACTCCTATAGCATGGAAAATCCGATATTAGACATTTCCAATCGATCTGCATCAACAACAGCTAAAGATTCAGTTCCCAGGCGTCGCGATAGTCCTTCTTATTGAAAATGCACTGGTATAGCTTGGAAAACGCGATATTCGACACTTCAATCGATTTGGATTGACAACAGCTTAAGATTCAGTTCCAAGGCGTCGCAATAGTCCTTATTGAAAATTCGCTCAGTGAGCTTGGAAACCTCGATATTCGACATCTCCAATCGACCTGCATCGACAACAGCTAATGATTCAGTTCCCAGGCGTCGCAATAGTCCTTATTGAAAATTCACTCGTAGAGCTTGGAAAACGCGATATTCGACATTTCCAATCGATCTGCATCGACAACAGCTAAACATTCAGTTCCCAGGCGTCGCAATAGTCTTTATTATCAAAAATACACCCGTATAGCATGGAAAATGCGATATTCGACATTTCCAAACGATCTGCATCGACAACAGCTAAAGATTCAGTTCCCAGGCGTCGCAATAGTCCTTCTTATTGAAAATTCACTCGTTGAGCTTGGAAACCTCGATATTCGACATCTCCAATCGACCTGCATCGACAACAGCTAATGATTCAGTTCCAAGGCGTCGCAATAGTCCTTATTGAAAATTCGCTCGTTGAGCTTGGAAACCTCGTTATTCGACATCTCCAATCGACCTGCATCGACAACAGCTAATGATTCAGTTCCCAGGCGTCGCAATAGTCCTTATTGAAAATTCACTCGTAGAGCTTGGAAAACGCGTTATTCTACATTTCCAATCGATCTGCAACGACAACAGGTAAAGATTCAATTCCCAGGCGTCGCAATAGTCCTTTTTGAAAATTCGCTCGTAGAGCTTGGAAAACGCGATATTCGACATTTCCTATCGAACTGCATCGACAATAGCTATAGATTCAGTTCCAAGGCGTCACAATAGTCCTTCTTATTGAAAATACACCCGTATAGCATGGAAAATGCGATATTCAACATATCCAATCGATCTGCATCGACATCAGCTAAAGATTCAGTTCCCAGGCTTCGCAATAGTCTTTATTATCAAAAATACACTCCTATAGCATGGAAAATCCGATATTAGACATTTCCAATCGATCTGCATCAACAACAGCTAAAGATTCAGTTCCCAGGCGTCGCAATAGTCCTTCTTATTGAAAATTCACTCGTTGAGCTTGGAAACCTCGATATTCGACACCTCCAATCGACCTGCATCGACAACAGCTAATGATTCAGTTCCAAGGCGTCGCAATAGTCCTTATTGAAAATTCGCTCGTTGAGCTTGGAAACCACGATATTCGACATCTCCAATCGACCTGCATCGACAACAGCTAATGATTCAGTTCCCAGGCGTCGCAATAGTCCTTCTTATAGAAAATGCACTCGTTGAGCTTGGAAAACGCGATATTCTACATTTCCAATCGATCTGCAACGACAACAGGTAAAGATTCAATTCCCAGGCGTCGCAATAGTCCTTTTTGAAAATTCGCTCGTAGAGCTTGGAAAACGCGATATTCGACATTTCCAATCGAACTGCATCGACAATAGCTATAGATTCAGGTCCCAGGCGTCACAATAGTCTTTCTTATTGAAAATACACCCGTATAGCATGGAAAATGCGATATTCAACATATCCAATCGATCTGCATCGACATCAGCTAAAGATTCAGTTCCCAGGCTTCGCAATAGTCTTTATTATCAAAAATACACTCCTATAGCATGGAAAATCCGATATTAGACATTTCCAATCGATCTGCATCAACAACAGCTAAAGATTCAGTTCCCAGGCGTCGCAATAGTCCTTCTTATTGAAAATTCACTCGTTGAGCTTGGAAACCTCGATATTCGACACCTCCAATCGACCTGCATCGACAACAGCTAATGATTCAGTTCCAAGGCGTCGCAATAGTCCTTATTGAAAATTCGCTCGTTGAGCTTGGAAACCTCGATATTCGACATCTCCAATCGACCTGCATCGACAACAGCTAATGATTCAGTTCCCAGGCGTCGCAATAGTCCTTCTTATAGAAAATGCACTCGTTGAGCTTGGAAAACGCGATATTCTACATTTCCAATCGATCTGCAACGACAACAGGTAAAGATTCAATTCCCAGGCGTCGCAATAGTCCTTTTTGAAAATTCGCTCGTAGAGCTTGGAAAACGCGATATTCGACATTTCCAATCTAACTGCATCGACAATAGCTATAGATTCAGTTCCCAGGCGTCACAATAGTCTTTCTTATTGAAAATACACCCGTATAGCATGGAAAATGCGATATTCAACATATCCAATCGATCTGCATCGACATCAGCTAAAGATTCAGTTCCCAGGCTTCGCAATAGTCTTTATTATCAAAAATACACTCCTATAGCATGGAAAATCCGATATTAGACATTTCCAATCGATCTGCATCATGTGACGTGCCGTCCTGTTTCCCGCGCGACGGCTCACATTTTTTCCTTTTACCATTTACTCAAATCCGCTATGATGTGAGCGCTGGGCTGCCCCTGTGGCTATGTTATGTCCAGCACGAACTGAGCACTCCTTCGAAACCCCTTTCACTCCTTCGAAACCCCTTTCACTCTTTCCAAACCGATTCACTTTTTCCAAACCGATTCACTCTTTCCAAACTCATTCACTCTTTCCAAACTCATTCACTTTTTCCAAACCCCACTCACTCTTTCGAAACCCCTTTCACTTTTTCGAAACCCCTTTCACTCTTTCGAAACCCCTTTCACTTTTTCCAAACCCATTCAATTTTTCCAAACCCATTCACTCTTTCGAAACCCCTTTCACTTTTTCCAAACCGAATCACTTTTTCCAAACCCATTCACTCTTTCCAAACTCATTCACTTTTTCCAAACCCATTCACTCTTTCCAAACCCCTTTCACTCTTTCGAAACCCCTTTCACTCTTTCCAAACCCCTTTCACTTTTTCGAAACCCCTTTCACTTTTTCGAAACCCCTTTCACTCTTTCCAAACCCCTTTCACTCTTTCCAAACCCCTTTCACTCATTCCAAACCCATTCACTCATCCCATACCCCATTCAAAAATACCTATGAACAACTAAAGCATCCTATAAAGTATAAAACACTTACAGTTACAATCCCCGCAACTCCACTGCCAGAATGCCTGCGAACAAATAAGAACACCTATATAATATCAACCCATCACTACACACACATGACACTTACCTTATGATAACAACTTACATCAGTACTCGAGACGAAGAATATCCCTCACTCCACGAGGAAGAAAACCCCCTTTCGCGTCCCAAGAGTAGCCCTCACTCCACGAGGAAGAAAGCCCCTTTCGCGCCCCAAGAGTAGCCCTCACTCCACGAGGAAGAAAGCCCCTTTCGCGCCCCAAGAGTAGCCCTCACTCCACGAGGAAGAAAGCCCCGTTTCGCGTCCCAAGAGTAGCCCTCACTCCACGAGGATGAAATCCCCCTTCGCGTCCCAAGAGTAGCCCACACTCCACGAGGAAAAAACTCCCTTTCGCGTCCCAAGAGTAGCCCTCACTCCACGAGGAAGAAGCCCCTTTCGCGTCCCAAGGATATCTCGACATTGCTCGTTCTCGCGTCCTCTCGAGTACCTCTCTACACGATGATAATATTCAACAAAATACTAATATTAACGTTTAAACTCACTTAGCTTTGCAAGAACACCGACCCGTAATAAAATAACGAAAGATATTATAATTCTTAATTAATTGAAGGTTCATTAAAGAAACAATAGAGAACCACTGGCAGTTGAGAGCCACGCATACCAGGCATTCCACAGCAGTCAACACCAGCAGAAGCCATAATACACGCATACCAGGCATTCCGCGCATACCACGCATACCAGAAATTCCTGGGCCTAGTATAAATAGACCGGGACCACCAGTCATTCAGTCAGTCTTCAAGCAGCAGTAAACGTCGACACATCAGTCAGCTCAGTAGCTAGCATCACCTCCGCGTTCACTTTCGATTTATTTCAATTAATACTATAAGGAACTTAGAATATTTCCGATTTATTTCAATCAATTGCATAAGGAACATAGAATATTTCTGATTTATTTCAATTAATACTATAAGGAACTTAGAATATTTCTCGATTTATTTCAATTAATACTTAGAATAAATCCGTGATTTATTTCAATTAATACCATAACGGACTTAGAATAATTCCGTGATTTATTTCAATAATTAGTCTAACAGACTTAGGATATTTTCGTATACCATATGCGTTATCGAGTCATAATAGTTATATTCACGCAACATGTTCGCAATGATGACTCTGAGAGCTTGACCACTGAAGCTACAGTCCTGAGAGAACATTGTGAATACATTAAAATCACGAATACAATTACGCTAAAGAATTAGTTAAGAACATAGTGAATACATTAAAATCACGAATACAATTACGCTAAAGAATTAGTTAAGAACATAGTGAATACATTAAAATCACGAATACAATTACGCTAAAGAATTAGTTAAGAACATAGTGAATACATTAAAATCACGAATACAATCACGCTAGAGAATTAGTTTAACCGCGAACATAGTGAATATAATAACATTGCGAATATTTCATAGAGGAGTACTTCAATTTGTCCACCGAAGAGTTGCGGAACGTTCAGGCTGGATCTATCAAGGAAGTCATTACTCGTTGGTGAACCACTGGCTGACCACTGCGAACACAACGGGACGAGGCTGCGTCACTCTTCCCCAATTATCCTTTCCTCAATTTCTTAACTTATTCTCATCCCCCTGGGAGCGGGAGCGGACTAGATCCGAATCCGCCTGGGTTATCCTTTCCTCAGTTTCCCCACTTTATTCTCATCCCCCTGGGAGTGGGAGCGGACTAGATCCGAATCCGCCTGGGTTATCTTTTCCTCGTTTCCTCCCTTATTCTCATCCCCCTGGGAGTGGGAGCGGACTGGATCCGAATCCGCCTAGGTTATCCTTCCCTCCATGCTCACCCCCCTGGGAGTGGGAGCGGACTAGATCCGAATCCGCCTGGGTTATCTTTTCCTCGCTTCCCCAATTTATTCTCGTCACCCTCGGGAGTGCAACCTGGACGCACCCTCGACGTGACCACACAGTGGCTGACCGGAATACGCCTCAGCGAGCCGTGGTGCTTTCATTCACCTAAGAACCCACGCATAATTACTATTTCATATCGGCCACAACATAAAGGAGTAAGTTACTCGTGCGAGACGAAACATCGCGATTTGCTATTCACGTAAGGTCGTTTATCCCTAACCCTACAGTAATATTCTCCGTAGAATCCCTTTCCATAATTATAATTGTCCTTTCCTTTCCTTACCTCCTCGGCGTGCGCGAATCTAGCATTCGACCCCGAGGCTCCTTTTCCCTTTGTAGTAATTCATTCCTTCCCCCTCGGCGTGCGCGAATCTAGCATTCGACCCCGAGGTTCCCTTTCCCTTTGTAGTTATTTTTCCATTCCTCCTCTGCGTGCGCGAATCTAGCATTCGACCCCGAGGCTCCTTTTCCCTTTGTAGTAATTCATTCCTTCCCCCTCGGCGTGCGCGAATCTTGCATTCGACCCCGAGGAACCCTGTTCCTTTCGTAATTCTTCTCCCCTGCACAAAAAGCGGATCTTTTAGTTGCCTACAGATTACCTCGACTGAGAATCCGAAAGAGGAATATTTAACGCGTAGCTCGCACGAGGACCCTCTTAATAATCATGTAATACTCAATTGAACTACTGCAAATCATTATCGATCTCGCGTATATCGTATTAGTTCTTGGCGCGACCGCTCCGCGTCTTTGAACTGCGTGTCCCTTCCGGGCGCAGCCTGGAACGTGACATGTTAATTGGTGACAGCGGTGGGATCTCGAAAATTTAATAATCCCACAATTGCCCTCTACATACTTTTGAAAAGAAACGGTGGGATCTCGAAAATTTAATAATCCCACAATTGCCCTCTACATACTTTTGAAAAGAAACGGTGGGATCTCGAAAATTTAATAATCCCACAATTACCCTCTACATACTTTTGAAAAGAAACGGTGGGATCTCGAAAATTTAATAATCCCACAATTGCCCTCTACATACCTTTGAAAAGAAGCGGTGGGATCTCGAAAATTTAATAATCCCACAATAGCCTTTTCTTCCTGCGCATTCAGTAAGTTAATTACTTGCAAATAGATCATTCGTCCTATTGTTTAAGCCCCTATATATATACATATAAATTATTTTTCGTCTTGCTCGTATAAAACCATGTCGCTGTACGGTGACGCCGACGAGTCCAACCCCCTCACTACCTCCGTGGAGGAAGCTAATAGAGCTATTGACGCGTCAACCGCCGCGTTGCACGATAAATTGAATCTCTTGCGCGAAAAACAAGCTCAAATCGAAGCACACTATGATTTATTCGCGACCAAACAAATGCGACCTGTTAGTCCACACGGCGATTCTTTTCATGAAGAACAAATACCTCAATCCGCCCCCGGATTGGAAAACCTCGCTAAACAGATAGCATCCCTGCAAGATGCAGTAGACATGCTAACGAAGAAACAGCGCATTAAAACACGTCTGGAAACTCCCGCCTCCTGTTGCCGCGATGGGAACCCACGTAACGACGCGTTTAGCGAACCGATAACGAATGGAAAACTTCAGGTCACTCTGAAGGATGCCGTTGAGACGGTACCACGTTTCGATGGACACAATATGTCGATCCTGCAATTTGCGAGAGCGTGTAGAAGAGCTCGGGATATGATCCCTCCTGCATCCGAACCTCAATTGGCGTGCTTGCTAAGAAACCGCTTACAAAACCACGCGTACTTGGTCGTGGAGGACTATTGCTTCGATACCGTAAACGCATTCATCGGCAGACTGAAAACAGTGTTCGCCCCGGCTAAAACGTCTGACCATTACCGCGGCGAACTAGCTAATATTATAATTGGAAGGAACGAACACATATTGGATTATATTTCAAGAGTAAAGGACCTGAAGTTCGCCATTACAGACGAAGATACTACCTACTATCGAAACTCGAGAACGGCGTTATACGACATTGACCAGCTAGCATTGAGATCCTTTTTGGACGGACTTCCCCTTTCGATGCGCAGTCAAATGGACCCCACAACATTAACGTCATTAGATGAAGCCTTCGACAGGGCCGTCCGGGTCGCGAAACTGATTGAGCGCGATCGCCACCGGTTTACGGGAGAACGGGCTCCCCGAACCCAATGCCAATTATGCAATCGGGAAGGACACGACGCACGATCCTGCAGAATGTACCCGATCAATAACCGCCCACCTCTTACGCGGACCCCGGAACGACCTACAGGAAGAGGATTCGACCGTTCGCTCACAACGAAGGACTATAATACTCCACGTCAAGCAGAGACACGAACCTGCAACTACTGCGGGAGAATAGGACAGTTGGCCGCGGAATGCCGTAAGAAAATGCGCGATCAGAACATGTCGGGAAACGACCAGCCCCCACGAGATTACAGGGAGGCGCCTCGTGGAACGGGCAGGACAAATGCGCACCCGATAAACACATTCCGGCCTACGAACCAACTCCGCCCAGAATCGCCAAGGTGCACCTCTCACCCTACAACAATGTCCCCTCCATCAACGTCCGCAGCCCGCAATTAAACTTTCCCACGGACTTGATGATCGACACAGGAGCAGAGGTAAATCTGATAAAGCGGTCATGCATCAAAACGCCCAGCGACATCGACAGGGACAACGTAATCGACTTAATCGGAATCACCGAAAACTTGGTGCCCACCCAAGGCACCCTCACAGCAAACTTATTCAACTACCCCGTACAATTTCACGTCGTTGAAGACACCATACCCCTACGCTATCAAGGGTTATTAGGATCAGGATTCCTGACCGAAAGCGGAGTTACGGTAGACTTCAAAAATAGATGGCTAGCATTTAACGGCAATTTCGTTCCTTTCAACAAGGTCGATGAAACGACAATACCCCCAAGGACAAGCATCGTCGCCCACGCATACGTCGCCAATCCCGAAGTCGAAGAAGGATACATTCCACGACTCGACCTAGGAGAAGGTTTATACGCTGGAAAAGCCCTGGTGCGAAACGATGGAGGAAAAGCAAGCTTACGCGTGACGAACGCAAACGAGCAGCCAGCAACCATACCCGTACCCCTGGTTCACCTGGAAGAATTTGAAGAAGCTCCCACGACGTACCCCCAGTTACAGTATACCGAGGAAGCCGTGTCTTTGAAGATATCCAAAGACGCGATGAACCCCTGTTCACAAAAGGGCAACCGGCCCACTCCCCCTAGCGAATCCCTTACGGAAGGAAGAAATCCACATATCGAAAAAAACCCCACATCCCTCGTATACTCAGCTGCGGAACAGAAGGTTGCACACCAAACTTTACCTACACCGGGTTTACAAATGGTCACCTCCACTAATATCCCCCTTAAGGGCGAGCCCAGACAACAAACAAGAGTCGCAGCGATACTCGACCTCATATCCCCGAGAGACCTCAATCGGGAAGAAGAAGCTCACGTCCACGAACTCATCGGCAAATACGAAGACATATTCCACTTGCCTGGCGAACCTCTAGGCCACACGAATGCCATCAGCCATGCTATCGAAACCACGGATGCAGCCCCAGTATCCACCAAGCAGTACCGTTTCCCTCCCATCCATAAGGACGAAATCCGTGCACAGATGAAGGAACTCCTCGAACAAAGAATAGTCAGACCATCCATATCCCCGTACAACTCACCCCTCTGGATAGTCCCGAAGAAACCAGGGCCAGACGGGAAGAAAAAATGGAGAATGGTGATCGACTACCGCCATCTTAACCAAAAAACCGTTCCCGACGCTTACCCCCTGCCGAACATTATAGATATACTCGACCAGCTCGGAGGAGCTAAATACTTCTCAATCTTCGATCTCGTATCCGGATTTCATCAGATCCCGATGAAACCAGAAGATGCACAAAAAACTGCGTGCTCGGCCCCCCATGGCCACTATGAATTTTCAAGGATGCCCTTTGGCCTACGTAACGCCCCTGCAACCTTCCAACGCCTAATGGACCACATCCTTTCGGGACTACAAGGCTCCGAGATGTTCGTATACCTGGACGACATAGTCCTCTACTCGAGTTCGCTGAACGAACACGGAATTAAGTTTCGCAAGCTTGCCGATCGATTACGTCAAGCCAACCTGAAACTTCAGCCAAGCAAGTGTCAATTTCTTCGGAAGGAAGTAGCATACTTAGGCCACGTCATTACGGATAACGGCGTAAAACCGGATCCTCACAAAATTACGGCGGTTTTAAATTACCCTCCGCCCCGCAATACAAAGGGCATAAAGCAATTTCTGGGACTCACAGGGTATTATAGGCGATTTATCCCCAACTTCTCCAAAGAAGCAAGGGCCCTCACTTCGTTACTTAAAAAGGGTACACCATTTATATGGGGCGAAGCCCAACAAAAATCGTTCGCGTACCTCAAGGACAAATTGATTCAGGAACCCATACTCCAATTCCCAAACTTCGAAAAAGAATTCCATCTTACCACCGATGCATCAGATTATGCCGTTGGCGGAATAATCACACAAACTTACGGAGACAGAGAACTACCCCTCGCCTATGCGTCCCGACTTCTGTGCCAAGCAGAGGTAAACTACTCCACAATTGAGAAAGAACTGCTGGCCATAATATATTGTACCAGCCATTTTCGACCCTACTTATATGGTAGAAAATTTATTCTCTATACCGACCACCAACCACTGGTCTGGCTTCACAGGGTCAAGGACCCGACTTCACGACTCGTTCGTTGGCGATTAAAACTTGCTGAATTCGACTATGAAATCCAGTACCAACCAGGGAAATCCAATCGAGTGGCCGACGCGCTCTCTCGCAACCCACCGGACACTACGACAGCGTTCGTCTGTCCAATCCGCCCACGGTCCGATTCTGATTCCAATTCTGGAGGGCACCCAGAGCCCGAAAATCAAAAACGGCCCAGAATTCATGGACCTGAGCAACAACGTTGGGAAACTGGATTCCCCATCTCGAGCGATTCAGATGAGTCTCTCTTCAGTGCCCCCAAAAATACTCGGAAGAGGGAAAGCTTAAGCCCCGATAGTATCGCAGACATGACACTGACCCCTGTAATACAACCAACACTCCGCGCACCCTCCACCAGTAGAAATGCACCTGATTCACCGCACAATTACGCAGCGCTACCTTACGAAGTCGACACCGAAGATGGCCCATATACGCCTCCTAATCACCTTTCCAGCGAAGACGACACCTCACAAGGAGAGTCAGAGAACGACGAAACGGATAACGAATCCATAGAAGGCGCCTCGCGGGAAGCGATCCGCGCCAACAGCAATCTCCACTTCAGTCGTGACCCCTTAGCCATCCGGCCCGGACCCTTAGTAATCTTCCTGGCAGGTGACGGCAACGTTTGTGATGACGGAGGACAGAATCTGAGAAGACATGCGGGTTTTCCCATTCGAAGAGATGTTACACTCGGACGTGCACGCGTATTAAAACACAAAGGCAAAACAATCATTGGTTTAGTTGTTAAAGAAAGGGCTAATTACCCGATGGAACCCGGGATTTTCTGCGAAGCCGTGAACTCACTCAAGGATGTAATAAGAGAATTGCAATTACCCGGATTTAGCATAGCTAAAACACCTAAAATTGGCGCTTTGGTCTGGGAAGAAATAATATCGGAAATTCATACTAGACTGTCCGAAGAAAATGTACAAATCACCATTTGCACACAAACCGTCCAAATTCCTGACGAAAGTCTAAGACCCGTGATAATAGAGGAAAGCCACTCCTCGGCTATTGGAGGGCATAGAGGCGTAAGCAAAACACTTAAAAGGATCCGTCACGCCTACTATTGGCAGGGAATGAAACAACAAGTTCGCATCTACATTCGAAACTGCTTGCTTTGTCAAAGGAAAAAGTTGGTCCGAATAAAAACGCGGCAACCAATGGTTTTAACTGACACCCCCGGTACAGCGTTCGATAAAGTCGGATTAGACATAGTGGGTCCTCTTCCTCCATCCCCCGCTGGAAACATGTATATACTTACCATGCAGGACTTACTTACAAAATACTTCGTATGTGCACCACTGAAGGGCACCACCTCTCTGGAAGTTGCTGACGCCTTCATAAAAAATCTGATATGCCGATTTGGCGCGCCAAAATCTGTCCTCACCGACCAAGGATCGAACTTCACCAGCGCGTTTATGAGAACTATTGCTCGTAAATTCAGGATCGCGCAATGTAAGACCACCGCGTTCCATCCCCAATCGAATGGATCCTTGGAGAGATCACACATAGTCTTGATAGAATATTTGAAAATGTACGTAAATCAAAACGATGATTGGGATAGTTGGACCGATCTCGCGGCATTCTCCTATAATACGAGTGTCCATGAAGGTACCGGTTACACTCCACACGAACTAGTATTCGGGAAAATAGCACGGGTCCCCGCCCAGCAGCGGCAGTTTGAACTCCCGGACGACGAAACGTACGGAGGTTACCTTTCGCGATTAACAGAGTGCATCAAGGAACCACAGAGTCTTGCCGCGGATAGGCTGAAATGCGCAAAAGAAAGATACAAAATGTATTACGATCGTCGCATAAACGAGGAAACCTTCCAAGCCGGAGACGAGGTCTTCGTAATAAAGAACAGCCGAAAAGGAAAATTCGCAGATCACTACACTGGCCCGCACAAGGTCATCGAAGTTCTACCTTTACAAAACCTAAAGATATCTTGGAACAACGGTCACAAAATCATACACGCCAATAAGGCACGAAAATTAAGGTCATGCGCGTTGTAGCTGTATTGGCCGTCTCCCCCAACCAGAGTACTGTTCTAACCATGCCCCCGACTCGCCACATCCCTTTTATATCCCCCTTTTGCCCCCTTTGCAATCCTAGTCAACCCACGTAATTTTGAACAGGGAACACGTCCCTCTATTATCCCCTATTGCCATACATTGTGCCATCCCTTACCCTTATACTAAGTAATTAGTTTCCAAAATAGCACTAAAATATTTTACTCTCTAATATTAAGCCATTGTCAATCGACTCAAAACAAAAACAAAAACAAAATATATATATTAGATTAGCTATAATTACCTTACTTATCTATCTCTTAATACTAGAATTAATTCGTACTTACCCTAGTCTTACTTATATTTACCTCACTTAATTATTAACGTTACTCCTTAATACTAGAATTAATTCGTACTTACCCTAGTCTTACCTCACTTAATTATTAGGATTACTCCTTAATTCTAAAACTTAATTCTACTTATTCTACTTATCATTCTACTTAGCCTAGTTAACCTACTAAAACAAAACAAAAAAAAAAACAACACATAGCTTAGTTGTACTTACCTTAATTAATTTACTTTAGTTACAATAATACCTATTACTAGTTTACCTACAAATTATATATTACAGCATACAATGTATATAACCTAGCTTAGTATACCCGCCTTAATCAATCCTAGTTCTGCTAGTTAAACAAAACAAAAGAAGAATATATATTTTATTTTACCCATACCTATTTCAGTACCATACAAATTATTCTGTTACTTAAGACTACGTTCGAAATGATCTAAAACGAAACCCAAAAGGTAATTTTTTTATTATCGTTTATTCACTATTGATACCTGGTACATAATTAAGGGAAACAAAGATATTTTCGTTCGACGCATCTCTCACTAAAGAAATGCAAGCATTGCTTACAATAAGGGGGGAGGTGTGACGTGCCGTCCTGTTTCCCGCGCGACGGCTCACATTTTTTTCCTTTTACCATTTACTCAAATCCGCTATGATGTGAGCGCTGGGTTGCCCCTGCGGCTATGTAATGTCCAGCACGAACTGAGCACTCTTTCGAAACCCCTTTCACTCTTTCGAAACCCCTTTCACTTTTTCCAAACCGATTCACTTTTTCCAAACCGACTCACTTTTTCCAAACCCATTCACTCTTTCCAAATCCCTTTCACTCATTCCAAACCCATTCACGCATCCCATACCCCATTCAAAAATACCTATGAACAACTAAAGAATCCTATAAAGTATAAAACACTTACAGTTACAATCCCCGCAACTCCACTGCCAGAATGCCTGCGAACAAATAAGAACACCTATATAATATCAACCCATCACTACACACACATGACACTTACCTTATGATAACAACTTACATCAGTACTCGAGACGAAGAATAGCCCTCACTCCACGAGGAAGAAAGCCCCTTTCGCGCCCCAAGAGTAGCCCTCACTCCACGAGGAAGAAAGCCCCTTTCGCGCCCCAAGAGTAGCCCTCACTCCACGAGGAAGAAACCCCCCTTCGCGCCCCAAGAGTAGCCCTCACTCCACGAGGATGAAACCCCCTTTCGCGCCCCAAGAGTAGCCCTCACTCCACGAGGAAGAAAGCCCCGTTTCGCGTCCCAAGAGTAGCCCTCACTCCACGAGGAAGAAACTCCCTTTCGCGTCCCAAGAGTAGCCCTCACTCCACGAGGAAGAAGCCCCTTTCGCGTCCCAAGGATATCTCGACATTGCTCGTTCTCGCGTCCTCTCGAGTACCTCTCTACACGATGATAATATTCAACAAAATACTAATATTAACGTTTAAACTCACTTAGCTTTGCAAGAACACCGACCCGTAATAAAATAACGAAAGATATTATAATTCTTAATTAATTGAAGGTTCAGTAAAGAAACAATAGAGAACCACTGGCAGTTGAGAGCCACGCATACCAGGCATTCCACAGCAGTCAACACCAGCAGAAGCCATCATACACGCATACCAGGCATTCCGCGCATACCACGCATACCAGAAATTCCTGGGCCTAGTATAAATAGACCGGGACCACCAGTCATTCAGTCAGTCTTCAAGCAGCAGTAAACGTCGACACATCAATCAGCTCAGTAGCTAGCATCACCTCCGCGTTCACTCTCGATTTATTTCAATTTATTCCATAAGGAACATAGAACTATCCCGCGATTTATTTCAATTTATACTATAAGGAACTTAGAATATTTCTGATTTATTTCAATTTATTCCACATCGAACTTAGAATTATCCCGCGATTTATTTCAATTTATACTATAAGGAACTTAGAATATTTCTGATTTATTTCAATTTATTCCACAACGAACTTAGAATTATCCCGCGATTTATTTCAATTTATACTATAAGGAACTTAGAATATTTCTGATTTATTTCAATTTATTCCACAACGAACTTAGAATTATCCCGCGATTTATTTCATTTTATTCCATAAGGAACTTAGAATATTTCTCGATTCATTTCAATTAATACTTAGAATAAATCCATGATTTATTTCAATTAATACTATAACGGACTTAGAATAATTCCGTGATTTATTTCAATAATTAGTCTAACAGACTTAGGATATTTTCGTATACCATATGCGTTATCGAGTCATAATAGTTATATTCACGCAACATGTTCGCAATGATGACTCTGAGAGCTTGACCACTGAAGCTACAGTCCTGAGAGAACATAGTGAATACATTAAAATCACGAATACAATTACGCTAAAGAATTAGTTCAGAACATAGTGAATACATTAAAATCACGAATACAATTACGCTAATGAATTAGTTCAGAACATAGTGAATACATTTAAAATCACGAATACAATTACGTTAAAGAATTAGTTAAGAACATCGTGTATACATTAAAATCACGAATACAATTACGCTAAAGAATTAGTTAAGAACATAGTGAATACATTAAAATCACGAAGACAATTACGCTAAGGAATTAGTTAAGAACATCGTGAATACATTAAAATCACGAATACAATTACGCTAAAGAATTAGTTAAGAACATAGTGAATACATTAGAATCACGAATACAATTACGCTAAAGAATTAGTTTAACCGCGAGCATTGTGAATATAATAACATTGCGAATATTTTATAGAGGTGTACTACCATTTGTCCACCGAAGAGTTGAGGAACGTTCAGGCTGGATCTATCAAGGAAGTCATTACTCGTTGGTGAACCACTGGCTGACCACTGCGAAACACAACGAACGAGGCACCGTCACCTTTTCCCCAATTATCCTTTCCTCAATTTCTTAACTTATTCTCATCCCCCTGGGAGCGGGAGAAGACTAGATCCGAATCTGCCTGGGTTATCCTTTCCTCAGCTTCCCCAATTTATTCTCATCCCCCTGGGAGTGGGAGCGGACTAGATCCGAATCCGCCCGGGTTATTTTTTCCTCGTTTCCTACTTTATTCTCTTCCCCCTGGGAGTGGGAGCGGACTGGATCCGAATCCGCCTAGGTTATCCTTCCCTCCATGCTCATCCCCTTGGGAGTGGGAGCGGACTGGATCCGAATCCGCCTAGGTTATCCTTCCCTCCATGCTCATCCCCTTGGGAGTGGGAGCGGACTAGATCCGAATCCGCCTGGGTTGTCTTTTCCTCGCTTCCCCAATTTATTCTCTTCACCCTCGGGAGTGCAAGCTGGACGCACCCTCGACGTGGCCCACACAGTGGCTGACCGGAATACGCCTCAGCGAGTCGTGGTGCTTTCATTCACCTAAGAACCCACGCATAATCACTATTTCATATCGGTCACAACATAAAGGAGTAAGTTACTCGTGCGAGACGAAACATCGCGATTTGCTATACACGTAAGGTCGTTTATCCCTAACCCTACAGTATTTTCTCCGTAGAATCCCTTTCCATAATTATAATTGTCCTTTCCTTTCCTCATCGGCGTGCGCGAATCTAGCATTCGACCCCGAGGCTCCCTTTCCCTTTGTAGATATTTTTCCATTCCTCCTCGGCGTGCGCGAATCTAGCATTCGACCCCGAGGCTCCCTTTCCCTTTGTAGTTATTTTTCCATTCCTCCTCGGCGTGCGCGAATCTAGCATTCGACCCCGAGGCTCCCTTCCCCCTTGTAGTTATTTTTCCATTCCTCCTCGGCGTGTGCGAATCTAGCATTCGACCCCGAGGCTCCTTTTCCTTTGTAGCAATTCATTCCTTCCCCCTCGGCGTGCGCGAATCTAGCATTCGACCCCGAGGAACCCTGTTCCATTCGAAATTCTTCTCCCCTGCACAAAAGCGACTCTTTTGGTTGCCTACAAATTACCTCGACTGAGAATCCGATAGAGGAATATTTAACGCGTAGCTCGCACGAGGACCCTCTTAATAATCATCTAACACTCAATTGAACTACTGCAAATCATTACCGATCTCGCGTATATCGTATTAGTTCTTGGCGCGACCGCTCCGCGTCTTTGAACTGCGTGTCCCTTCCGGGCGCAGCCTGGAACGTGACAATAGTCCTTATTGAAAATTCGCTCGGTGAGCTTGGAAACCTCGATATTCGACATCTCCAATCGACCTGCATCGACAACAGCTAATGATTCAGTTCCCAGGCGTCGCAATAGTCCTTATTGAAAATTCACTCGTAGAGCTTGGAAAACGCGATATTCGACATTTCCAATCGATCTGCATCGACAACAGCTAAACATTCAGTTCCCAGACGTCGCAATAGTCTTTATTATCAAAAATACACCCGTATAGCATGGAAAATGCGATATTCGACATTTCCAAACGATCTGCATCGACAACAGCTAAAGATTCAGTTCCCAGGCGTCGCAATAGTCCTTCTTATTGAAAATTCACTCGTTGAGCTTGGAAACCTCGATATTCGACATCTCCAATCGACCTGCATCGACAACAGCTAATGATTCAGTTCCAAGGCGTCGCAATAGTCCTTATTGAAAATTCGCTCGTTGAGCTTGGAAACCTCGATATTCGACATCTCCAATCGACCTGCATCGACAACAGCTAATGATTCAGTTCCCAGGCGTCGCAATAGTCCTTATTGAAAATTCACTCGTAGAGCTTGGAAAACGCGATATTCTACATTTCCAATCGATCTGCAACGACAACAGGTAAAGATTCAATTCCCAGGCGTCGCAATAGTCCTTTTTGAAAATTCGCTCGTAGAGCTTGGAAAACGCGATATTCGACATTTCCTATCGAACTGCATCGACAATAGCTATAGATTCAGTTCCAAGGCGTCACAATAGTCCTTCTTATTGAAAATACACCCGTATAGCATGAAAAATGCGATATTCAACATATCCAATCGATCTGCATCGACATCAGCTAAAGATTCAGTTCCCAGGCTTCGCAATAGTCTTTATTATCAAAAATACACTCCTATAGCATGGAAAATCCGATATTAGACATTTCCAATCGATCTGCATCAACAACAGCTAAAGATTCAGTTCCCTAGGCGTCGCGATAGTCCTTCTTATTGAAAATGCACTGGTATAGCTTGGAAAACGCGATATTCGACATTTCAATCGATTTGGATTGACAACAGCTTAAGATTCAGTTCCAAGGCGTCGCAATAGTCCTTATTGAAAATTCGCTCGGTGAGCTTGGAAACCTCGATATTCGACATCTCCAATCGACCTGCATCGACAACAGCTAATGATTCAGTTCCCAGGCGTCGCAATAGTCCTTATTGAAAATTCACTCGTAGAGCTTGGAAAACGCGATATTCTACATTTCCAATCGATCTGCAACGACAACAGGTAAAGATTCAATTCCCAGGCGTCCTTTTTGAAAATTCGCTCGTAGAGCTTGGAAAACGCGATATTCGACATTTCCTATCGAACTGCATCGACAATAGCTATAGATTCAGTTCCAAGGCGTCACAATAGTCCTTCTTATTGAAAATACACCCGTATAGCATGGAAAATGCGATATTCAACATATCCAATCGATCTGCATCGACATCAGCTAAAGATTCAGTTCCCAGGCTTCGCAATAGTCTTTATTATCAAAAATACACTCCTATAGCATGGAAAATCCGATATTAGACATTTCCAATCGATCTGCATCGACAACAGCTAAAGATTCAGTGCCCAGGCGTCGCAATAGTCCTTCTTATTGAAAATTCACTCGTTGAGCTTGGAAACCTCGATATTCGACATCTCCAATCGACCTGCATCGACAACAGCTAATGATTCAGTTCCAAGGCGTCGCAATAGTCCTTATTGAAAATTCGCTCGTTGAGCTTGGAAACCTCGATATTCGACATCTCCAATCGACCTGCATCGACAACAGCTAATGATTCAGTTCCCAGGCGTCGCAATAGTCCTTATTGAAAATTCACTCGTAGAGCTTGGAAAACGCGATATTCTACATTTCCAATCGATCTGCAACGACAACAGGTAAAGATTCAATTCCCAGGCGTCGCAATAGTCCTTTTTGAAAATTCGCTCGTAGAGCTTGGAAAACGCGATATTCGACATTTCCAATCGAACTGCATCGACAATAGCTATAGATTCAGTTCCCAGGCGTCACAATAGTCCTTCTTATTGAAAATACACCCGTATAGCATGGAAAATGCGATATTCAACATATCCAATCGATCTGCATCGACATCAGCTAAAGATTCAGTTCCCAGGCTTCGCAATAGTCTTTATTATCAAAAATACACCCGTATAGCATGGAAAATGCGATATTCGACATTTACAAACGATCTGCATCGACAACAGCTAAAGATTCAGTTCCCAGGCGTCGCAATAGTCCTTCTTATTGAAAATTCACTCGTTGAGCTTGGAAACCTCGATATTCGACATCTCCAATCGACCTGCATCGACAACAGCTAATGATTCAGTTCCAAGGCGTCGCAATAGTCCTTATTGAAAATTCGCTCGTTGAGCTTGGAAACCTCGATATTCGACATCTCCAATCGACCTGCATCGACAACAGCTAATGATTCAGTTCCCAGGCGTCGCAATAGTCCTTATTGAAAATTCACTCGTAGAGCTTGGAAAACGCGATATTCTACATTTCCAATCGATCTGCAACGACAACAGGTAAAGATTCAATTCCCAGGCGTCGCAATAGTCCTTTTTGAAAATTCGCTCGTAGAGCTTGGAAAACGCGATATTCGACATTTCCAATCGAACTGCATCGACAATAGCTATAGATTCAGTTCCCAGGCGTCACAATAGTCCTTCTTATTGAAAATACACCCGTATAGCATGGAAAATGCGATATTCAACATATCCAATCGATCTGCATCGACATCAGCTAAAGATTCAGTTCCCAGGCTTCGCAATAGTCTTTATTATCAAAAATACACTCCTATAGCATGGAAAATCCGATATTAGACATTTCCAATCGATCTGCATCAACAACAGCTAAAGATTCAGTTCCCAGGCGTCGCAATAGTCCTTCTTATTGAAAATTCACTCGTTGAGCTTGGAAACCTCGATATTCGACATCTCCAATCGACCTGCATCGACAACAGCTAATGATTCAGTTCCAAGGCGTCGCAATAGTCCTTATTGAAAATTCGCTCGTTGAGCTTGGAAACCTCGATATTCGACATCTCCAATCGACCTGCATCGACAACAGCTAATGATTCAGTTCCCAGGCGTCGCAATAGTCCTTATTGAAAATTCACTCGTAGAGCTTGGAAAACGCGATATTCTACATTTCCAATCGATCTGCAACGACAACAGGTAAAGATTCAATTCCCAGGCGCGCAATAGTCCTTTTTGAAAATTCGCTCGTAGAGCTTGGAAAACGCGATATTCGACATTTCCAATCGAACTGCATCGACAATAGCTACAGATTCAGTTCCCAGGCGTCGCAATAGTCCTTTTTGAAAATTCGCTCGTAGAGCTTGGAAAACGCGATATTCGACATTTCCTATCGAACTGCATCGACAATAGCTATAGCTTCAGTTCCAAGGCGTCACAATAGTCCTTCTTATTGAAAATACACCCGTATAGCATGGAAAATGCGATATTCAACATATCCAATCGATCTGCATCGACATCAGCTAAAGATTCAGTTCCCAGGCTTCGCAATAGTCTTTATTATCAAAAATACACTCCTATAGCATGGAAAATCCGATATTAGACATTTCCAATCGATCTGCATCAACAACAGCTAAAGATTCAGTTCCCAGGCGTCGCAATAGTCCTTCTTATTGAAAATTCACTCGTTGAGCTTGGAAACCTCGATATTCGACATCTCCAATCGACCTGCATCGACAACAGCTAATGATTCAGTTCCAAGGCGTCGCAATAGTCCTTATTGAAAATTCGCTCGTTGAGCTTGGAAACCTCGATATTCGACATCTCCAATCGACCTGCATCGACAACAGCTAATGATTCAGTTCCCAGGCGTCGCAATAGTCCTTCTTATAGAAAATGCACTCGTTGAGCTTGGAAAACGCGATATTCTACATTTCCAATCGATCTGCAACGACAACAGGTAAAGATTCAATTCCCAGGCGTCGCAATAGTCCTTTTTGAAAATTCGCTCGTAGAGCTTGGAAAACGCGATATTCGACATTTCCAATCGAACTGCATCGACAATAGCTATAGATTCAGTTCCCAGGCGTCACAATAGTCTTTCTTATTGAAAATACACCCGTATAGCATGGAAAATGCGATATTCAACATATCCAATCGATCTGCATCGACATCAGCTAAAGATTCAGTTCCCAGGCTTCGCAATAGTCTTTATTATCAAAAATACACTCCTATAGCATGGAAAATCCGATATTAGACATTTCCAATCGATCTGCATCAACAACAGCTAAAGATTCAGTTCCCAGGCGTCGCAATAGTCCTTCTTATTGAAAATTCACTCGTTGAGCTTGGAAACCTCGATATTCGACACCTCCAATCGACCTGCATCGACAACAGCTAATGATTCAGTTCCAAGGCGTCGCAATAGTCCTCATTGAAAATTCGCTCGTTGAGCTTGGAAACCTCGATATTCGACATCTCCAATCGACCTGCATCGACAACAGCTAATGATTCAGTTCCCAGGCGTCGCAATAGTCCTTCTTATAGAAAATGCACTCGTTGAGCTTGGAAAACGCGATATTCTACATTTCCAATCGATCTGCAACGACAACAGGTAAAGATTCAATTCCCAGGCGTCGCAATAGTCCTTTTTGAAAATTCGCTCGTAGAGCTTGGAAAACGCGATATTCGACATTTCCAATCGAACTGCATCGACAATAGCTATAGATTCAGTTCCCAGGCGTCACAATAGTCTTTCTTATTGAAAATACACCCGTATAGCATGGAAAATGCGATATTCAACATATCCAATCGATCTGCATCGACATCAGCTAAAGATTCAGTTCCCAGGCTTCGCAATAGTCTTTATTATCAAAAATACACTCCTATAGCTTGGAAAACGCGATATTCTACATTTCCAATCGATCTGCAACGACAACAGGTAAAGATTCAATTCCCAGGCGTCGCAATAGTCCTTTTTGAAAATTCGCTCGTAGAGCTTGGAAAACGCGATATTCGACATTTCCTATCGAACTGCATCGACAATAGCTATAGATTCAGTTCCAAGGCGTCACAATAGTCCTTCTTATTGAAAATACACCCGTATAGCATGGAAAATGCGATATTCAACATATCCAATCGATCTGCATCGACATCAGCTAAAGATTCAGTTCCCAGGCTTCGCAATAGTCTTTATTATCAAAAATACACTCCTATAGCATGGAAAATCCGATATTAGACATTTCCAATCGATCTGCATCAACAACAGCTAAAGATTCAGTTCCCAGGCGTCGCGATAGTCCTTCTTATTGAAAATGCACTGGTATAGCTTGGAAAACGCGATATTCGACATTTCAATCGATTTGGATTGACAACAGCTTAAGATTCAGTTCCAAGGCGTCGCAATAGTCCTTATTGAAAATTCGCTCGGTGAGCTTGGAAACCTCGATATTCGACATCTCCAATCGACCTGCATCGACAACAGCTAATGATTCAGTTCCCAGGCGTCGCAATAGTCCTTATTGAAAATTCACTCGTAGAGCTTGGAAAACGCGATATTCGACATTTCCAATCGATCTGCATCGACAACAGCTAAACATTCAGTTCCCAGGCGTCGCAATAGTCTTTATTATCATAAATACACCCGTATAGCATGGAAAATGCGATATTCGACATTTCCAAACGATCTGCATCGACAACAGCTAAAGATTCAGTTCCCAGGCGTCGCAATAGTCCTTCTTATTGAAAATTCACTCGTTCAGCTTGGAAACCTCGATATTCGACATCTCCAATCGACCTGCATCGACAACAGCTAATGATTCAGTTCCAAGGCGTCGCAATAGTCCTTATTGAAAATTCGCTCGTTGAGCTTGGAAACCTCGATATTCGACATCTCCAATCGACCTGCATCGACAACAGCTAATGATTCAGTTCCCAGGCGTCGCAATAGTCCTTATTGAAAATTCACTCGTAGAGCTTGGAAAACGCGATATTCTACATTTCCAATCGATCTGCAACGACAACAGGTAAAGATTCAATTCCCAGGCGTCGCAATAGTCCTTTTTGAAAATTCGCTCGTAGAGCTTGGAAAACGCGATATTCGACATTTCCTATCGAACTGCATCGACAATAGCTATAGATTCAGTTCCAAGGCGTCACAATAGTCCTTCTTATTGAAAATACACCCGTATAGCATGGAAAATGCGATATTCAACATATCCAATCGATCTGCATCGACATCAGCTAAAGATTCAGTTCCCAGGCTTCGCTATAGTCTTTATTATCAAAAATACGCTCCTATAGCATGGAAAATCCGATATTAGACATTTCCAATCGATCTGCATCAACAACAGCTAAAGATTCAGTTCCCAGGCGTCGCAATAGTCCTTCTTATTGAAAATTCACTCGTTGAGCTTGGAAACCACGATATTCGACATCTCCAATCGACCTGCATCGACAACAGCTAATGATTCAGTTCCAAGGCGTCGCAATAGTCCTTATTGAAAATTCGCTCGTTGAGCTTGGAAACCTCGATATTCGACATCTCCAATCGACCTGCATCGACAGCAGCTAATGATTCAGTTCCCAGGCGTCGCAATAGTCCTTATTGAAAATTCACTCGTAGAGCTTGGAAAACGCGATATTCTACATTTCCAATCGATCTGCAACGACAACAGGTAAAGATTCAATTCCCAGGCGTCGCAATAGTCCTTTTTGAAAATTCGCTCGTAGAGCTTGGAAAACGCGATATTCGACATTTCCAATCGAACTGCATCGACAATAGCTATAGATTCAGTTCCCAGGCGTCACAATAGTCCTTCTTATTGAAAATACACCCGTATAGCATGGAAAATGCGATATTCAACATATCCAATCGATCTGCATCGACATCAGCTAAAGATTCAGTTCCCAGGCGTCGCGATAGTCCTTCTTATTGAAAATGCACTGGTATAGCTTGGAAAACGCGATATTCGACATTTCAATCGATTTGGATTGACAACAGCTTAAGATTCAGTTCCAAGGCGTCGCAATAGTCCTTATTGAAAATTCGCTCGGTGAGCTTGGAAACCTCGATATTCGACATCTCCAATCGACCTGCATCGACAACAGCTAATGATTCAGTTCCCAGGCGTCGCAATAGCCCTTATTGAAAATTCACTCGTAGAGCTTGGAAAACGCGATATTCTACATTTCCAATCGATCTGCAACGACAACAGGTAAAGATTCAATTCCCAGGCGTCCTTTTTGAAAATTCGCTCGTAGAGCTTGGAAAACGCGATATTCGACATTTCCTATCGAACTGCATCGACAATAGCTATAGATTCAGTTCCAAGGCGTCACAATAGTCCTTCTTATTGAAAATACACCCGTATAGCATGGAAAATGCGATATTCAACATATCCAATCGATCTGCATCGACATCAGCTAAAGATTCAGTTCCCAGGCTTCGCAATAGTCTTTATTATCAAAAATACACTCCTATAGCATGGAAAATCCGATATTAGACATTTCCAATCGATCTGCATCGACAACAGCTAAAGATTCAGTTCCCAGGCGTCGCAATAGTCCTTCTTATTGAAAATTCACTCGTTGAGCTTGGAAACCTCGATATTCGACATCTCCAATCGACCTGCATCGACAACAGCTAATGATTCAGTTCCAAGGCGTCGCAATAGTCCTTATTGAAAATTCGCTCGTTGAGCTTGGAAACCTCGATATTCGACATCTCCAATCGACCTGCATCGACAACAGCTAATGATTCAGTTCCCAGGCGTCGCAATAGTCCTTATTGAAAATTCACTCGTAGAGCTTGGAAAACGCGATATTCTACATTTTCAATCGATCTGCAACGACAACAGGTAAAGATTCAATTCCCAGGCGTCGCAATAGTCCTTTTTGAAAATTCGCTCGTAGAGCTTGGAAAACGCGATATTCGACATTTCCAATCGAACTGCATCGACAATAGCTATAGATTCAGTTCCCAGGCGTCACAATAGTCCTTCTTATTGAAAATACACCCGTATAGCATGGAAAATGCGATATTCAACATATCCAATCGATCTGCATCGACATCAGCTAAAGATTCAGTTCCCAGGCTTCGCAATAGTCTTTATTATCAAAAATACACTCCTATAGCATGGAAAATCCGATATTAGACATTTCCAATCGATCTGCATCAACAACAGCTAAAGATTCAGTTCCCAGGCGTCGCGATAGTCCTTCTTATTGAAAATGCACTGGTATAGCTTGGAAAACGCGATATTCGACATTTCAATCGATTTGGATTGACAACAGCTTAAGATTCAGTTCCAAGGCGTCGCAATAGTCCTTATTGAAAATTCGCTCGGTGAGCTTGGAAACCTCGATATTGGACATCTCCAATCGACCTGCATCGACAACAGCTAATGATTCAGTTCCCAGGCGTCGCAATAGTCCTTATTGAAAATTCACTCGTAGAGCTTGGAAAACGCGATATTCGACATTTCCAATTGTGACGTGCCGTCCTGTTTCCCGCGCGACGGCTCACATTTTTTCCTTTTACCATTTACTCAAATCCGCTATGATGTGAGCGCTGGGCTGCCCCTGTGGCTATGTTATGTCCAGCACGAACTGAGCACTCCTTCGAAACCCCTTTCACTCCTTCGAAACCCCTTTCACTCTTTCCAAACCGATTCACTTTTTCCAAACCGATTCACTCTTTCCAAACTCATTCACTCTTTCCAAACTCATTCACTTTTTCCAAACCCCACTCACTCTTTCGAAACCCCTTTCACTTTTTCGAAACCCCTTTCACTCTTTCGAAACCCCTTTCACTTTTTCCAAACCCATTCAATTTTTCCAAACCCATTCACTCTTTCGAAACCCCTTTCACTTTTTCCAAACCGAATCACTTTTTCCAAACCCATTCACTCTTTCCAAACTCATTCACTTTTTCCAAACCCATTCACTCTTTCCAAACCCCTTTCACTCTTTCCAAACCCATTCGCTCCTCCCATGCCCCATTCGGCGGTGCCTGTGAACAATTAAAACATCCTATAAATTATAAAAGACACGTATAGTTACAATCCCAATTCAACAATACCTGTGAACAACTAAAGCATCCAATCTATTATAAAACACCTACAGTTGCAATCCCCGCAACTCCACTGCCAGAATGCCTGCGAACAAATAAGAACACCTATATAATATCAACCCATCACTACACACACATGACACTTACCTTATGATAACAACTTACATCAGTACTCGAGACGAAGAATATCCCTCACTCCACGAGGAAGAAACCCCCCTTCGCGCCCCAAGAGTAGCCCTCACTCCACGAGGATGAAACCCCCTTTCGCGCCCCAAGAGTAGCCCTCACTCCACGAGGAAGAAAGCCCCGTTTCGCGTCCCAAGAGTAGCCCTCACTCCACGAGGAAGAAACTCCCTTTCGCGTCCCAAGAGTAGCCCTCACTCCACGAGGAAGAAGCCCCTTTCGCGTCCCAAGGATATCTCGACATTGCTCGTTCTCGCGTCCTCTCGAGTACCTCTCTACACGATGATAATATTCAACAAAATACTAATATTAACGTTTAAACTCACTTAGCTTTGCAAGAACACCGACCCGTAATAAAATAACGAAAGATATTATAATTCTTAATTAATTGAAGGTTCATTAAAGAAACAATAGAGAACCACTGGCAGTTGAGAGCCACGCATACCAGGCATTCCACAGCAGTCAACACCAGCAGAAGCCATCATACACGCATACCAGGCATTCCGCGCATACCACGCATACCAGAAATTCCTGGGCCTAGTATAAATAGACCGGGACCACCAGTCATTCAGTCAGTCTTCAAGCAGCAGTAAACGTCGACACATCAATCAGCTCAGTAGCTAGCATCACCTCCGCGTTCACTCTCGATTTATTTCAATTTATTCCATAAGGAACATAGAACTATCCCGCGATTTATTTCAATTTATACTATAAGGAACTTAGAATATTTCTGATTTATTTCAATTTATTCCACAACGAACTTAGAATTATCCCGCGATTTATTTCAATTTATACTATAAGGAACTTAGAATATTTCTGATTTATTTCAATTTATTCCACAACGAACTTAGAATTATCCCGCGATTTATTTCAATTTATACTATAAGGAACTTAGAATATTTCTCGATTCATTTCAATTTATTCCACAACGAACTTAGAATTATCCCGCGATTTATTTCATTTTATTCCATAAGGAACTTAGAATATTTCTCGATTCATTTCAATTAATACTTAGAATAAATCCATGATTTATTTCAATTAATACTATAACGGACTTAGAATAATTCCGTGATTTATTTCAATAATTAGTCTAACACACATAGGATATTTTCGTATACCATATGCGTTATCGAGTCATAATAGTTATATTCACGCAACATGTTCGCAATGATGACTCTGAGAGCTTGACCACTGAAGCTACAGTCCTGAGAGAACATAGTGAATACATTAAAATCACGAATACAATTACGCTAAAGAATTAGTTCAGAACATAGTGAATACATTAAAATCACGAATACAATTACGCTAATGAATTAGTTCAGAACATAGTGAATACATTTAAAATCACGAATACAATTACGTTAAAGAATTAGTTAAGAACATCGTGTATACATTAAAATCACGAATACAATTACGCTAAAGAATTAGTTAAGAACATAGTGAATACATTAAAATCACGAAGACAATTACGCTAAGGAATTAGTTAAGAACATCGTGAATACATTAAAATCACGAATACAATTACGCTAAAGAATTAGTTAAGAACATAGTGAATACATTAAAATCACGAATACAATTACGCTAAAGAATTAGTTTAACCGCGAGCATTGTGAATATAATAACATTGCGAATATTTTATAGAGGTGTACTACCATTTGTCCACCGAAGAGTTGAGGAACGTTCAGGCTGGATCTATCAAGGAAGTCATTACTCGTTGGTGAACCACTGGCTGACCACTGCGAAACACAACGAACGAGGCATCGTCACCTTTTCCCCAATTATCCTTTCCTCAATTTCTTAACTTATTCTCATCCCCCTGGGAGCGGGAGCGGACTAGATCCGAATCTGCCTGGGTTATCCTTTCCTCAGCTTCCCCAATTTATTCTCATCCCCCTGGGAGTGGGAGCGGACTAGATCCGAATCCGCCCGGGTTATTTTTTCCTCGTTTCCTACTTTATTCTCTTCCCCCTGGGAGTGGGAGCGGACTGGATCCGAATCCGCCTAGGTTATCCTTCCCTCCATGCTCATCCCCTTGGGAGTGGGAGCGGACTGGATCCGAATCCGCCTAGGTTATCCTTCCCTCCATGCTCATCCCCTTGGGAGTGGGAGCGGACTAGATCCGAATCCGCCTGGGTTGTCTTTTCCTCGCTTCCCCAATTTATTCTCTTCACCCTCGGGAGTGCAAGCTGGACGCACCCTCGACGTGGCCCACACAGTGGCTGACCGGAATACGCCTCAGCGAGTCGTGGTGCTTTCATTCACCTAAGAACCCACGCATAATCACTATTTCATATCGGTCACAACATAAAGGAGTAAGTTACTCGTGCGAGACGAAACATCGCGATTTGCTATACACGTAAGGTCGTTTATCCCTAACCCTACAGTATTTTCTCCGTAGAATCCCTTTCCATAATTATAATTGTCCTTTCCTTTCCTCCTCGGCGTGCGCGAATCTAGCATTCGACCCCGAGGCTCCCTTTCCCTTTGTAGATATTTTTCCATTCCTCCTCGGCGTGCGCGAATCTAGCATTCGACCCCGAGGCTCCCTTTCCCTTTGTAGTTATTTTTCCATTCCTCCTCGGCGTGCGCGAATCTAGCATTCGACCCCGAGGCTCCCTTCCCCCTTGTAGTTATTTTTCCATTCCTCCTCGGCGTGTGCGAATCTAGCATTCGACCCCGAGGAACCCTGTTCCATTCGAAATTCTTCTCCCCTGCACAAAAGCGACTCTTTTGGTTGCCTACAAATTGCCTCGACTGAGAATCCGAAAGAGGAATATTTAACGCGTAGCTCGCACGAGGACCCTCTTAATAATCATCTAACACTCAATTGAACTACTGCAAATCATTACCGATCTCGCGTATATCGTATTAGTTCTTGGCGCGACCGCTCCGCGTCTTTGAACTGCGTGTCCCTTCCGGGCGCAGCCTGGAACGTGACATGTTAATTGGTGACAGCGGTGGGATATCGAAAATTTAGTAATCCAATTAACATGTCACGTTCCAGGCTGCGCCCGGAAGGGACACGCAGTTCAAAGACGCGGAGCGGTCGCGCCAAGAACTAATACGATATACGCGAGATCGGTAATGATTTGCAGTAGTTAAATTGAGTGTTAGATGATTATTAAGAGGGTCCTCGTGCGAGCTACGCGTTAAATATTCCTCTTTCGGATTCTCAGTCGAGGTAATCGGTAGGCAACTAAAAGATCCGCTTTTTTTGCAGGGGAGAAGAATTACGAAAGGAACAGGGTTCCTCGGGGTCGAATGCAGGATTCGCGCACGCCGAGGGGGGAGGAATGAATTACTACAAAGGGAAAAGGAGCCTCGGGGTCGAATGCAGGATTCGCGCACGCCGAGGGGGAAGGAATGAATTACTACAAAGGGAAAAGGAGCCTCGGGGTCGAATGCTAGATTCGCGCACGCCGAGGAGGAATGGAAAAATAACTACAAAGGGAAAGGAAGCCTCGGGGTCGAATGCTAGATTCGCGCACGCCGAGGAGGAATGGAAAAATATCTACAAAGGGTAAGGGAACCTCGGGGTCGAATGCTAGATTCGCGCACGCCGAGGAGGAATGGGTAGGACGATTATAATTATGGAAAGGGATTCTACAGAGAAAATTACTGTAGGGTTAGGGATAAACGACCTTACGTGTATGGCAAATCGCGAAAGGTAACGATGTTTTCGTCTCGCACGAGTAACTTACTCCTTTATGTTAGGGCCGACATGAAATAATAATTATGCATGCGTTCTTATGTGAATGATAGCACAAGGACTCGTTGAGGCGTACTCTGGTCTGCCACTTCGTGGTCACGTCGAGGGTGCGTCCAGCTTGCACTCCCGAGGGTGACGAGAATAAATTGGGGAAGCGAGGAAATGATAACCCAGGCGGATTCGGATCTAGTCCGCTCCCACTCCCAGGGGGATGAGCATGGAGGGAAGGATAACCTAGGCGGATTCGGATCCAGTCCGCTCCCACTCCCAGGGGGATGAGAATAAAGTAGGAAACGAGGAAAAGATAACCCAGGCGGATTCGGATCTAGTCCGCTCCCACTCCCAGGGGGATGAGAATAAAGTGGGGAAACTGAGGAAATGATAACCCGGGCGGATTCGGATCTAGTCCGCTCCCATAGATAATTATATATTAATATGTTTAAAACTTTAATTAATATATTTATAAATATATTATATATTTATAGATATATAATTATTTATATAATTATATTTAATAATTTATTTAGTATTATATTTATATTAATATTATATATAGTATGGTTACATATATAATAATTATATCTATAAGCCATATGATTTATTTATAGATAATCCATATATTCTAAATTTATAGATAATTATATATTTATTTAATATTTATATATTTATAGATAATTATATATTTATATGTTTAAAACTTTAATTAATATATCTATAAATATATTATATATTTATAGATATATAATTATTTATATAGTTATATTTATTAATTTATTTAGTATTATATTTATATTAATATTATATATAGTATGGTTACATATATAATAATTATATTTATAAGCCATATGATTTATTTATAGATAATTATATGTTTATTTAATATTTATACATTTATAGATAATTATATATTAATATATTTAAAACTTTAATTAATATATCTATAAATATATTATATATTTATAGATATATAATTATTTATATAGTTATATTTATTAATTTATTTAGTATTATATTTATATTAATATTATATATAGTATGGTTACATATATAATAATTATATCTATAAGCCATATGATTTATTTATAGATAATCCATATATTCTAAATTTATAGATAATTATATATTTATTTAATATTTATACTGTTACGAGCCGAGGGCTAAGGGGCACGGCTGCGGAGCCGAGGATCGGTTGTTTAAGAGTTTTGTTAGTTAAACGGTCGAGCCGTTTGATGGGAAATGTGTGGATGTGCCAATGCCTATTTCATCACTGGGTGCCACTGGAAGGTCAAGGTTTTTTGTGGATGTGCCAGAGCCTATTTCATCTCTGGGTGCCACTGGAGGGTTAGAGTTTGTGGATGTGCCAATGCTTATTTCATCAATGGGTGCCACTGGAAGGTTGTTGTGGATGTGCCAGAGCCTATTTCATCTCCGGGTGCCACTGGAAGGGTTTATTTGTGGATGTGCCAGTGCCTATTTCATCACTGGGTGCCACTGGATTGTTAATAATTATTGCCTCGTAACTATCGATATATCTCGAGCGGTTGAGATATATCTGTTCGGTGGATTCTATATACTACTTATGATTGGTATAGGAAACAGAAAGAAATGAATATATCTATGATCAAATAATAAAATGTCTATATTCTATATATATAGTAAGTTACAATTTGTAATAATCGTGGACTCAAAGAACCCACGTTTACAGTCTTTAACGTTATAAGTATGAAATGCTCGAAAGGGAATGCGACCCGATCTTGCTGTCTTTCGACGAATGTGAACTTTGAAATAAATATCGATGATCGAAAGGGAATTTAACCCGATCTCACTAACTTTCGACAAACGCGAACTTTATAAATATCGGTAGATGATCGAAAGGGAATTTAACCCGATCTCACTGAGCTAGAGTATTCAAACAGCCTAAGTCGCAACGTATCACGAAGCCAGTTAATTGGATACTGAGCCGCTGAGGGCAGATTTCGTGCCCTTTTTATACCCGAAATCCGGACCAAAAATATGGTGGGGGTACTGAATCTTCCAAGGGAGTCCGGAAAATTCCCCCGAAGGGTTACGTCATCGCGTCATCGCGGAAGGGGCAGATCCGACTGCATGCGCTCTCGATTACCATATAAGGGCATCATAGACGAGACGAAGGAAACAATCCTTCCTACGTAACATCTCCCCCCTTAGATGAAACATCATTTATTATGATGCTTTTACTCCCTTTTGGGAATAACGAGCGCAGATATAAAATGCAGTCGGACACTCACGCAACGATGAAATGACCCAACCAGCCAGGCACTGCTGCAGGTGGTTGAAGCTCCGACTTGGCTCGTCCCCGTCCTCGTCCTCGAGGATATCACCGGAGGATGTTTCAATCCGGATGCGGCCCGTCCTCGTCCCCGAAGATGTTGCGGATCCTCAATCCGACTCTGCGGCAGCGTTGAATGGCAGCTTCACCCGGCATCCAATCCCTGACATTGTCATCGGTTATTTGCAGAAGGTCGAGCCCGTTTTCCTTATTAAAAGGAAACGTTCTCTTCCCGTTCGGTTTTGGAGGTTCAGTATTTTGAACCCCCTGATCCCTGGTCCTTGGAATCCTCGTCTGCGTTCCCTTGCCCAGTTTGTAATTTCCCTCGGCAGAGACGAATCGTCCCGTGGGGTGTAATATTGTGCCGGTCCTGTACTCCCGCAACCAGGAACCCTGCTCCCCCGTCTGGATTGATATTGTTCCAGTGCCCTCGCTCTTCTCCGTTTGCGTCTCAGCTTCGATCTGCATGCTTTGGTTTTTCAGTTTGAACTGTGAGGTTTCCGAATTTGCAAGAGCTATATATATGGAACGGAGACTTCTTCAAGTTGCACCCACAAACGCTCTTTGAATGGGAAGTGTATGAGACAAAGACCCGACTCCAGAGCAGATATCCCTTCAAGATGGTGTAGTAGTCGCACGTGGCCGTGCACTCTGTGTCCTGTAGGTCCCATCGAAAACAATGCCAATTCCTACAGCAAGTTTTTTCCTTTGCCCATAAAGATTCTAATTTATTGCAGTCAGTATGGCGCCGTGTTTTCTTCCTGGCTCTCGTACTCCTCAAGTGTTGGCGAGAAAGCACGATTCCAATTGATGATGTTTGTTCACTTTCCTTGCGTGACAAATGTATTCAATTGCTGATTTTCTTTTAAGTAAAAATGACTATTTCCAAAGAAGTAACCGTATTCCATTGAATTTGATGAAACTTGAGGAACTGGAGTTTCGCATAACTGAGACCGGTGTTGAATTCATTATTTAATGTTTTATTATTTTTATATATATTTTTTTTTATTTTTTTTTTTTTTAAATAATAACTCCTATGTACAGAAGGATGGAAAATAGGCGTGCTTTAATTTGTCCTGGTGCTTTTGAATTGTTTTATGACTATCTATTTCCAAAACTACATTATTCAAATCTGTGGTACTTAGTATTTTATATGGCCCAATATAATGAGGGTCAAACTTATTTATTCGGGGTTCCTTCTGTACGTAGACGTACTCTCCAGGTTTAAATTCTCGTGGTCTTCTATGGCGGTCGTAATATCGTTTGGACCTTTCCTTTGCATTGTTCAACTTGTCGGCCGCTTGGTTTCGAATTACAGTCATCTGTCCAATAAGGTCGGCGAGGTAGGTTCCATACGTTTCAAGATGTTGTCCAGACGGAAAGGCACTCGGTATTCTTGCCTGTTTACCGAAGATCAGTTCATGGGGCGTAAAATTGGTAGCTTCGTGAACGGAGGTGTTATATGACATCATAGCAAAAGGAATAAGCAGGTCCCATTCTTCATGCGATTCCATATAATGCCTCAAGTATTCTGCGAGAACAGCATGACTTCTCTCCAAAGAGCCGTTCGTCTGAGGTCTGTATCCTGATGTAGTAATTTGTTTAATTTTGAAGATGTCGGCAAGGTGTTTCATTACCTTTCCGATAAAGCTGGTTCCTCTGTCTGATAATATTGTACGTGGCGCTCCATAAATTGCTATGAAATGCCGAGCAAAAGCGTCTGCTATGGTTGTAGCTCGTATGTTCGGTATGGCAACTGCAATACAATATTTTGTAAGATTGTCTTGCATTGTTAAAATATATCTGTTTCCACCAGGTGTTTCCGGAAGAGGTCCGACTGTGTCCATTGCAAGTTTGTCAAAAGGTTCCAAAGGTGTATCAGTAATGATCATCGGTTGACGAGTTTTTGCTCGTACTAACTTTTGTTCCTGACAGCTCTTGCATTTCCTGATAAAATCTTGTATGTTGCTCCTCATATTCTGCCAATGGTATTTTGTCTTCAAGCGGTTGTATGTCTTCGTGACACCCTTGTGTCCTCCTATTAAGCTGCTATGTGCCTCTTCTATGAGTTGAATTCTAGTTTCTTCAAGTGGAGTTATAATGGTTCCGGTTGATGGTGTTGGTGGTGCGGCTGCGATGTCATCTGAGTCCTCTTCTGTTGAAATATCGTCTTCCGATGGTGTAGACTCGTAATCCGAGGGTACGGAATTAACAAAATTGGATATGTTAGGAATTGTATTTTGAGGAATGGATGGAGTTGAAGCAATAAATGGATTTTGAATTATGGTTGGAGATAATGATACAGGTAAATTTTGTTCATTTGGTGCTTCTAATAAGGTTTGTGAAAGGGTTTGATTAACAACGGTAGCGTCCAAAGGATTTGTATCGTTGAAGGAAATTAAATCTGCATTGATGGTTGTATCTTCTGCTCCTATTATATTTTCGACGTCCTCCAGGAGTCGTGTTGAATTTGCCACAGGGTTTCCCGATATAGTACTAGGTGAATGTATGACCGGTTGTTGTCCTGTAGGTGGTTGATCAATTCTTCTTCTTTGAAGATACCGTCGTCTCCTCGGTGTATCCTCTGGATCGGATTCTTCTTCTGATGTAATTGCTTCACGGCTGCGTTTTGATTCTTGACTCCTTCGTAGTCCTCGAATGCGTTGTCCGATGCTATCAGTAACAGGTGCGGCGTTCTTTGGTAACTGTATTTTGAAGTCTTTATCCGCATCTCTCGGTATTAAAGGAAGGCAAATTTTTACTGGATTACGAGATAAAGCGTCAGCGTTTTTATTAGTTTTTCCTGATTTATGAATTACTTCATACTCGTATTCAGAAAGTCTTAATTTCCATTTTACAAGTCTTGATGTAGGATCTTTTACGGAATGAATCCAAACTAGCGGTCTATGATCGGTTATTAATGTGAACTTTCTCCCAAAGACATATGGTCTAAAATATTGAACGGCATATACCATTGCTAAACATTCCTTTTCGGTCGCGGAATAATTCTTTTCTGCTGAGTTTAAACTGCGAGATGCATAAGCTATTGGTAAATCTTTACCCACTTCTCCCTGGCTCAAGACTGCGCCAACTGCGAAATCTGAGGCATCAGTTGTAATGATAAAATCTTGATTGAAGTCGGGATATTGCAAAATTGGTTTTTCACATAACTCATCTCGCAATAACTCGAAACTTCGTTGTTGCTCCTCTGTCCATTTGAAGCGAATTCCTTTCCCAAGTAATTGAATTAATGGTTTTGCTTTAAGTGAATAATCTTGAATAAATCTACGGTAATATCCAGTTAGTCCCAAAAATTGTTGGATATTCTTCTGTGATGAGGGTACAGGGAAATCCTTTACGGCCTGTAGTTTTCGAGGATCCGGTTTCACTCCATCTGCTGATACGATATGTCCCAGGTAAGTCACTTCCTTGCGAAGGAATTCGCACTTGCTGGTTTGAAGTGTGAGTCCATTTTCCCTCAACCGGTTTAATAATTTCCTGACTTTGATTTCATGTTCCCTGAGTGATGACGAGTAGACCACGATGTCGTCGAGATACACGAACAATTCCGTCCCTTGCATCCCCGTGAGAACTTGATCCATGAGTCGTTGAAACGTTGGTGGGGCATTTTTCAACCCGAAAGGCATACGTGCAAATTCATAATGTCCGTATGGTGTGGTAAACGCAGTTTTCTCCTTGTCCTTCGGATTCATTTCGATTTGATGAAATCCGTTGGCCAAATCGAATACTGAAAAGTATTTTGCACTTCCTAATTTGTCCAAAATTTCAGTAATTAGTGGTAATGGGTATTTATCACTGACAGTTTTGTCGTTGAGAGCACGAAAATCAATGACCATGCGCCATTTCTTGACACCGTCAGCGCCCACTTTCTTCGGTACAATCCATAAAGGAGAATTGTATGGTGAAACGGAAGGTTTTATGATTCCCTGCTTCAGCAATGTTCGTACCTGTCGATTAATTTCTTCCTGATGAATAGGAGGGTAGCGGTACTGTCTGGTGTTGACTGGGATATCATCCTTCACGAATATTGAGTGTTTAAAATTTGGTGCTTTGTTTAAAGAATCTCCCGGCAGATAGAATCTGTCAGAAAATTCTTCAATTATATCTTGAATGTGGTGTTGTTCTTCTGCATTGAGATGTTCGGTTCTTAGGGTGTCCCAGATTTGTTGATTCCTTTCTTCTCCTTGAACAGCAGCCTCTTCAGAATACGTTATTTCTTCGTCGGAGGTATCCAAGATGTCATATGGACGTAGATATTGAGGTCCCAAATAAATCTCAGCATCCTCTTCACCGGTATTTGTGGCCAAAACATAACACGATCCGTCGTGGTTCTTGACCGCAGCTTCACCGATGTAAATATTTTTTGGTGTATTAAGACGCGGTAAATAACCCTCCTTGACATCAGGATTGGCTATCTTCAGTGAAATTTGACGCGTCGTTCTGCCCGGGATCCTATGCTCCGTCACTTGTTTAAAGGGACTGGCACGTTCCTCCACTCGAGGAAAATTCGTGAAACGAATCGGCCTAATGGGCTGACTGGTCGTCACAAGTGTCCCGTGATGGTAAGAAATTTCAGCGCTCTCTTGTAGTAAGAAAGGGCTCCCTATGAGGCCGTCCGCTAACAGCGGGAGACGGTCGATGACATAAAAATGTGCAGGAATGCCATTGATATGTAGCACCGTCGTAGCCAAGGTTCGAATAGAAGGGAGAGATAACCCGGTTATCTCTATTTCTTCTCTTGAGGTTAATTTAGTTTCGTCGTCTAAAGAATCTAAGGTGATAAGATTCACAGAGGCTCCACCGTCAATAAGGAATTCTCCTTGCTTGTTTATTAATTCCGGAACGTGGACCCTGATCCGTGGTGTTGGTGCTTCTTTGACAAGTCGTCGTTCTTCTCGTCGCTGAACCGGATACTCTTCTGACGATTGTTCTTCAATACGCTCACCGTATCGTCCGTGCGGTAAGCGCTTTTGGAGTTTAAAGGTTTCGGGGAAAAATCCCTCGAAGACTTTATTCCTCGTTGATAACTGCGTTGTTGTTTGCAGATCTTCCCGTCATGTCCTTTTACCCCGCAATTCCAACAGAATAGATGGATTTCGTCGGTTGTCCTTTTTTCCGTTCGACCACGCTCTGACCCACGATAATCGCCAGTTTCCGAATTATCCGACGAATAACACGGTGATGTTGGTCGACTACGTAAAGTCATTGCCGTTGCCGTTGCTCTACGTCCTTCGTACTCCGTCTCGGTTGGCGAAGTACTCCTATCTTCTCTGTTTCTTCGGTAATGAGTCGGTGATGGTGATCGCGGATACCGTGCTGGCGATCGGTATTCCCGTTCGCGAGATTCTCTTCTTTCGAAGTCATCCCTCGACGATCGTCCTTCTATCACTTGACGACGATTCTTCAAACGCCGATCAATTAATAGTACCGCCTCGAATGCCTCTTCTAATGTTTTGATTTTGTCGTCTAACGTCGCTATTCTTAACGTAACGCGTTCCGGTAGTCCTTCGAGAAAGTTCTCCAACGCATCTTTCTCCATTTCCTCGATAATCTGCGCGACGTTGGCATCGTAACGTTCTTTAACTGCCGTCCGCGCACAATGAACTAAATGACTGACACGGTCGATGTACTTTCTTAATGTCTCGTCATTACGAATACGAAGACGAGAAATTTCTCCCTGAAAGTACGTCAGGCTCTTTCCTGGAGCGTACCTTTTCTTCAAAAACTTGATAAGGTCAGTGATACTTTCGAACGTTCTATTTCGTATAATTGTTCTTGCAGGACCCGTGAACTTAGTTAATACTATGGCTAAATAGTCTTGCTCTGTGTTCTCCGGTATTAAAGCTAACCCGTTTTCTATACTTTGCGTAAAAGTTGATAAACGTGGATTTTCCCCATCAAAAATGGGTATCGATGCTGTCGCGAACTGTATGCAATTACGCCGCGTTAATACAGTCATAGAACTCGTTATAGAAAGCGTTAAATTCGCCAATTCTTCGGGCGAAAGCGACGCCATGATTTGAGAATTATTAGGCGATCAACCCAAACCAATAAATAGATTCTCTGCCTTAGAATACTATAGAAATTCTAATTATTGGTTTTTCGTAAGAGTTTCTGCCTTAGAACCCTAGGTTCTAATTGTTAAAAATAAAAATGTAATATAGGTATCTGCCTTAGAATACTTTAGATTCTAATTGTTAGCTACGGTTGACTCTCCACGTAAAAAGTATTTCACCGAGCATACGTCACAATCAGCTATTGGCTGTGTCGTGTACAATGGTTTATTGCACTCAGCACACAATATCTGACGCGGGTCACGCTGGAACCAATGCTCGGTTGCAGAGCTTTTTACGTCTAACGGTGAGGTTACCGCGCACTGTGTGCAGACCTTGTTACCGTTCTCTAAGGTGGTTGTCCAAGCCCTACAGCACAGATTTAATAAATAAGCCGGATCCACCACGAAAGTGGGGGTTTTACGCCGGTACGGAACTCCCGTTTTATTATTGAAACACATTTAAATCTTTCAATTTTCTATCCAATCAAATAATATGCAGTATCCCACCGCTGTCACCAATTTGTTACGAGCCGAGGGCTAAGGGGCACGGCTGCGGAGCCGAGGATCGGTTGTTTAAGAGTTTTGTTAGTTAAACGGTCGAGCCGTTTGATGGGAAATGTGTGGATGTGCCAATGCCTATCTCATCACTGGGTGCCACTGGAAGGTCAAGGTTTTTTGTGGATGTGCCAGAGCCTATTTCATCTCTGGGTGCCACTGGAGGGTTAGAGTTTGTGGATGTGCCAATGCTTATTTCATCAATGGGTGCCACTGGAAGGTTGTTGTGGATGTGCCAGAGCCTATTTCATCTCCGGGTGCCACTGGAAGGGTTTATTTGTGGATGTGCCAGTGCCTATTTCATCACTGGGTGCCACTGGATTGTTAATAATTATTGCCTCGTAACTATCGATATATCTCGAGCGGTTGAGATATATCTGTTCGGTGGATTCTATATACTACTCATGATTGGTATAGGAAACAGAAAGAAATGAATATATCTATGATCAAATAATAAAATGTCTATATTCTATATATATAGTAAGTTACAATTTGTAATAATCGTGGACTCAAAGAACCCACGTTTACAGTCTTTAACGTTATAAGTATGAAATGCTCGAAAGGGAATGCGACCCGATCTTGCTGTCTTTCGACGAATGTGAACTTTGAAATAAATATCGATGATCGAAAGGGAATTTAACCCGATCTCACTAACTTTCGACAAACGCGAACTTTATAAATATCGGTAGATGATCGAAAGGGAATTTAACCCGATCTCACTGAGCTAGAGTATTCAAACAGCCTAAGTCGCAACGTATCACGAAGCCAGTTAATTGGATACTGAGCCGCTGAGGGCAGATTTCGTGCCCTTTTTATACCCGAAATCCGGACCAAAAATATGGTGGGGGTACTGAATCTTCCAAGGGAGTCCGGAAAATTCCCCCGAAGGGTTACGTCATCGCGTCATCGCGGAAGGGGCAGATCCGACTGCATGCGCTCTCGATTACCATATAAGGGCATCATAGACGAGACGAAGGAAACAATCCTTCCTACGTAACAATACATTTATAGATAATTATATATTAATATGTTTAAAACTTTAATTAATATATTTATAAATATATTATATATTTATAGATATATAATTATTTATATAGTTATATTTATTAATTTATTTAGTATTATATTTATATTAATATTATATATAGTATGGTTACATATATAATAATTATATTTATAAGCCATATGATTTATTTATAGATAATCCATATATTCTAAATTTATAGATAATTATATATTTATTTAATATTTATACATTTATAGATAATTATATATTAATATGTTTAAAACTTTAATTAATATATCTATAAATATATTATATATTTATAGATATATAATTATTTATATAATTATATTTAATAATTTATTTAGTATTATATTTATATTAATATTATATATAGTATGGTTACATATATAATAACTATATTTATAAGCCATATGATTTATTTATAGATAATCCATATATTCTAAATTTATAGATAATTATATATTTATTTAATATTTATACATTTATAGATAATTATATATTAATATGTTTAAAACTTTAATTAATATATCTATAAATATATTATATATTTATAGATATATAATTATTTATATAGTTATATTTAATAATTTATTTAGTATTATATTTATATTAATATTATATATAGTATGGTTACATATATAATAATTATATCTATAAGCCATATGATTTATTTATAGATAATCCATATATTCTAAATTTATAGATAATTATATATTTATTTAATATTTATACATTTATAGATAATTATATATTAATATGTTTAAAACTTTAATTAATATATCTATAAATATATTATATATTTATAGATATATAATTATTTATATAATTATATTTAATAATTTATTTAGTATTATATTTATATTAATATTATATATAGTATGGTTACATATATAATAACTATATTTATAAGCCATATGATTTATTTATAGATAATCCATATATTCTAAATTTATAGATAATTATATATTTATTTAATATTTATACATTTATAGATAATTATATATTAATATATCTAAAACTTTAATTAATATATTTATAAATATATTATATATTTATAGATATATAATTATTTATATAGTTAACTTTAATAATTTATTTAGTATTATATTTATATTAATGTTATATATACTATGGTTACATATATAATAATTATATTTATAAGCCATATGATTTATTTATAGATAATCCATATATTCTAAATTTATAAATAATTATATGTATATTTAATATTTATACATTTATAGATAATTATATATTAATATATCTAAAACTTTAATTAATATATTTATAAATATATTATATATTTATAGATATATAATTATTTATATAGTTAACTTTAATAATTTATTTAGTATTATATTTATATTAATGTTATATATACTACGGTTACATATATAATAATTATATTTATAAGCCATATGATTTATTTATAGATAATCCATATATTCTAAATTTATAGATAATTATATGTATATTTAATATTTATACATTTATAGATAATTATATATTAATATATCTAAAACTTTAATTAATATATTTATAAATATATTATATATTTATAGATATATAATTATTTATATAGTTAACTTTAATAATTTATTTAGTATTATATTTATATTAATGTTATATATACTATGGTTACATATATAATAATTATATTTATAAGCCATATGATTTATTTATAGATAATCCATATATTCTAAATTTATAGATAATTATATGTATATTTAATATTTATACATTTATAGATAATTATATATTAATATATCTAAAACTTTAATTAATATATTTATAAATATATTATATATTTATAGATATATAATTATTTATATAGTTAATTTTAATAATTTATTTAGTATTATATTTATATTAATGTTATATATACTATGGTTACATATATAATAATTATATTTATAAGCCATATGATTTATTTATAGATAATCCATATATTCTAAATTTATAGATAATTATATGTATATTTAATATTTATACATTTATAGATAATTATATATTAATATATCTAAAACTTTAATTAATATATTTATAAATATATTATATATTTATAGATATATAATTATTTATATAGTTAACTTTAATAATTTATTTAGTATTATATTTATATTAATGTTATATATACTATGGTTACATATATAATAATTATATTTATAAGCCATATGATTTATTTATAGATAATCCATATATTTTAAATTTATAGATAATTATATTTATATTTAATATTTATACATTTATAGATAATTATATATTAATATATCTAAAACTTTAATTAATATATTTATAAATATATTATATATTTATAGATATATAATTATTTATATAGTTAATTTTAATAATTTATTTAGTATTATATTTATATTAATGTTATATATACTATGGTTACATATATAATAATTATATTTATAAGCCATATGATTTATTTATAGATAATCCATATATTCTAAATTTATAGATAATTATATGTATATTTAATATTTATACATTTATAGATAATTATATATTAATATATCTAAAACTTTAATTAATATATTTATAAATATATTATATATTTATAGATATATAATTATTTATATAGTTAACTTTAATAATTTATTTAGTATTATATTTATATTAATGTTATATATACTATGGTTACATATATAATAATTATATTTATAAGCCATATGATTTATTTATAGATAATCCATATATTCTAAATTTATAGATAATTATATTTATATTTAATATTTATACATTTATAGATAATTATATATTAATATATCTAAAACTTTAATTAATATATTTATAAATATATTATATATTTATAGATATATAATTATTTATATAATTAATATTATATTTAATTTTTATTGTATTTGATAAAAAATATTTATTAATAAATAATTAAATAAATTATAAATTAATATATAAATTTATATAATATTTAATGATGAAAAAATATTTTAAAATAAAATTATATTAATTTTATTTAATTTATAGATAATTATAGTTAGGCAAAGAAATTTTACTTAATATTTAAATATTAAATAATAAAAAAATTTATTATTTAATTTAATAATATAATATTTAATTTTTATTGTATTTGATAAAAAATATTTATTAATAAATAATTAAATAAATTATAAATTAATATATAAATTTATATAATATTTAATGATGAAAAAATATTTTAAAATAAAATTAATATAATTTTATTTAATTTATAGATAATTATAGTTAGGCAAAGAAATTTTACTTAATATTTAAATATTAAATAATAAAAAAATTTATTATTTAATTTAATAATATAATATTTAATTTTTATTGTATTTGATAAAAAATATTTATTAATAAATAATTAAATAAATTATAAATTAATATATAAATTTATATAATATTTAATGATGAAAAAATATTTTAAAATAAAATTATATTAATTTTATTTAATTTATAGATAATTATAGTTAGGCAAAGAAATTTTACTTAATATTTAAATATTAAATAATAAAAAAATTTATTATTTAATTTAATAATATAATATTTAATTTTTATTGTATTTGATAAAAAATATTTATTAATAAATAATTAAATAAATTATAAATTAATATATAAATTTATATAATATTTAATGATTGTGAAAAGTGATCATCATATCGATAATCGATCGGCGCCACCGACTGATTGATATATCGTTCCTTGTGGGTGTGTGCGTAAGGTAGTGGCTTGAGTGCGTGCTGTTTTTGGTTCTTTCAATATCTATATTAATCCTAGTATTAGTTTAGTTATACTTTATAATTATAATCATTATATATATAAATAAAATAACCAGACTTGAATGTATGAGTATATTCATTTAAACGTAGCAACCTAAGTGTAGTATCGTGAATAAAATCTAACAGGTTATGGGCCCAGGAGCCACGCTTGAAACCACGTTCTAAAATAACCTAAAAATATGGCTGCTGGAAATTTCGGTACACACAAGATAGAAAAGTTAAACGAGGACAATTATGAAAGTTGGAAAATCCAAATGAAGAGCATATTAGTGTGCAATGATCTATGGTGCTACGTTAATGGAAATAACATCAAGACAGAAGAAAATTCGACAGAGTGGGACAGCAAGGACGAAAGAGCTTTGGCATTTTTATTCCTAAGTGTAAATAAAAGTCAAATAAACAATATAAAGAGATGTGAAACCTCTAAAACAGCATGGGATACGTTGAGAGATATATACGAGTCGAAAGGCCCGGTAAGGAAAGCCATTCTATACAAGATGCTATACAAGATGAAGAAAGAGTCAAATGTCCCAATGGGGGAATATGTAAACGAGTTTGTAAACGTTGCTGAAAAGCTGGAAGAAGCAGGAATAAAAATTCCAAATGAGTTACTTTCAATAATGTTATTAAATTCTCTTCCACCAGAATATGAAAGCTTCTGTACAGCCATAGAATCTAGGGATGATTTACCAACAATAGATATCTTAAAACTAAAATTAATTGAAATAGAAGCAAGATTTCAAGACAAAGGTACGCACAAGCAAAGTGATGAAAATAATCACGCACTCTTCACAAAAGTCAAACCAAAAACTAAAACTGAAAACTCAGTCAATAAGTACAATAAAAATAAGTTTAATAGGATTGAAATAAAATGCACTGTGTGTGGCAAGAACGGTCACAGGGCAGATGTATGCTGGTTCAAAAACAAGCAACATACCCACTATAATAAAGAAAAAGCAATGAATGCCATTACGTTGAGCATGAACACAACAATTCAAGATTTTAATGAATGGTGCTTGGACAGTGGTGCGACACGACATATGTGTAAGCACAGCAATAATTTCATTAATATGAAACAACATATAAATACAAATGTATATACAGCTGCTAAGCAATACGTACAATGCAAAGGCATGGGTGATGTTAGATTAAAAATTGCAAATGATAATACCGTACATAGAATTAGACTTTGCGATGTCATGTATGTACCAAATTTAAGACATAATTTGCTCTCAGTTCCACAAATTACAAAATATGGATATACTGTAAACTTCAATAGAAACTGTGCAGTAGTGAAACAAAAGGAAGGTAATGTAGTGTTTAAAGCAATCCGCAGAGGAGAATTGTATGTCGTACAAGAATCAGAGTATCATCAAGCTATGAATACCGAAGACAAAAGTCAAAATTATTTTAAACAATGGCATGAAAGGATGGGTCACCTTAATCAGAATGATCTAAGAAAAATGGAAAGTGAAAACATGGTAACGGGTTTGAAGTTATTTGGTCAAATCAAAAACTTTGAATGTGAGATATGTCATCTTGGGAAAATACACAAATTACCATTTAACCGTTCAACAGAAAGAAGAACTGATGTATTGGGTCTAATACACACAGATATTTGTGGACCCATGAAAGTTAAGTCGCTAGGTGGTGCAAGATATTTCATCACTTTTATCGACGATGCAACAAGATATACAGAGGTAACGATGTTAAAGAACAGATCTGAAGCATTGAATGCATTTAAAAAATACAAAGTTCATGTTGAAAAGGAAACTGGAAAACAAATAAAAGGTATCAGATCTGACAATGCTAAAGAGTATGTTTCGAAAGAATTCACACAATTCTTAGAGTCACATGGAATCAGGAGACAATTAAGCGTGGAGTATACGCCAGAACAGAATGGAGTCGCCGAACGAGCTAATCGGACACTTACAGAAATGGCAAGATGTATGATAATACAATCTGGAGTACCTGAGTCATTGTGGGCCGAAGCTGTAAATACAGCATGTTTTATCAGGAACAGATGTCCAACTTCCACATTAAATAATATGACTCCACTTGAAGCATATAGCAATAGAAAACCATACGTAGGATTTATGAAAACCTTTGGATGTAAAGCAATATCACTAGAAAAAGGGCCTGGAATTGGTAAATTCCACCAAAAAGGTAGACCATATGTAATGGTCGGATACTCAAATGAATCTAAGGCATATAGATTATGGTTAAGTGGAACAAATACAGTCGTAAAAAGACGTGATGTACGTTTTATAGAACATAGCGAAAATTCTAAATCATTAAGAGATGAAATTACAGTCCCATATACGGATTTGTTAATAAATGAAAACAGAAATGAAACCGTTACTGAAAAAGGGGATAAAGAAGGAACCTTGGAAGAAGAAGAAGAAGAAGAACCCTTGAAAGAAAAAGAAATAATTTGGGAAGAAGAAGTAGAATCCTCGAAAGAAAAAGAAATAATTTGGGAAGAAGAAGAAGACACTCAAATAATTAATCAAGGATCAGTCAAGAGAGGGCCAGGCAGACCTAAAACAATTAGAACAGGCAAGCCAGGAAGGCCAAGGAAGCAATATCAAGAGGCTGAAATTATGGAGCCGATGAATCCAAGTGAAATTAAAAACCGTAGTGATAGAAGATTTTGACTAGAAGCTATGGATAATGAATACGAAACGTTAATGCAGAACAGAACATGGATACTGGTGCCAAGGCCCGATAATGAAAAAGTATTACCAAACAAATGGGTATTCAAAATAAAAAGGAACCATGATGGATCTATCAATAAATATAAGGCAAGATTAGTAGCTGGGGGCCATCAACAAAAGTACGGCTTGGATTATGAAGAAGTATTTGCCCCAGTAGCAAGGTACGAGACAGTAAGAGCGGTTTTAGCTGCTTCAGTTGAGAAGAGGATGTACGTTCATCAAATGGACGTTGTTTCTGCATACGTACAAGGAGATTTAAAAGAAATAATTTATATGGAGCAACCAGAATTATTTTCAACAAACGATAAAAACCAGGTATGTCTCCTCCAAAAGCCATTGTATGGGTTGAAACAATCTGGTAGAGCATGGTATGAAAAATTAAATAATTGTTTATCCAATTTAAGTATACGAAAATCTAATATAGATCCTTGTGTATTTGTCAAAGCCAAGGATAATAAGCTAGTAATTATAGTCACTTATGTAGACGATTTGTTAATTGCATCAAACGATCCAAATGAGTTAATTAGAATTAAAAATGTATTACAACAAAAATTTCGTATGAAGGATTTAGGTCCTGTTAACAGTATTTTAGGGATCAATGTTGTCCGGAATGGCGATATCGGAGATATAAAACTAAACCAAAGAAAGTATGTTTTAGACTTATTAGAAAAATTTGGCATGCTAAAATGTATACCAATATCGACTCCCATGGAACCTGGGTTAAAATTACAAAAAGGAACGTCATTATCGGAGGAAGAGAGGGATCAAATGAGTCGCATCCCATATAGGGAATTAGTTGGCGCATTAATATATTTAGCCAATGCTACTCGTCCCGATATATCATTTGTCGTGAGTACACTAAGTAGATTCTGTTCAAATTACACTATGGAACACTGGAAATGCGCAAAAAGAGTGTTAAGATACCTAAAAGGTACTCTGGACTACAGTATACATTATAAACCTACGGGCGAAGAATTAAAAGCTTATGTTGACTCCGATTGGGCAGGTGACATTAACGATAGAAAATCATGCTCCGGTAACGTATTAATTTTGGCAGGTGGACCAATAAGTTGGAAGGCTAAAAAGCAACCAACTGTGGCGCTTTCTACAATGGAGGCGGAATATATGGCGCTCACCGAAGTATCCAAAGAGATCATATATTTGAGAAGACTTTTGAATTATATAAATCTCGATAGCTTAGCGAAAAATCCGTCAAAAATTTTATGTGATAGTCAAAGTGCAATACAACTATGTAAAGACCCTGTGTATCATAATAGAAGTAAGCACATAGACATAAGACATCATTTTTGCAGAGAGGCCTATGAATCTGGTCAAATTAAAGTAACTTATATTAGTACTGAAAACATGTTGGCGGATGTACTAACGAAAGCATTGTATAAAGATAAACACGAAAGGTGTATAGCGTCATTAGGTCTGCGTTGTTTAAATCAGACTTGCGTAAATAGCGAAGATGATGATAGAGAGGGTGTGAAAAGTGATCATCATATCGATAATCGATCGGCGCCACCGACTGATTGATATATCGTTCCTTGTGGGTGTGTGCGTAAGGTAGTGGCTTGAGTGCGTGCTGTTTTTGGTTCTTTCAATATCTATATTAATCCTAGTATTAGTTTAGTTATACTTTATAATTATAATCATTATATATATAAATAAAATAACCAGACTTGAATGTATGAGTATATTCATTTAAACGTAGCAACCTAAGTGTAGTATCGTGAATAAAATCTAACAATGATGAAAAAATATTTTAAAATAAAATTATATTAATTTTATTTAATTTATAGATAATTATAGTTAGGCAAAGAAATTTTACTTAATATTTAAATATTAAATAATAAAAAAATTTATTATTTAATTTAATAATATAATATTTAATTTTTATTGTATTTGATAAAAAATATTTATTAATAAATAATTAAATAAATTATAAATTAATATATAAATTTATATAATATTTAATGATGAAAAAATTATATTTAAAAATTTTAAGTTAATAATGGATAATTTTAATAATTTTAAAAAATAAACTTATTATATTTATACTAATTTTATGTAATTATTAAAAATTTTCAATTAGTGACAAGTAAAATTGAAATAATTTTAAATAGATTAAAATATAATTTTATGTACAGAAATATAATTTTAGTTTTATTCATATTCCCTTAGTGTTTAAGATTAAAATATAATTTTATGTACAGAAATATAATTTTAGTTTTATTCATATTCCCTTAGTGTTTAAGATTAAAATATAATTTTATGTACAGAAATATAATTTTAGTTTTATTCATATTCCCTTAGTGTTTAAGATTAAAATATAATTTTATGTACAGAAATATAATTTTAGTTTTATTCATATTCCCTTAGTGTTTAAGATTAAAATATAATTTTATGTACAGAAATATAATTTTAGTTTTATTCATATTCCTTTAGTGTTTAAGATTAAAATATAATTTTATGTACAGAAATATAATTTTAGTTTTATTCATATTCCCTTAGTGTTTAAGATTAAAATATAATTTTATGTATAGAAATATAATTTTAGTTTTATTCATATTCTCTTAGTGTTTAAGATTAAAATATAATTTTATGTACAGAAATATAATTTTAGTTTTATTTATATTTCCTTAGTGTTTAAGATTAAAATATAATTTTATGTACAGAAATATAATTTTAGTTTTATTCATATTCCCTTAGTGTTTAAGATTAAAATATAATTTTATGTACAGAAATATAATTTTAATTTTATTCATATTCCCTTAGTGTTTAAGATTAAAATATAATTTTATGTACAGAAATATAATTTTAGTTTTATTCATATTCCTTTAGTGTTTAAGATTAAAATATAATTTTAGTTTTATTCATATTCCCTTAGTGTTTAAGATTAAAATATAATTTTATGTACAGAAATATAATTTTAGTTTTATTCATATTCCCTTAGTGTTTAAGATTAAAATATAATTTTATGTACAGAAATATAATTTTAGTTTTATTCATATTCTCTTAATGTTTAAGATTAAAATATAATTTTATGTACAGAAATATAATTTTAGTTTTATTCATATTCTCTTAGTGTTTAAGATTAAAATATAATTTTATGTACAGAAATATAATTTTAGTTTTATTCATATTCCCTTAGTGTTTAAGATTAAAATATAATTTTATGTACAGAAATATAATTTTAGTTTTATTCATATTCCCTTAGTGTTTAAGATTAAAATATAATTTTATGTATAGAAATATAATTTTAGTTTTATTCATATTCTCTTAGTGTTTAAGATTAAAATATAATTTTATGTACAGAAATATAATTTTAGTTTTATTTATATTTCCTTAGTGTTTAAGATTAAAATATAATTTTATGTACAGAAATATAATTTTAGTTTTATTCATATTCCCTTAGTGTTTAAGATTAAAATATAATTTTATGTACAGAAATATAATTTTAGTTTTATTCATATTCTCTTAGTGTTTAAGATTAAAATATAATTTTATGTACAGAAATATAATTTTAGTATTATTCATATTCCCTTAGTGTTTAAGATTAAAATATAATTTTATGTACAGAAATATAATTTTAGTTTTATTCATATTCTCTTAGTGTTTAAGATTAAAATATAATTTTATGTACAGAAATATAATTTTAGTTTTATTTATATTTCCTTAGTGTTTAAGATTAAAATATAATTTTATGTACAGAAATATAATTTTAGTTTTATTCATATTCCCTTAGTGTTTAAGATTAAAATATAATTTTATGTACAGAAATATAATTTTAATTTTATTCATATTCCCTTAGTGTTTAAGATTAAAATATAATTTTATGTACAGAAATATAATTTTAGTTTTATTCATATTCCTTTAGTGTTTAAGATTAAAATATAATTTTAGTTTTATTCATATTCCCTTAGTGTTTAAGATTAAAATATAATTTTATGTACAGAAATATAATTTTAGTTTTATTCATATTCTCTTAGTGTTTAAGATTAAAATATAATTTTATGTACAGAAATATAATTTTAGTTTTATTCATATTCCCTTAGTGTTTAAGATTAAAATATAATTTTATGTACAGAAATATAATTTTAGTTTTATTCATATTCCCTTAGTGTTTAAGATTAAAATATAATTTTATGTACAGAAATATAATTTTAGTTTTATTTATATTTCCTTAGTGTTTAAGATTAAAATATAATTTTATGTACAGAAATATAATTTTAGTTTTATTCTAATTTTATATAATTATATAAAATTACAATTAATGGCAAAAGAAATTTTAAAATAATTTTTATAATTGAAAATTTAATTATAGTTTATGAAATAATTAAATTAATTATATATATATATATTATTAAATAATTATATTAATTTAATATATAAATCTGAAACAATTAATGAAAATTAAATTCGGGAATTAATTTTAATAGAGATAAAATTAGTGCCAGCAATAGCGGTTAAACTAATTTCTATAAATTATTTAATTTAATTTTTAATAAATTTTATTAATATTTATAATATATATATATATATATAATTTAATTAAATAATTAAATTTATGATGAAATATAAATAATTTAATTTAATAATTAAATTTTATTAATAAATTTATTTATAAATTTTATTTTAAACTAGGATTAGATACCCTATTATAAAAATTAAAATATAAATTAATAATTAAATGTAAATCATTAAAATTAAATAATTTGGCGGCTTAAAATTAAATTAGGGAAACTTGTTTATTAATTTGATAATCCACGTTAAGAAAAACTTAAATTAAATTTATGTATTGTTGTTTTAAAGTTTTATATAAATATAATTATTTTAATATTTAATAAAATAATAATTCAAATCAAAATGTAGTATATTTAAGATAAAATGAGTTATAATAAAATATATTTTTGAATAATTATTTTTAAAATTAATTTAAAATAGAATTTAATAGTAAATTTATTTAAATTAAATAAATTGAATTTGAAATTTTAAGTGTACAAATTGCCCGTCAATTTCATTATAAGTGGAGTAAGTCGTAACATAGTAAGTGTACTGGAAAGTGTTCTTAGAAATAAAATTTTAGTTTAATTAAAATAATTCATTTACATTGAATAGATTAATTTTATTAAAATTTTAATTTAAATTATTATTATTAATAATAATTATAAAATTTATATTTATTAAAATTTTAATAAAATTTTTATGTTAAAGTATAATTTTTAAAAAAATTTATTAAATTATAATTTAAAGTAATGTAAATGATATATTTATATAAATATTTAAAAGTAAAAATTAATTTTTTACCTTTTGTATCAGGATTAATTAATTTAATTTAATAATAATTATTTATCTCGAAAATAAAAGAGCTAAAAATAAATTATTTTTATTATAATATTAATATTATAAATTTATTTTTAGAAATTAAATGTTATACGAATTTATTAATATCTAGTTTTTTATGAATTAAATTTAATTTATATATAAATTAATTTATTTATATAATATTTATATAAATAAATAATTTATATAAAAAATTTATGGGATAAACTATAAATTTAAATTTATAATTTATTTATATATATATATATTAAATATTATATTCCTAAAATTTGAAATTATTTGAAAATATTTAATAATTTAATAATTTTGTATATAAAAATTTTTTTAAATAAATATAAATTTTAAATAAAAAAATTTTTTAAATTATAAAAAAAATAATATAATGATTAAATAAGTAATTAAAAATTATAATATTTATATATTTATATATATATATATATATATAAGGAATTCGGCAAATTAAATATATTCACCTGTTTAACAAAAACATGGCTTATAGATTTTAATTTTAAGTCAATCTGCCCAATGAATAATTAAATGGCTGCAGTATAATTGACTGTACAAAGGTAGCATAATCAATTGTCTTTTAATTAAAGGCTAGAATGAAAGAATTAATGAAATATATACTGTCTCAAATATAATTATTGAAATTAAATTTTAAGTAAAAATTCTTAAATAAAATTATGGGACGATAAGACCCTATAAAATTTTATATTATATTTATATATTAAATTATTTTTTGATTTGTATTTAAATAATAATATTTTATTGGGGAGATAATTAAATTTATTAAACTTTAATGTTATTTAATCTATAATTATAGAATATTAAAAGAATTAATATTATTAATTTTAAAATAAATTACTTTAGGGATAACAGCGTAATATCTTTTTATAGATTGTTACGAGCCAGGGCTGTGGGCAACGCCTAGACCGGCGATGTTGATATTTCCCAAGGAATATGGTTGAGAATTTGTTAGTTAGGTGCACGGACGAACCTGATGCGAAATCAGGGAGCCGCTGGGATTGATGTATGCGAGGACGAACCCGATGCGAAATCGGGGAGCCTCAGGAATAGAATCAAGCGCGGACGAACCTGGTGCGAAACCAGGGAGCCGCAGGAGGGTGAAACGTCGTGGACGAACCCGATGCGAAATCGGGGAGCCACTAGGAAAGAGTGCGCAGACGAACCCGGTGCGAAACCGGGGAGCTGCAGGAGGTTGGTTTATTCACAGACGAACCCGGTGCGAAACCGGGGAGCCGTTCGGAGGTTTGGTAAACGTACGGACGAACCTGATGCGAAATCAGGGAGCCGTAGGATACAGACGAACCCGGTGCGAAACCAGGGAGCTGTAGGATGGGTTAGGTTTCGTGGACGAACCCGATGCGAAATCGGGGAGCCACTAGGTTGGAGTAGTCACCTTGTTTTGGATAAGGCGTGCGAACGAACCTGATGCGAAATCAGGGAGTCGCAGGAAATGTTAGTTTGACTCGTAAATAAATATTCGATACAACTCGAGCGGTTAAGTTGTATCTGTGGGACGTTACTACTAATATAAAGGATTACGGAGTAAAGATAGGTTTTAACGAATCTACTCGGTTTAATGGTGAACAGTTTATGAGTTTATATTGCAACCAGTTGTTTGTACAAGTGTAATTGTCGCGATATAGTTAAATAGTGTGTGAATTATTACCTAAGCTGCACGGTGTTGACGCACTGGCGATGCGGGGTCTGAGATCGGTTACAAAGTATGCCGAAAGAACTTCAACCGGACTATGCGGATTCTAACGGGTTAACTTTATCTGAATGGTGCCGTAAGCCCAATTCTTATTGAAATGCAACCGACTCTGTACAAGCGTAACGCGACGTGACTATGCGCGTAGCTGTGTAGTTATGAACCGAAGATGATTAGAAACGGAGGGTTTATATAGTCCCGAAATGTAGGGAGGGGCTAATTAGGAACCTCCATAAAAGGTAAGAGCGCAGAGTCTTCGTCGGGTCACGAATGTACCTAATCGGTCGCAATGCAGTTGGTCGATTCTAAAAGGGTTAACCGTCGTGTGGTATCGAGTTAAATCTTTAGGCGTGTTCCGTTCTTACGCGAGAGCGAACGACGCGTGCGAGCGCAGCGTAAGAGAGTATTATTCATACGTAACAAGATCATATTAAAAAAGATGATTGCGACCTCGATGTTGAATTAAGATAAAAATTAAATGCAGAAATTTAAAAATTAAGTCTGTTCGACTTTTAAAATCTTACATGATTTGAGTTCAGATCGACGTAAGTCAGATCGGTTTCTATCTATAATTTAATAATTATTTTTTGTACGAAAGGACTAAAATAATAAAATATTTTTATTATAAATTTAATTAATATATATATATATATATATATATATAATTATTTTAGCAAATTAGTGCATTAAATTTAGAATTTGAATAATATATAAATAATATAAAATAATAATTTTTATTAATAAATTACTAAATTTTTTATTTTTAATTTTAATAATTTTAATTAGAGTAGCTTTTTTAACTTTACTTGAACGAAAAATTTTAAGCTATATTCATAATCGAAAAGGACCTAATAAATTAGGGTTTAAAGGGTTATTTCAACCTTTTAGTGATGCTTTAAAATTAATGAGAAAAGAAATTATAATAATTTTTATTTATAAATTTATATATTTAATTAATCCTATATTAATATTTTTTTTTTCTATAATTTTATGATTAATTTATCCATGATTAATAAATATATTTAATTATAGAATAATTTTTATAATTTTAATTTTAGGATTAAGAATTTATCCAATTATATTTATTGGTTGATCTTCTAATAATAATTATTCAATATTAGGTGCATTACGTTCAATTGTTCAAATGATTTCTTTTGAAATTAGATTATTTTTAATAATATTAATTTTTATATTATTAATTGAAAATTATTCATTTTATGAATTAATTAACTTTCAATTAAATATTAAATTTATTTTTTTAATTTTTCCAATTTATTTAATATTTTTAATTAGAATATTAATTGAATTAAATCGTACACCTTTTGATTTAATTGAAGGAGAATCTGAATTAGTTTCAGGATTTAATGTTGAATATTATAGAAGATTATTTACTTTAATTTTTTTAGCAGAATATAGAAGAATTATATTTATAAGAATAATTTTAATTTTTATATTTTTTGGTTTTAATTTTTGATCTACAAAATTTATTTTATTTTATATTATTCAATTAATTATTTTATTATGAATTCGAAGAATTTTACCCCGAATTCGTTATGATAAATTAATGTATATATGTTGAACTGATTTTTTAATTTTAACATTAATTTATTTATTAAATATTTATTTTTTAAAAGAATTTTTTATATATTTTAAAAGTTAATAGAAAAATTTATTTCTATATTATGTATTCAAAACATATACTTATTCAAGTTCATTAACTTATTTTAAATAAATAATTTTATCTCAAATAATATTTATAAAAGGATAAATTAAAAAATATAAAAAATATAAAAAGGTAAATAAATTATTTAATTTAATAAAAGGATATTCAATTAATTGTCCTCCTAATCAAGTTAATATAATAAAATTATTAATAAATATTCAATAAAAAAATTTTCTTACTGGATAAAATTTTAAAGTTTTTATTAAGTAATTTATATAAAAAGGTATAATATATAAAATTATAATTGACAAGATTAATGCAATTACTCCTCCCAATTTATTCGGAATAGCTCGTAAAATAGAATAAGCAAATAAAAAATATCATTCTGGTTTAATGTGATTAGGAGTAATTATTGAATCAGCAGGTTTAAAATTATCTGGGTCTCTTAAATAATAAGGATTTTGAAGAATTAAAAAAAAAAATAATAATAAAATTATTGTAAATCCTAATATATCTTTAATTACAAAATATGGATGAAATGTTAATATATAAAATTTTCTATTTATTCCTAAAGGATTATTTGAACCTTTCAAATGAAGATAATATAAATGAATAATTACTATAAATAAAGTAATTAAAGGTAAAATAAAATGGATAGAGAAAAATCGATTTAAAGTATTATTATTAATTGAAAATCCCCCTCAAATTCATTCAACTAAATTTACACCAATATATGGAATAGCTGATATTAAATTAGTAATTACAGTTGCCCCTCAAAAAGATATTTGACCTCAAGGTAATACATAACCTAAAAATGCTGTTGCTATAGATATTAATAAAATAGTTACTCCAATTATTCAAACATTAATTAAATGAAATGAATTATAATATAAATTTCGACTAATATGAATATATATAATAATAAAATAAAATGAAGCTCCATTTATATGAATTAATCGTATTATTCATCCTCAATTTACATCTTTTATAATATGAATAATTCTATAAAAAGCATAATCAATATTTGGACAATAATGTATTGATAATAAAAATCCTGAAATAATTTGAATAATTAAAAATAATCCTAATAATGACCCAAAATTTCATCATATATTAATTCTTAAAGGTGTAGGTAATTTAATTATCGATAATACTATAATTTTTAATAAATTATTTTTTTTTAAATAATTATTAAATATTTTTTTTTTCATTATAATTTTCGTAATGATTTTTTTTTTAAAAAACAAATTTTAAATCTTAAATATAATATTATAATTAAAAATATAATTAATATAAGTAAAAAAATAATATTTGAATAAAAATATAAATAATAAATTTTTATAAATTTGATATATAATAAATTATCATTAAATAATTTAATATTTAAATTATTTATTAGATAATAAATAATTAAAATAATTAAAATTATTATTATAATTATAAATATTAATATTTTAAAATTATTTTTTATACTAATATTTAATAATCTAATAAAATAAGAAAATAAAATTATTACCCCTCTAATATAAACAATTAAAATTAATATAGAATATAAATAAGAACATATATATATATATATATATATACTTAATATAATTGTATAAATAATTAAAAAAATTATTTGTTTTATAGGATTTAAAAAAATATTATAATAATATAAATTTAAAAATATTAAAAAAATTAATATAGGAAAAAATAAAATTATTAATATATAAAATAATAAAAATATTTTCATTTAATTTTAGCTATAAAAATAAATTTTTAATTTTAATTTACAAAATTAATGTTTTAATTAAACTATATAACTTATTTAAATTTATTTTTAATCAAAAAATAGTTTAATAAAAACAATAATTTTGGGAATTATAAATATTTATTTAATATTTTTTTTTGAAATTAATTTAAATTAATAAATTTAAATTAATTTATAATAATTGAATTTTTTTTATTAATTTTAATTTTTTTATTAATTTTAATTTCATTTTATAAAAATTTTTTATCTTTTTTAATTATAATTGAATATATAGTTATTACAATCTTATTTTTAATTATATTTTTTAATTATATAAATTTATGAATTTATTTAATTTATTTAATTTTGTCAGTTTGTGAAGCAATTTTAGGCTTATCTTTAATAGTAAGATTAAGATTTTCTTTTGGCCATCAAAAAATTGAATTCATTAATTTAATATGTTTATAGAATTAATATTTTTAATAATTTATATATTTTATTTAATTTTAAATTGTAATTTATATTTTATTAGAAGATTAATATTTATTTATAGAATTTTAATATTTTTAAAATTAAATTATTTAAATTGATGATTTATAAATTTAAATTTTAGATTTAATTTATATTCTTATAGATTAGTAATTTTGATTTTTTGAATTATAAGATTAATTATTATAAATTTAAAATTTGAAATTTATTTAACTAAATGTTTAAATTTATTAAATTTAATATCTTTAGTAATAATTTTAAATTTTATATCAATAAATTTATTATTATTTTACTATATATTTGAAATTAGACTTTTAATAATTTATTATTTAATTTTAAATTGAAGATATGGAAAATTTAAAATTTTATCGAGTTATTTATTAATATTTTATACATTATTTTTTTCTTTACCTATATTTATTATTATTGTATATTTAAAAATAAAAATAAATACTTTAAGATTTTTAATTATAGAAATAAAATTATTAAATTTATCTAAATTTATATTAATTTATTTATTATTAAGATTTTTAATTAAAATTCCTATATTTTTAATTCATAATTGATTATTAAAAGCACATGTTGAAGCTCCTTTCTTTGGTTCAATAATTTTAGCTGCTATTATATTAAAATTAGGAGGATATGGGTTAATTCGTATAATAATAATATTTTTTTATTTAATATTAAATAATTTTATTATTATTTCATTAAATTTAATTGGAATATTATTTTTAAGATTAATATGTTTACGTCAAATTGATATAAAAATTTTAGTTGCTATATCTTCTATTATTCATATAAGTTTAATAATCTCTTCAATATTTATTTATATAAAAATTAGATTTTTAGGAAGATATTTAATAATATTATCTCATGGATTAACATCTTCTGGTTTATTTTATTTAATTAATATTATTTATCAACAAACTAAAACTCGATTAATAATTATTAATAAAGGAATAATTATATTTATACCTTCAATATCATTAATATGATTTATAATATGTTCTTCAAATATAGCTGCACCTATTTCCTTAAATTTAATTAGAGAAATTTTTTTATTATTAAATTTAATAATTTGGATAAAATTTTTAATTTTAATTTTAATATTATATTGTTTATTTAGATTTATTTATTCAATTTATTTATTTAGTTATATTCAACATGGAATTATTGAATCATTAAATCATTTTTTTTATAATGGTAAATTTATTATATTTTTAACTTTAATATTTCATTGAATACCTTTAAATTTAATAATTTTAAATTTAAATTTAATTATTTATTTAAATAGTTTATTTAAAATTTTGATTTGTGAAATCAAAGATGTATATTATACTTTAAATTATTGTTATATCAATTATTTACAGATTTATATTATTAATATTTAGATTATTAAATTTTATTTTATGATTAAATTTCATTTTACTAAATAAAATTTATATTTTAGAATGATCAATTTATAATTTAAATTCTTTCAAATTTAATATATTTATTTTAATTGATGATTATTCATTAATTTTTATAATAATAGTTTCTTTAATTTCATTAATAGTTATATTATATAGAATTGAATATATAAATTTAAAAAAATATTTATTTAAACAATTTTTTTATTTAGTATTTTTATTTATTATATCTATATTTATAATAATTTGTAGTCCAAATATTTTAAGAATTTTATTAGGTTGAGATGGGTTAGGATTAATTTCTTATTGCTTAATTATTTATTATCAAAATTTTAAAGCATTTAGAGCAGGATTTTTAACTGTAATTTTAAATCGTATTGGAGATACAGGATTATTAATATTAATTATTTTAAATTTTATAAAAAATTATAGATTTAATTTAATTTTATATAAAATTGATAAATTAATATTAATTATATTAATAATTATAGCTTTAACTAAAAGTGCCCAATTACCATTTTCTAGGTGATTACCAGCTGCTATGATAGCACCTACTCCCGTTTCTTCATTAGTTCATTCTTCAACTTTAGTAACAGCTGGTGTTTATCTAATTATTCGTTATAGAAATTTAATTGAATTAAATTTAAATAGTAATTATTTATTAATAATTTCTAGATTAACAATAATATTTTCTGGGTTAATTGCAAATTTTGAATTTGATTTTAAAAAAATTATTGCTTTATCAACTTTAAGGCAATTAGGATTTATAATAAGAATTTTATCTATAAATTTTTATGATTTAGCATTTTTACATTTATTAATTCATGCAATATTTAAATCTTTAATATTTTTATGTGCTGGAAGATTTATTCATTATTTAAATAGAACTCAAGATTTACGTAATTATAGAAAAATAATTTATATTTTCCCTATAAAAAGATTAATTTTTTTTTTTTCAAGTTTATGTTTATGTGGATTTCCTTTTATAGCTGCATTTTATTCAAAAGATTTAATTATTGAAAATTTTTTTTTTTTAAAAATAAATTTATTTAGATTATTAAATTTAATTTTAGGAACAATATTTTCTATTTCATATTCTTTACGATTAATATTGATTTTATTTTTTAATAATTATCCAAATATATTTATATTTTATATTAAAGAAAATAAATTTATAAATTATTATATAATATTTATAATAATTTTAACTTTATTTTTTAGAAAAATTTATTTAAATTTAAAATTTTTAAATTATAATTATAATTTAATAATTTCTTATAAATTAATTGTTTTAAAATTATGTTTATTAGGTTTAATTTTAGGATATCAATTTTATAAAATTATAAATTATAAAAAAATTAATATTTTTGGAATTTTTATAAAAGAAATATTATTTTTAAATAAATTTTATAAAATTAATTATGTAAAAATTTTATTATATATAATAAATTATGAAAATTTATTTAATAAAAGATTATATATAATTTTTAATTATAAATTTTATTTATTTAATTTAAAATTAATAAATTTGAAAATTAAAAAAATTAATTTTTTTAATTTTTTTAAAATATTTTTAATTTTAAATTTATTAATAATTATTATAATTTATTTAAATAGCTTATATTTAGAGTTTAATATTGAAAATATTAAGGAAAATTTTATTTTTTAAATAATATTTATAAATAAAAATAATTATTAATTTTATACTGAAAATATAATGTTTTAATAAACTATATAAAAAAAAATATAAGATTATTAATCTAATTATAAAGTTAGAAGCTTTAATTTTAATATTTTATTAATTGGAATTTTAATTCAATTAAATTATTAACAATAATTTGCCTCTAATTTGGCTTCAATTAATATTTATATATAAATAATATATAAAGTAAAAATTTACATTTAATTTCGACTTAAAAATTTGATTAATTAATCTATATATTAATATATTCAATTTAAATAACCTAATATATATTCAAATAAAAGTGTTATTAATAAAATAAATAAAAATATAAAATAAATAAAATAAATAATTATAAAATTTATATAATTCAAATAAAAAATTATTGGTAATAATAAAATAATTTCTACATCAAAAATTAAAAATATTAATGAAATTAAATAAAAAGGTAAAGAAAAAGGAATATTTGATTTTGAAATAGAATTAAATCCGCATTCAAATGAATTTTGTTTTTCAATATTTTTAAATTTTATTATAGAAATAAATAAATTAATAAAATAAATTAATAAACAAATTAATAAAATAATTATTGAATATAAAATTAAGTAAATTATATAAATTAATATTTTATAAATTTTTTAATTGGAAATTAAATGTAATTTTTATACTATTTATATAATATATTCACCAATAAATAAAAATATATAAAAATAATCAAATTACATCAACAAAATGTCAATATCATAAAGAAGCTTCAAAATTAAAATTATGAATAGGTGAAAAATGTTTTTTTATTAATCGAATAAAAACAATTAATAATATTGAAGTTCCAATAATAATATGTAATCCATGAAATCCTGTTGATATAAAAAAAATAGACCCATAAATTCTATCATTTAAACAAAATGATGATTCTAAATATTCAAATAATTGAAGTATTGAAAAATAAAATCCTAATATAATTGTTAAAAATAATCTAATTAAAGTATTATTATAATTATTATTTAATAATCTATGATGACTTCAAGTTAATGTTAATCCTGAAGAAATTAAAATAATAGAATTTAATAAAGGAATATCATAAGGATTAAAATAATTAATTATTTTTGGAGGTCATAATTGACCAATTTCTATATCAGGAGAAATTGATATATGAAAATAAGTTCAAAAAAAAGAGATAAAAAAAAATAACTCTGAAATAATAAATAAAATTATTCTAAATTTTAAAAATATAATTACTATGTTAGTATGTATACCTTGAAAAGTTCTTTCACGAATTACATCTCGTCATCATTCAAATATACATAAAATTATAATTAAAAAATTATAAATTATTAATAAATAATTTATTATATATATTCATATAATTACTCTTAACAAAAAATTTATTAAACTTAAAGATATAAATAATGGTCAATGTCTTAAAGTTACTAAATGAAAAGGATGATTAGAAATTATCATTATAATTTAGACTCTGAAAAATATAAAATTATTAAAATTGAAAATACATAAGCTTGAATTAATGATATTGAAATTTCTAAAATTAATAATAAATTTTGAATAATAATTATTAAAGGAATAATTAAAATAAAATTATTTATAAATGTTCCCAATAAAATTAATAATAAATGTCCTGCAATTAAATTAGCTGTTAATCGAATTGATAAAGTTCAAGGTCGAATTAAATTTCTAATTAATTCAATTAATACTATAAAATGTATTAATATAATTGGAGTATTTAATGGAACTAAATGAATAAAAAATTTTTTAGGTATTTTATATAATCTATAAATTATAAATCTTAATCATAACGTAAAAGATAAAGATAAATTAAATGATATATGACTTGTAATTGTAAAAATATAAGGTATTAAACTTAATAAATTTAATAATATAATATAAAAAAATAATCTTATAAAAATTAAAATATTTGATTCATATTTTTTTGATGAAATTAATTTAAATTCTTTAAATAATAAATTAATTATTTTAATTCATATAATATTAATTCGTCTAGGAATTAATCAATATAAATAAAAAAAAATTAATATAGGAATAAATATTATCAACCAATTTAATGATAAAATTATATTTATTATTGGATCAAATCTCTCAAATAATCTTATTATCATATTCATTTTCATTTTTTTATATTAAAATTAAATATATTTTTAAAATTTAAATTTAAATAAATTGAATTTATTAAAAATAAAAAAAAAAATAAATTAATTAATCTAAAAAAAAAAATTATTACCCATATTATTGGTCTTATTTGTGGTATTAAAGAATAATTATTTCATTAAAAGTATATTTAACATACTATATTTTGATTTAAAAAATCAATTCTTAAATTTCAGACATCTAATGATTAAAAAATAATTAATTTTAATTAATTTTAGTATGACAATCTAATGTTATAATTTTAACTAATTCTTTAAAAAAAATTAATTCATAAATTAAAATTATTTAATGAAGTACTTTCAATAACAATTGGTATAAAACTATGATTTATACCACAAATCTCTGAACATTGTCCATAATAAATTCCAGGTCGATAACAAAATAAATTTATTTGATTAATTCGCCCAGGTGTAGCATCTATTTTGATTCCTAATGAAGGGATTGTTCATGAATGAATAACATCAAATGAAGATACAATTAAACGAATAATTATATTTATAGGAATAATTATTCGATTATCAACATCTAATAATCGAAAATTTCTTATAAAATAATCATTAATTATATATGAATCAAATTCAATATTATTAAATTCAGGATATTCATATGATCAAAATCATTGATGACCAATTGATTTAATAGTAAATATAGGAATAAAAATTTCATCAATATAATATAAAATTTTTAATGAAGGAAAACAAATAAATATTAATACAATAATTGGTATAATTGTTCATAAAATTTCAATTGTATGATTTTTTAATAAATACCGATTAGTATATTTATTTAAAAAAATATCTCTTATAATATATAAAGAAATTGTAATAATTATTAATATAATTATAAATGTTAAATTATGAAATGAAATTAAATTATCATTAAATAAAGAATTTGAATCTTGAAAAAAAATTATTTGTCAAGTAGAAACTTTTAATAAAAGTATAAACTTTATAAATGAAATTTAAATTCATTGCACTAATCTGCCATATTAAAAAATTTTAATTAAATTTATTAAAGGAATTTCATTGTAAGAATGATTTAAAGGAGGATTATAATTTAATCATTCAATAGAACATTTATTATATTTAAATAAAATTAATCGTTTAGAAATTATTCTTTCTAAAATAATAAAAATAAAAAAAAATAATCTATTTATTGAAATAAATGAACCAATTGAAGAAATTAAATTTCAACAATAATAAGAATCAGGATAATCTGAATAACGACGAGGTATACCTATTAATCCTAAAAAATGTTGAGGAAAAAAAGTTAAATTTACACCAATAAATATAGTTAAAAATTGAATATTTAATCAATTTTTATTTATTATTAATCCTGTAATTAAAGGAAATCAATGAATAAATCTTGAAATAATTGAAAAAACAGCCCCCATTGATAAAACATAATGAAAATGGCCAACAACATAATAAGTATCATGTATAATAATATCAATTGAAGAATTTGATAATATAATTCCAGTTAAACCACCTAAAGTAAATAAAAAAATAAAACCAAAACTTCAAATAATAGAATTATTAAAAAATTTTAATTTAACCCCATGATAAGTTGCTAATCAACTAAAAACTTTAATTCCTGTAGGAATAGCAATAATTATAGTTGCAGAAGTAAAATAAGCTCGTGTATCAACATCTAATCCAACAGTAAATATATGATGAGCTCAAACAATAAATCCTAATAATCCAATTCCTATTATTGCATAAATTATTCCAATATTACCAAAAATTTCTTTTTTTCCTCTTTCATTTATAATAATTTGTGAAATTAAACCAAATCCAGGTAAAATTAAAATATAAACTTCAGGATGACCAAAAAATCAAAATAAATGTTGATACAAAATAGGGTCTCCTCCTCCTATAGGATCAAAAAAAGAAGTATTAAAATTTCGATCAAATAATAATATAGTAATTGCACCAGCTAAAACTGGTAATGATAATAATAATAAAATTGCTGTAATAAAAATTGATCATGAAAATAAATTAATTTGATCATAATTTATTGAAATATTTTTTATTAATATAATTGTTACTATAAAATTTATAGCTCCTATAATTGAAGAAATTCCAGATATATGAAGTGAAAAAATAGCTAAATCAACTGAAGGGGAATTATGAAATATAGAAGAAGATAAAGGCGGATAAATTGTTCATCCTGTTCCTGGGGTAATATTAAATAAATTTCTTAATAATAATAAAATTAAAGATGGTGGTAATAATCAAAATCTAATATTATTTATTCGAGGAAAAGCTATATCAGGACATCCTAATATTAAAGGTATTAATCAATTTCCAAATCCACCAATTATAAAAGGTATAACTATAAAAAAAATTATTAAAAAAGCATGTGCAGTAACTAATGAATTATAAATTTGATCATTTATAATTCATTCACCGGGATTACTTAATTCTATACGAATAATAAATCTTATTGAAGTTCCAATTATCCCTGATCATAAAGCAAAAATAATATATAATATTCCAATATCTTTATGATTAGTTGAACAAAATCATTTTATTATTAAGACTTATAAATTTATTATTTATATAATTAATTTTGAAAATTAAAAGTTTTATTAACTTAAAATCTTAGTATTATATTCAAATAAAGAAAATAAATTGTAAATTTATTATTGAAAATTTTAACTTTTCTAATACTAATAATTTTTATAGTTTAAATAAAACATTAAATTGCAAATTTAACGATTTAAATTTAATTTATTAAAAATTAATATAAATTAAATAAAAAAATTATAAATATATTTAAAGAAATTATTAATATAAATATTAATAAATTAATAAATTTATTTAAATAAATTTTTTTTATTATTAAATTATTATAAATTAAATATTTTGATAAATTAAAATAATTTCAAGTTATTAAAATTATTGAAAAAATTATAATAAAAATTATATATATAAAATTAATATATTGATTTAAAATTTCAAAAAAAAATATTCATTTAATTATTATTGAAGTAAAAGGAGGTAATATTCTATATATAAAAATAATTAATCTATAAATTAAATTAAATTTATTAAATTGAAAAATTTAATATGGAAAAATAACTACAAAGGGAAAGGAAGCCTCGGGGTCGAATGCTAGATTCGCGCACGCCGAGGAGGAATGGAAAAATATCTACAAAGGGTAAGGGAACCTCGGGGTCGAATGCTAGATTCGCGCACGCCGAGGAGGAATGGGTAGGACGATTATAATTATGGAAAGGGATTCTACAGAGAAAATTACTGTAGGGTTAGGGATAAACGACCTTACGTGTATGGCAAATCGCGAAAGGTAACGATGTTTTCGTCTCGCACGAGTAACTTACTCCTTTATGTTAGGGCCGACATGAAATAATAATTATGCATGCGTTCTTATGTGAATGATAGCACAAGGACTCGTTGAGGCGTACTCTGGTCTGCCACTTCGTGGTCACGTCGAGGGTGCGTCCAGCTTGCACTCCCGAGGGTGACGAGAATAAATTGGGGAAGCGAGGAAATGATAACCCAGGCGGATTCGGATCTAGTCCGCTCCCACTCCCAGGGGGATGAGCATGGAGGGAAGGATAACCTAGGCGGATTCGGATCCAGTCCGCTCCCACTCCCAGGGGGATGAGAATAAAGTAGGAAACGAGGAAAAGATAACCCAGGCGGATTCGGATCTAGTCCGCTCCCACTCCCAGGGGGATGAGAATAAAGTGGGGAAACTGAGGAAATGATAACCCGGGCGGATTCGGATCTAGTCCGCTCCCATAGATAATTATATATTAATATGTTTAAAACTTTAATTAATATATTTATAAATATATTATATATTTATAGATATATAATTATTTATATAATTATATTTAATAATTTATTTAGTATTATATTTATATTAATATTATATATAGTATGGTTACATATATAATAATTATATCTATAAGCCATATGATTTATTTATAGATAATCCATATATTCTAAATTTATAGATAATTATATATTTATTTAATATTTATATATTTATAGATAATTATATATTTATATGTTTAAAACTTTAATTAATATATCTATAAATATATTATATATTTATAGATATATAATTATTTATATAGTTATATTTATTAATTTATTTAGTATTATATTTATATTAATATTATATATAGTATGGTTACATATATAATAATTATATTTATAAGCCATATGATTTATTTATAGATAATTATATGTTTATTTAATATTTATACATTTATAGATAATTATATATTAATATATTTAAAACTTTAATTAATATATCTATAAATATATTATATATTTATAGATATATAATTATTTATATAGTTATATTTATTAATTTATTTAGTATTATATTTATATTAATATTATATATAGTATGGTTACATATATAATAATTATATCTATAAGCCATATGATTTATTTATAGATAATCCATATATTCTAAATTTATAGATAATTATATATTTATTTAATATTTATACATTTATAGATAATTATATATTAATATGTTTAAAACTTTAATTAATATATCTATAAATATATTATATATTTATAGATATATAATTATTTATATAATTATATTTAATAATTTATTTAGTATTATATTTATATTAATATTATATATAGTATGGTTACATATATAATAATTATATTTATAAGCCATATGATTTATTTATAGATAATCCATATATTCTAAATTTATAGATAATTATATATTTATTTAATATTTATACATTTATAGATAATTATATATTAATATGTTTAAAACTTTAATTAATATATCTATAAATATATTATATATTTATAGATATATAATTATTTATATAATTATATTTAATAATTTATTTAGTATTATATTTATATTAATATTATATATAGTATGGTTACATATATAATAATTATATTTATAAGCCATATGATTTATTTATAGATAATCCATATATTCTAAATTTATAGATAATTATATATTTATTTAATATTTATACATTTATAGATAATTATATATTAATATGTTTAAAACTTTAATTAATATATCTATAAATATATTATATATTTATAGATATATAATTATTTATATAATTATATTTAATAATTTATTTAGTATTATATTTATATTAATATTATATATAGTATGGTTACATATATAATAATTATATTTATAAGCCATATGATTTATTTATAGATAATCTATATATTCTAAATTTATAGATAATTATATATTTATTTAATATTTATATATTTATAGATAATTATATATTTATTTAATATTTATATATTTATAGATAATTATATATTAATATGTTTAAAACTTTAATTAATATATTTATAAATATATTATATATTTATAGATATATAATTATTTATATAATTATATTTAATAATTTATTTAGTATTATATTTATATTAATATTATATATAGTATGGTTACATATATAATAATTATATCTATAAGCCATATGATTTATGTTGGAGTTTTATGGTTTAGGGTCGGTAATAACACACAACACTTTTGTTATACACTATTTAATAAGGAAATAATAGTATTTGCAGATGCTCGTATATAATAGATTTCACGTGGTAGAATGGTATATCTATCTCTGTGTAGTTACTCTTTTTGTTCCCGCCTCAACCGGGGAGAACACAATCAACACACACTAAGTGCCCTCTGGGGGGAAATAACAGTGTTTACCGCTAATTTTAACACTCCCCCTTAAACACTAGTTGATATTTTCCCTTATACGTTAGTTTCTTAAATTTAATAGTCTGACACATTCCGCATGCTTAGTTTTTGCTAATGCTTTGGTGAACACATCTGCCACCATCTTATCAGTACTTAAATATTTTACATTTATGTCGCCATTTTCTAGAGCTTCGCGAGAAAAATGATACCTGATGTCAATGTGCTTACTCCTAGAATGGTATACGCTGTTATTGCACAAAGCAATTGCACTTTGATTATCGCAAGAAACGCTTGTTGGTCCTTGCACTAGGCTGTCTAGTTTCATGTGGTGGATCAGTCTTCTAATGTAAATAACTTCTTTGGTAAGTTCGGATAGAGCGACATATTCTGCTTCCATGGTTGAAAGCGCTACAGATTTTTGTTTTCTCGTCCCCCAACTGATCGGGCCATTCGCTAATTTTACTACGAACCCGGAACAGGAACGTCTGTCCTGCACGTCGCCGCCCCAGTCAGAATCGACGTAGGCTGTTACCTCGCTGTTTATCTTTTTGTACGTAATTGCGTAGTCTATAGTTCCACGTAAATACCTCAGTACGCGTTTCGCCATTTTCCAGTATCTGTTATGTGGTGTCTCGCAGAAACGACTCAACGCGCTCGCAGCGAACGATATATCTGGCCGCGTTGCGTTAGCTAAATATATTAAGCTACCTATCAATTCTCGGTAGGATGTACCGTGTGTTCCTAACGCTTCTTCGCCTGTTTCTAATTCGTTTGGGTTTGTGAATTTTTCATTTGGTTTGTTACGAGCCAGGGCTGTGGGCAACGCCTAGACCGGCGATGTTGATATTTCCCAAGGAATATGGTTGAGAATTTGTTAGTTAGGTGCACGGACGAACCTGATGCGAAATCAGGGAGCCGCTGGGATTGATGTATGCGAGGACGAACCCGATGCGAAATCGGGGAGCCTCAGGAATAGAATCAAGCGCGGACGAACCTGGTGCGAAACCAGGGAGCCGCAGGAGGGTGAAACGTCGTGGACGAACCCGATGCGAAATCGGGGAGCCACTAGGGAAGAGTGCGCAGACGAACCCGGTGCGAAACCGGGGAGCTGCAGGAGGTTGGTTTATTCACAGACGAACCCGGTGCGAAACCGGGGAGCTGTTCGGAGGTTTGGTAAACGTACGGACGAACCTGATGCGAAATCAGGGAGCCGTAGGATACAGACGAACCTGGTGCGAAACCAGGGAGCTGTAGGATGGGTTAGGTTTCGTGGACGAACCCGATGCGAAATCGGGGAGCCACTAGGTTGGAGTAGTCACCTTGTTTTGGATAAGGCGTGCGAACGAACCTGATGCGAAATCAGGGAGTCGCAGGAAATGTTAGTTTGACTCGTAAATAAATATTCGATACAACTCGAGCGGTTAAGTTGTATCTGTGGGACGTTACTACTAATATAAAGGATTACGGAGTAAAGATTGGTTTTAACGAATCTACTCGGTTTAATGGTGAACAGTTTATAAGTTTATATTGCAACCAGTTGTTTGTACAAGTGTAATTGTCGCGATATAGTTAAATAGTGTGTGAATTATTACCTAAGCTGCACGGTGTTGACGCACTGGCGATGCGGGGTCTGAGATCGGTTACAAAGTATGCCGAAAGAACTTCAACCGGACTATGCGGATTCTAACGGGTTAACTTTATCTGAATGGTGCCGTAAGCCCAATTCTTATTGAAATGCAACCGACTCTGTACAAGCGTAACGCGACGTGACTATGCGCGTAGCTGTGTAGTTATGAACCGAAGATGATTAGAAACGGAGGGTTTATATAGTCCCGAAATGTAGGGAGGGGCTAATTAGGAACCTCCATAAAAGGTAAGAGCGCAGAGTCTTCGTCGGGTCACGAATGTACCTAATCGGTCGCAATGCAGTTGGTCGATTCTAAAAGGGTTAACCGTCGTGTGGTATCGAGCTAAATCTTTAGGCGTCTTCCGTTCTTACGCGAGAGCGAGCGACGCGTGCGAGCGCAGCGTAAGAGAGTATTATTCATACGTAACATCTCCCCCCCCGAGATGAAACATCGCGTTTTGCGTGATGCTTTTTCAAAGAAAGGAAAACGGTTAAAGATTTATCTAAGATTTAATGGTGTGAAAATTGTCGGATGTAGTGTATGTGTTTTGTGTACTTAACGCTATTGTGTTTATTGCGGGTCCGCTTTAGCTGGTGGTTGAAATAACGAAACCCAGCTCCATCCAGCCTTGGGCGACGTTATAAGGGGGTTGTCCAGGTAGACGGTGGTTTCTATTTCGTTGATTAATCCAGATCCTAATTCCTTGCTGAGGCCAAATTACGGATGTTAGTCATATGTGTTATCAATTCCATTAGATAATCTCCGTACGACTTCAATTTTTCACCAGTTGGAAACGAACTTGGTTCTCGGGCTGGTCTTCCAAAAATTAATTCGTATGGAGTGAAATTTGTTGCTTCGTGTACAGATGTATTGTAGGAAAACATTGCAAAAGGTATTAATAAATCCCAATCTTCGTAACTATCCATGTAGTGCTTGAGATATTCGGTGAGTACGATGTGGCTTCGCTCCAATGATCCGTTGGTTTGCGGTCGGTATCCCGAAGTTGTAATTTGCTTGATTTTAAATATTTCGGACAAATTTGTCATAAGGTTTCCAATGAAACTAGTTCCTTTGTCTGTTAATATTGCGCGAGGTGTACCATAGATTGCAATGAAATATCTAGCAAAAGCATCTGCAATAGTAGCAGCTCGAATATTCGGTATTGCTACTGCCATGCAATATTTAGTTAAATTATCTTGCATAGTGAGAATGTATCTATTTCCGCTAGGTGTGATCGGCAAAGGTCCTACTGTATCCAAAGCTATTTTATCGAATGGTCCCATAGGTGTGTCGGTAATTAACATAGGCTGACGAGTTTTTGCTCGAACTAATTTTTGTTCTTGGCAACTTTGACATCTTCGTATGTAACTTTGAATGTCATTGCGCATTTGCGGCCATTGGAATTTCGATCGGATGCGTTTATAGGTCTTCGTGATTCCTTTGTGTCCTCCAATTAAACTATCATGAGCTTCGCGGATTATTTCTTGTCTGTCTTCTATAGATGGTGTAGTGATGATACAATTGCAAACAATAATTTGCTGCGCTGTTCCAGTGAAAACTTCTTCTAACATCTTGAACAATTCGTTGACCGGTAGTTTATGGAAATCTCCGGTTGCTGATATTCGAAATGTTTTGATATGGTGTTGATTTAAGGTGTCTCTAAGAATTTCCAAACCCGTAAGAACGTCTGATTTTTTAACATTATCGTAAAAATTGTCGGAAACTACTATGCTGAAAGATTTATATAATCCATTATCCAAAGTTACTATATGTCCTTTTTCTGGTTGTTTTGCGAGAAGGTCCTGTTTATTTATTGTCTCGGTGTCCAGTGTTACGTAGGAAGGATTGTTTCCTTCGTCTCGTCTATGATGCCCTTATATGGTAATCGAGAGCGCATGCAGTCGGATCTGCCCCTTCCGCGATGACGCGATGACGTAACCCTTCGGGGGAATTTTCCGGACTCCCTTGGAAGATTCAGTACCCCCACCGTATTTTTGGTCCGGATTTCGGGTATAAAAAGGGCACGAAATCTGCCCTCAGTGGCTCAGTATCCAATTAACTGGCTTCGTGATACGTTGCGACTTAGGCTGTTTGAATACTCTAGCTCAGTGAGATCGGGTTAAATTCCCTTTCGATCATCTACCGATATTTATAAAGTTCGCGTTTGTCGAAAGTTAGTGAGATCGGGTTAAATTCCCTTTCGATCATCGATATTTATTTCAAAGTTCACATTCGTCGAAAGACAGCAAGATCGGGTCGCATTCCCTTTCGAGCATTTCATACTTATAACGTTTAAAGACTGAAAACGTGGATTTTGGAATCCACAATTATTACGTATTGTATTTATTTGATATATAGAATATATATATTTTTATTATTTGATCATAGATATATTCATTTCTTTCTGTTACCTATACCAATCATAAGTAGTATATAGAATCCACCGAATAGATATATCTCAACCGCTCGAGATATATCGATAGTTACGAGGCAACAATTACTAACATTTCCTAGTGGCTCCCAGTTCTGAAATACGCTCTGGTTCGTCCACGACAACCTTCCTAGTGGCTCCCAGTTCTGAAATACGCTCTGGTTCGTCCACGACAACCTTCCTAGTGGCTCCCAGTTCTGAAATACGCTCTGGTTCGTCCACGAACTCTAACCTATCCTAGTGGCTCCCAGTTCTGAAATACGCTCTGGTTCGTCCACGAAAATCTTGACCTTCCTAGTGGCTCCCAGTTCTGAAATACGCTCTGGTTCGTCCACGCATTTTCCTTTCTTAAACGGATCCCGGTGATGAAATAGGCACCGGCCCGTTTAACAACTAACAAAAACCATAAACAACCGATCCTCGGCTCCGCAGCCGTGCCCCTTAGCCCTCGGCTCGTAACAAATTGGTGACAGCGGTGGGATACTGCATATTATTTGATTGGATAGAAAATCGAAAGATTTAAATGTGTTTCAATAATAAAACGGGAGTTCCGTACCGGCGTAAAACCCCCACTTTCGTGGTGGATCCGGCTTATTTATTAAATCTGTGCTGTAGGGCTTGGACAACTACCTTAGAGAACGGTAACAAGGTCTGCACACAGTGCGCGGTAACCTCACCGTTAGACGTAAAAAGCTCTGCAACCGAGCATTGGTTCCAGCGTGACCCACGTCAGATATTGTGTGCTGAGTGCAATAAACCATTGTACACGACACAGCCAATAGCTGATTGTGACGTATGCTCGGTGAAATACTTTTTACGTGGAGAGTCAACCGTAGCTAACAATTAGAATCTAGGTATTTTAAGGCAGACACCTATATTACATTTTTATTTTTAACAATTAGAACCTAGGGTTCTAAGGCAGAAACTCTTACGAAAAACCAATAATTAGAATTTCTATAGTATTCTAAGGCAGAGAATCTATTTATTGGTTTGGGTTGATCGCCTAATAATTCTCAAATCATGGCGTCGCTTTCGCCCGAAGAATTGGCGAATTTAACGCTTTCTATAACGAGTTCTATGACTGTATTAACGCGGCGTAATTGTATACAGTTCGCGACAGCATCGATACCCATTTTTGATGGGGAAAATCCACGTTTATCAACTTTTACGCAAAGTATAGAAAACGGGTTAGCTTTAATACCGGAAAACACTGAGCAGGACTATTTAGCCATAGTATTGACCAAGTTCACGGGTCCTGCAAGAACAATTATACGAAATAGAACGTTCGAAAGTGTTACTGACCTTATCAAGTTTTTGAAGAAAAGGTACGCTCCAGGAAAGAGCCTGACGTACTTTCAGGGAGAAATTTCTCGTCTTCGCATCCGTAATGACGAGACATTAAGAAAGTACATCGACCGTGTCAGTCATCTAGTTCATTGTGCGCGAACGGCAGTTAAAGAACGTTACGATGCCAACGTCGCGCAGATTATCGAGGAAATGGAGAAAGACGCGTTGGAGAACTTTCTCGAGGGACTACCGGAACGCGTTACGTTAAGAATAGCGACGTTAGACGACAAAATCAAAACGTTAGAAGAGGCATTCGAGGCGGTACTATTAATTGATCGGCGTTTGAAGAATCGTCGTCAAGTGATAGAAGGACGATCGTCGAGGGATGACTTCGAAAGAAGAGAATCTCGCGAACGGGAATACCGATCGCCAGCACGGTATCCGCGATCACCATCACCGACTCATTACCGAAGAAACAGAGAAGATAGGAGTACTTCACCAACCGAGACGGAGTACGAAGGACGTAGAGCAACGGCAACGGCAATGACTTTACGTGGTCGACCAACATCACCGTGTTATTCGTCGGATAATTCGGAAACTGGCGATTATCGTGGGTCAGAGCGTGGTCGAACGGAAAAAAGGACAACCGACGAAATCCATCTATTCTGTTGGAATTGCGGGGTAAAAGGACATGACGGGAAGATCTGCAAACAACAACGCAGTTATCAACGAGGAATAAAGTCTTCGAGGGATTTTTCCCCGAAACCTTTAAACTCCAAAAGCGCTTACCGCACGGACGATACGGTGAGCGTATTGAAGAACAATCGTCAGAAAAGTATCCGGTTCAGCGACGAGAAGAACAACGACTTGTCAAAGAAGCACCAACACCACGGATCAGGGTCCACGTTCCGGAATTAATAAACAAGCAAGGAGAATTCCTTATTGACGGTGGAGCCTCTGTGAATCTTATCACCTTAGATTCTTTAGACGACGAAACTAAATTAACCTCAAGAGAAGAAATAGAGATAACCGGGTTATCTCTCCCTTCTATTCGAACCTTGGCTACGACGGTGCTACATATCAATGGCATTCCTGCACATTTTTATGTCATCGACCGTCTCCCGCTGTTAGCGGACGGCCTCATAGGGAGCCCTTTCTTACTACAAGAGAGCGCTGAAATTTCTTACCATCACGGGACACTTGTGACGACCAGTCAGCCCATTAGGCCGATTCGTTTCACGAATTTTCCTCGAGTGGAGGAACGTGTCAGTCCCTTTAAACAAGTGACGGAGCATAGGATCCCGGGCAGAACGACGCGTCAAATTTCACTGAAGATAGCCAATCCTGATGTCAAGGAGGGTTATTTACCGCGTCTTAATACACCCAAAAATATTTACATCGGCGAAGCTGCGGTCAAGAACCACGACGGATCGTGTTATGTTTTGGCCACAAATACCGGTGAAGAGGATGCCGAGATTTATTTGGGACCTCAATACCTACGTCCATATGACATCTTGGATACCTCCGACGAAGAAATAACGTATTCTGAAGAGGCTGCTGTTCAAGGAGAAGAAAGAAATCAACAAATCTGGGACACCCTAAGAACCGAACATCTCAATACAGAAGAACAACACCACATTCAAGACATAATTGAAGAATTTTCTGACAGATTCTATCTGCCGGGAGATTCTTTAAACAAAGCACCAAATTTTAAACATTCAATATTCGTGAAGGATGATATCCCAGTCAACACCAGACAGTACCGCTACCCTCCTATTCATCAGGAAGAAATTAATCGACAGGTACGAACATTGCTGAAGCAGGGAATCATAAAACCTTCCGTTTCACCATACAATTCTCCTTTATGGATTGTACCGAAGAAAGTGGGCGCTGACGGTGTCAAGAAATGGCGCATGGTCATTGATTTTCGTGCTCTCAACGACAAAACTGTCAGTGATAAATACCCATTACCGCTAATTACTGAAATTTTGGACAAATTAGGAAGTGCAAAATACTTTTCAGTATTCGATTTGGCCAACGGATTTCATCAAATCGAAATGAATCCGAAGGACAAGGAGAAAACTGCGTTTACCACACCATACGGACATTATGAATTTGCACGTATGCCTTTCGGGTTAAAAAATGCCCCACCAACGTTTCAACGACTCATGGATCAAGTTCTCACGGGGATGCAAGGGACGGAATTGTTCGTGTATCTCGACGACATCGTGGTCTACTCGTCATCACTCAGGGAACATGAAATCAAAGTCAGGAAATTATTAAACCGGTTGAGGGAAAATGGACTCACACTTCAAACCAGCAAGTGCGAATTCCTTCGCAAGGAAGTGACTTACCTGGGACATATCGTATCAGCAGATGGAGTGAAACCGGATCCTCGAAAACTACAGGCCGTAAAGGATTTCCCTGTACCCTCATCACAGAAGAATATCCAACAATTTTTGGGACTAACTGGATATTACCGTAGATTTATTCAAGATTATTCACTTAAAGCAAAACCATTAATTCAATTACTTGGGAAAGGAATTCGCTTCAAATGGACAGAGGAGCAACAACGAAGTTTCGAGTTATTGCGAGATGAGTTATGTGAAAAACCAATTTTGCAATATCCCGACTTCAATCAAGATTTTATCATTACAACTGATGCCTCAGATTTCGCAGTTGGCGCAGTCTTGAGCCAGGGAGAAGTGGGTAAAGATCTACCAATAGCCTATGCTTCTCGCAGTTTAAATTCAGCAGAAAGGAATTATTCCGCGACCGAAAAGGAATGTTTAGCAATGGTATATGCCGTTCAATATTTTAGACCATATGTCTTTGGGAGAAAGTTCACATTAATAACCGATCATAGACCGCTAGTTTGGATACATTCCGTAAAAGATCCTACATCAAGACTTGTAAAATGGAAATTAAGACTTTCTGAATACGAGTATGAAGTAATTCATAAATCAGGAAAAACTAATAAAAACGCTGACGCTTTATCTCGTAATCCAGTAAAAATTTGCCTTCCTTTAATACCGAGAGATGCGGATAAAGACTTCAAAATACAATTACCAAAGAACGCCGCACCTGTTACTGATAGCATCGGACAACGCATTCGAGGACTACGAAGAAGTCAAGAATCGAAACGCAGCCGTGAAGCAATTACATCAGAAGAAGAATCCGATCCAGAGGATACACCGAGGAGACGACGGTATCTTCAAAGAAGAAGAATTGATCAACCACCTACAGGACAACAACCGGTCATACATTCACCTAGTACTATATCGGGAAACCCTGTGGCAAATTCAACACGACTCCTGGAGGATGTCGAAAATATAATAGGAGCAGAAGATACAACCATCAATGCAGATTTAATTTCCTTCAACGATACAAATCCTTTGGACGCTACCGTTGTTAATCAAACCCATTCACAAACCTTATTAGAAGCACCAAATGAACAAAATTTACCTGTATCATTATCTCCAACCATAATTCAAAATCCATTTATTGCATCAACTCCATCCATTCCTCAAAATACAATACCTAACATATCCAATTTTGTTAATTCCGTACCCTCGGATTACGAGTCTACACCATCGGAAGACGATATTTCAACAGAAGAGGACTCAGATGACATCGCAGCCGCACCACCAACACCATCAACCGGAACCATTATAACACCACTTGAAGAAACTAGAATTCAACTCATAGAAGAGGCACATAGCAGCTTAATAGGAGGACACAAGGGTGTCACGAAGACATACAACCGCTTGAAGACAAAATACCATTGGCAGAATATGAGGAGCAACATACAAGATTTTATCAGGAAATGCAAGAGCTGTCAGGAACAAAAATTAGTACGAGCAAAAACTCGTCAACCGATGATCATTACTGATACACCTTTGGAACCTTTTGACAAACTTGCAATGGACACAGTCGGACCTCTTCCGGAAACACCTGGTGGAAATAGATATATTTTAACAATGCAAGACAATCTTACAAAATATTGTATTGCAGTTGCCATACCGAACATACGAGCTACAACCATAGCAGACGCTTTTGCTCGGCATTTCATAGCAATTTATGGAGCGCCACGTACAATATTATCAGACAGAGGAACCAGCTTTATCGGAAAGGTAATGAAACACCTTGCCGACATCTTCAAAATTAAACAAATTACTACATCAGGATACAGACCTCAGACGAACGGCTCTTTGGAGAGAAGTCATGCTGTTCTCGCAGAATACTTGAGGCATTATATGGAATCGCATGAAGAATGGGACCTGCTTATTCCTTTTGCTATGATGTCATATAACACCTCCGTTCACGAAGCTACCAATTTTACGCCCCATGAACTGATCTTCGGTAAACAGGCAAGAATACCGAGTGCCTTTCCGTCTGGACAACATCTTGAAACGTATGGAACCTACCTCGCCGACCTTATTGGACAGATGACTGTAATTCGAAACCAAGCGGCCGACAAGTTGAACAATGCAAAGGAAAGGTCCAAACGATATTACGACCGCCATAGAAGACCACGAGAATTTAAACCTGGAGAGTACGTTTACGTACAGAAGGAACCCCGAATAAATAAGTTTGACCCTCATTATATTGGGCCATATAAAATACTAAGTACCACAGATTTGAATAATGTAGTTTTGGAAATAGATAGTCATAAAACAATTCAAAAGCACCAGGACAAATTAAAACACGCCTATTTTCCATCCTTCTGTACATAGGAGTTATTATTTAAAATAAAAAAAAAAAAAAATAAAAAAAATATATATATAAAAATAATAAAACATTAAATAATGATATTCAACACTGGTCTCAGTTATGCGAAACTCCAATTCTTCAAGTTTCATCAAATTCAATGGAATACGGTTACCTCTTTGGAAATAGTCATTTTTACTTAAAAGAAAATCAGCAATTGAATACATTTGTCACGCAAGGAAAGTGAACAAACATCATCAATTGGAATCGTGCTTTCTCGCCAACACTTGAGGAGTACGAGAGCCAGGAAGAAAACACGGCGCCATACTGACTGCAATAAATTAGAATCTTTATGGGCAAAGGAAAAACCTGCTGTAGGAATTGGCATTGTTTTCGATGGGACCTACAGGACACAGAGTGCACGGCCACGTGCGACTACTACACCATCTTGAAGGGATATCTGCTCTGGAGTCGGGTCTTTGTCTCATACACTTCCCATTCAAAGAACGTTTGTGGGTGCAACTTGAAGAAGTCTCCGTTCCATATATATAGCTCTTGCAAATTCGGAAACCTCACAGTTCAAACTGAAAAACCAAAGCATGCAGATCGAAGCCGAGACACAGACGGAGAAAAGCGAAGGAACCAGGACCATCTCCATACAAACAGGAGAACAGGGAACCTGGATCAACGAATTAAGATATGGTGTTGTCTTGATTTCGACGGGACGTTACACCAGCGCCGGAACTTGTCAAGTGCCGGGGAGAGGGATGCAGACCAGGCATTACAAGACGAGGGACCAGGAGGTTCAAACATCCGAACCCCCAAAATCAAACAGGAAGAGGAAGTCCACCTGCAACAAGGAAAACGACCTCAACCTTGTTAATATAACCGACGACAATGTCAAGGATTGGATGCCGGGTGAAGCTGCCGTTCGACACTGCTGCAAGGTCGGATTGAGGATCCGCAACATCTTCGGGGACGAGGACGGGCTGCATCCGGATTGAAACATCCTCCGGTGATATCCTCGAGGACGAGGACGGGGACGAGCCAAGTCGGAGCTTCAACCACCTGCAGCAGCGCCTGGCTGGTTGGGTCATTTCGTCGTTGCGTGAGTGTCCGACTGTATTTTATATCTGCGCTCGTTATTCCCAAAAGGGAGTAAAAGCATCATAATAAATGATGTTTCATCTAAGGGGGGAGATGTTACGTAGGAAGGATTGTTTCCTTCGTCTCGTCTATGATGCCCTTATATGGTAATCGAGAGCGCATGCAGTCGGATCTGCCCCTTCCGCGATGACGCGATGACGTAACCCTTCGGGGGAATTTTCCGGACTCCCTTGGAAGATTCAGTACCCCCACCGTATTTTTGGTCCGGATTTCGGGTATAAAAAGGGCACGAAATCTGCCCTCAGTGGCTCAGTATCCAATTAACTGGCTTCGTGATACGTTGCGACTTAGGCTGTTTGAATACTCTAGCTCAGTGAGATCGGGTTAAATTCCCTTTCGATCATCTACCGATATTTATAAAGTTCGCGTTTGTCGAAAGTTAGTGAGATCGGGTTAAATTCCCTTTCGATCATCGATATTTATTTCAAAGTTCACATTCGTCGAAAGACAGCAAGATCGGGTCGCATTCCCTTTCGAGCATTTCATACTTATAACGTTTAAAGACTGAAAACGTGGATTTTGGAATCCACAATTATTACGTATTGTATTTATTTGATATATAGAATATATATATTTTTATTATTTGATCATAGATATATTCATTTCTTTCTGTTACCTATACCAATCATAAGTAGTATATAGAATCCACCGAATAGATATATCTCAACCGCTCGAGATATATCGATAGTTACGAGGCAACAATTACTAACATTTCCTAGTGGCTCCCAGTTCTGAAATACGCTCTGGTTCGTCCACGACAACCTTCCTAGTGGCTCCCAGTTCTGAAATACGCTCTGGTTCGTCCACGACAACCTTCCTAGTGGCTCCCAGTTCTGAAATACGCTCTGGTTCGTCCACGAACTCTAACCTATCCTAGTGGCTCCCAGTTCTGAAATACGCTCTGGTTCGTCCACGAAAATCTTGACCTTCCTAGTGGCTCCCAGTTCTGAAATACGCTCTGGTTCGTCCACGCATTTTCCTTTCTTAAACGGATCCCGGTGATGAAATAGGCACCGGCCCGTTTAACAACTAACAAAAACCATAAACAACCGATCCTCGGCTCCGCAGCCGTGCCCCTTAGCCCTCGGCTCGTAACACCAGTAACAGTTTTCCAACGTTGGTTTGTAAATTACAGTCGGCAGATATAAAATGTACACAGTGTCCTTCTTCAGCTGTGAGGGTGTTCGGTGAGACAGTAATTTTATGCAGCTGTGCAGATATTACCTCCTCCAGATCATCTTCATCAGACGTTTTTTCCAAATCCAAGGCGATGAATGGATAAGGGTCGAGCGTATGGTCTAGCAAATCATGTCGAGTCGAACCGTTACCGGGTGACCGTATGACACTTGCTTCGGCAAGGGTCTTCGCAGGTAGCTGGTTTGTTGGGGCTTGTAAAACTACACCCGGCATTGGTGTCAACCCTTGCGGTGTACTAAACAAGTCTTGGCGAACATTATTTGTATACTTTATTACGGTGTCTTCGAGTGGTTCTCCAAACGATAATGAATCGTCGTGTAGGGTCTGGTCTTCTTGTGAAGGCAAAATTTGAGTGGAATTTGCTGCTGGTAAAAAACCATTTATAGTTTCCAGGCGCTCATCTGGCATCGATATCTCTTGAGACAGGCTCGGAAAAGATCGATTTCTGTCTATAATCGGCGAATGTTGGACCTTTCCATATGCGGCCTGTTCTGTTTCGTCGGAGCTGCTGCTATCCCGATACTTGGGTCGGGTTTCTCTATCTCGTCGCGATTGTCTAACACGTTGTCCAATTGAATCAGTTTTAGGATCTATTTTAGGTATCTGTATTTTGAATTCAGAATCTCTGCATTCTCGTGGCATTAATGGTAAACAAACAGATACGGGGTTACGCGACAAAGCGTCTGCATTTTTATTCGTTTTTCCGGCTTTATGAACGACTTGATACTCGTATTCTAGGAGTCTCAGTTTCCATTTCATGAGTCTAGAAGTCGGATCTTTAACAGAATGTAACCAAACTAACGGTCTATGATCTGTAACGAGTGTGAATTTAGTTCCATAAATGTAAGGCCTGAAATATCTTACGGCGTAAACCATTGCCAAACATTCCTTTTCTGTAGCTGAATAATTTTTCTCAGGTTTATTTAAGCTGCGGGACGCGTATGCAATCGGCAGATCGTTTCCTATCTCCCCTTGACTGAGCACGGCTCCAATTGCATATCCCGATGCATCTGTTGTAACGATGAATGGTTTATCAAAATCTGGATATTGTAGAATGGGTTGTTGGCACAATTCGCTGCGTAATTGTTTGAAGGCTTGATCTTGTTCTTCTGTCCACTTGAATTTGATACCTTTCCCTAACAGGTTAATTAGAGGTTTAGCTATTAAGGTGAAATTAGGTACGAATCTGCGGTAATATCCTACAAGTCCTAGGAATTGTTGAATATTCTTCTGTGTAGTAGGTGTAGGAAAATCTTGAACGGATTTTAATTTCCTAGGATCAGGTCTGACTCCATCTTTTGATATAATGTGTCCGAGGTATGCAACTTCCTTCCGTAGGAATTCACATTTATTGGTCTGAAGGGTTAATCCATGATCTTTAAGGCGGTTCAATAATTTTTTAACTTTAATGTTGTGTTCTTGTAACGATGAAGCGTATACTACTATGTCGTCCAAATAAACAAAAAGATCTGTCCCTTGAAGTCCAGTGAGTACTTGATCCATAAGGCGTTGAAAAGTGGGTGGTGCATTCTTTAATCCGAAAGGCATTCGAGAAAATTCGTAATGTCCATTCGGGGTTGTAAAAGCAGTTTTTGTTTTATCCTTCGGATCCATTTCTATCTGATGAAATCCACTTGCGAGATCAAAAACTGAGAAGTATTTAGCTCCTCCTAATCGGTCTAAAATTTCCGTGATTTGAGGTAATGGGTATTTATCGGAAATTGTTTTTTCGTTGAGAGCACGAAAATCTATTACCAAACGCCAGCGTTTAACTCCCTGTGCGTCTGCTTTCTTTGGAACAATCCATAATGGTGAATTATACGGAGATTTAGAGTGATCAATTATGCCTGCAGATAGCATAGTGCTGATCTGTTTTTGAATTTCTTTTTGATGTACTGGCGGATAACGATATTGCCTGGTATTAATTGGAATATCATTAGTTGTATGAATTGAATGATTAAAGTCACGAGCCTTCCCGAGTTTATCTCCTGGAAGGAAAAATCGATCAGGAAATTCTTCCACTAAATCTGTCACGAAATTCCGTTCCTCCTTATTTAAATGATTTAAATTGAGAGTTTGTAGAATTCCATGTATCCTGCCTTTCCTAATCTTGAAGCTCGACGGGTGTTCCATTTCTGAATAAGAATCTTCTTCTGATGAACTCACGATATCATAGGGCTCCAATAACTGAGGCTCTATCTCTACTTCAATTGCTTCTTCACTGGTGTTTATCGCCATAACGTGACAGTTTCCGTCGTTGTTGGTCACGACTGCTTCCCCTATGTAAAGATGTTCGTGGGTTTTTATGCGCGGTAGGTATCCTTCCTTCATTTTCACATTTGCTACTCTTACAGCAATCTGTTGCGATGTTCTAGGTTTGATACAATATTTTGTAGCTATCTGTTGCTCTTTAATTTGTTGAGGCAAATCTTGATAATTTGAAAAACGTAATGGTCGGATCGGTTTATTTTTCAATGTTAAGGTTCCATGATAGTAGGAAACTTCAGCTTCTTCTTGTTTTAAAAACGGGCTTCCGATAAGTCCATCTGCGTCTATTGCAAGGCTTCTTACAACATAGAAAAATGCTGGAGATCCATGAATATGTAAAATTGTAGTTCCAAGGGTGTGAATCGGCGTTGTAGTGAGTCCTGTCAACTCAATTTCTTCTCTTGAAATTATTTCTGCAGTTTTTCCGAGTACGTCGATGACCACCAGATTAACAGCTGCTCCACCATCAATTAAGAATTCTCCCGTTCCTGATTCCAGTTCCGGTACCTTGATCTTGATTCTTGGTGCAGGTGCTTCCTTGATGAGTCTTCTTTCTCCTCGTCGCTGAATCGGATTTTCCTTCGGCGATCTTCCTCGTTTCCGCTCATCGTGTCGCCTGTACGTTGAGCGCGATTGAAGTTTAAAGTCTTGTTTGATTCAACGGATGAATCCCGTGAATCTCGGCGATAATGCGGACTGCGCGGACGATTCCTACATGACTTCCCGTCATGTCCGGCAATGCCACAATGCCAACAATATAAATCTGACTTACGATTTTTGTCAGGATTTTTAAGAATTGAAAATTTTTTATCTCGGTCATCTACGGATGAATCGCGATGATTAGAAGGGGATCTCGAGGGGGTCCTTTGTCGTAAAGTCCAGGCCGTCGTGCGTCCTTGCCTCTCTCGTTCCTCTTCAAATTCAGATGTTCTCGTTGGTCGTTCCCTGAACCGATCATATCTGTTCGGAGACAGTGGATACGATACTTCGCGGTCGTGATTATCATAATCCCGATCATAACGATCTCGGCGTGACCATCTAGAAGGTGATTCTCTGGATGGCAACCGTTGCCGATTACTTAATTTCCTGTCAATATGCAGCACGGCGTCGTAAGCCTGTTCAAGCGTTTCCAAATCTTGAAGTTGAGCCGACACTTTCCAGGAAATTCGATCCGGTAAACCATCGATGAAGTTTTCTTTAACGTCCTTTTCCATTTCTTTGACGAATTCTTCAGCGTGATCCAGATATCTTTCCCGAATAGCTCCGCGCGTACAATAAACAAGATGACTCGTTCTATCGACATATCGTCGAATACTTTCACCTTCACGAATACGTAGTTTCGCGATTTCTACTTGAAAATGCGACAAATCTCTACCAGGCGCGAATCTCTTTTTTAAGTGTTTAATTAATGCCTTAACAGAGTCGAATTTATGCTCTATCGTGCATCTACGTGCTGGACCGATGAGTTTAGTTAAAACAATGGCAAGATACTCCGCGTCCGTACCCTCAGGAATCAAAGTTAACCCGTTTTCCACATGTTGTGCAAAGTGCGTCAACGATGGCTTTTCTCCGTCAAAAGTCGGAATGGACAAAGTGATATTCTGTATACACGTCCGTTGCGTTAAGAGTGTCATTGTATTAGCAATCGAAGCTGTCAAGTTCAGCATCTCACTAGCAGAGACGTTCGCTTGTGGATTTGCCATTTTGAAAATTACTAAAGTAACTAACTAGAGAAAACTAGTATATTGTAAAATGTCCACCTACGAGTAATAGAACGTATTTCTAAAAACCAAAATTTACGGTAATTCCAAATCAGCAGTATCCCACCGCTGTCACCAGTTTGTTACGAGCCAGGGCTGTGGGCAACGCCTAGACCGGCGATGTTGATATTTCCCAAGGAATATGGTTGAGAATTTGTTAGTTAGGTGCACGGACGAACCTGATGCGAAATCAGGGAGCCGCTGGGATTGATGTATGCGAGGACGAACCCGATGCGAAATCGGGGAGCCTCAGGAATAGAATCAAGCGCGGACGAACCTGGTGCGAAACCAGGGAGCCGCAGGAGGGTGAAACGTCGTGGACGAACCCGATGCGAAATCGGGGAGCCACTAGGGAAGAGTGCGCAGACGAACCCGGTGCGAAACCGGGGAGCTGCAGGAGGTTGGTTTATTCACAGACGAACCCGGTGCGAAACCGGGGAGCTGTTCGGAGGTTTGGTAAACGTACGGACGAACCTGATGCGAAATCAGGGAGCCGTAGGATACAGACGAACCTGGTGCGAAACCAGGGAGCTGTAGGATGGGTTAGGTTTCGTGGACGAACCCGATGCGAAATCGGGGAGCCACTAGGTTGGAGTAGTCACCTTGTTTTGGATAAGGCGTGCGAACGAACCTGATGCGAAATCAGGGAGTCGCAGGAAATGTTAGTTTGACTCGTAAATAAATATTCGATACAACTCGAGCGGTTAAGTTGTATCTATGGGACGTTACTACTAATATAAAGGATTACGGAGTAAAGATTGGTTTTAACGAATCTACTCGGTTTAATGGTGAACAGTTTATAAGTTTATATTGCAACCAGTTGTTTGTACAAGTGTAATTGTCGCGATATAGTTAAATAGTGTGTGAATTATTACCTAAGCTGCACGGTGTTGACGCACTGGCGATGCGGGGTCTGAGATCGGTTACAAAGTATGCCGAAAGAACTTCAACCGGACTATGCGGATTCTAACGGGTTAACTTTATCTGAATGGTGCCGTAAGCCCAATTCTTATTGAAATGCAACCGACTCTGTACAAGCGTAACGCGACGTGACTATGCGCGTAGCTGTGTAGTTATGAACCGAAGATGATTAGAAACGGAGGGTTTATATAGTCCCGAAATGTAGGGAGGGGCTAATTAGGAACCTCCATAAAAGGTAAGAGCGCAGAGTCTTCGTCGGGTCACGAATGTACCTAATCGGTCGCAATGCAGTTGGTCGATTCTAAAAGGGTTAACCGTCGTGTGGTATCGAGCTAAATCTTTAGGCGTCTTCCGTTCTTACGCGAGAGCGAGCGACGCGTGCGAGCGCAGCGTAAGAGAGTATTATTCATACGTAACAGGTTCTAGGGGCGTCGTCGTCGAATTACAATTTTCCATGTCGAATCTTTTTAGTAAATTCTCTATATACAACCGCTGAGACAATCTCATTTCTCCCGTATGTTTATCTCTGTCTACATGTATTCCTAGAATGTTTTTAATTTCTCCCAAATCTTTCATTTTGAATTTCGCTTTTAATGAAGTTTTGACTTCTTCTATTTTTCCTAGACTTTTCGAACCGATTAACAAATCATCCACGTAGACTATAATTATAACGTCGCTATTATTATCTGCGTCCACGTACACGCACGGGTTTGTTGCTGTTTTCTTAAGATTAACGCTCGTCATATAACTATCTAATTTTTCGTACCATTTTCGCCCTGCTTGTTTTAAGCCGTACAAAGGTTTATTTAGCTTGCATACGTCTACTTTTGGATTCTCGTTAACAAACATCTCCGGTTGCGCCATGTATATTTCGTCGCTTAAATCTGCTTGGACATACGCGGAGACTACGTCCATTTGGTGTACGTACATACCTTTCTCAACACAGCACGCTAAGAAGGTCCTTATAGTGTCATACCTGGCCACAGGCGAGAAAATCTCTTGATAATCAATTCCTTCCTGCTGTCTGTCCCCGCGTGCGACTAACCTTGCTTTGTATTTTTCAATTGTGCCGTCGTGGTTTTCTTTAACCTTAAACACCCATTTATTAGGTAAAACTGTTTGGTTCTTGGGTCTACTTACCAAGGTCCAGGTGTTGTTTTGCATGAGCGAGTCGTATTCGGTCCTCATTGCATCTAGTCAGAAATCCTTCTCTGGACTGTTCATGGCCTCTTTTACGTTTTTCGGTGCGGTGTACTGGCTGGAGGCTGTATTGGCATAATTGAATAGTTTCCTGGGTCTTCCTGGTTTCCCTGTTTTTAGTAATCTTGGTCGCCCGGGACGTGGCCTTCCTTGTGCGCTGGTTGTTGGCGTGTCGTCTATCTCGTTTTCAAGTAATGATTCACCGACGTTTTCGGTGTCTGCTCCTGATTGAGCATTCTCTTCTGGTTGAGTTGCAGTGTCATCTTCTTCCTCAGTAATCTCCTGCTGCTTCTCTAACCTTTCTACCTCGAGGGGTAATTCGCATAGTATTTCTTCGGTACCTTGGGAAGGTATCGTGTCGTTTTCCAGAAATCGGATGTCTCTATGCTTTATAACTGTACATGTCCCCCTCTCCCAAAGCCTATAAGCTTTTGCCTCTGCAGAGTAGCCAACCAGTAGGTACTCTTTGGCTTTAGGTGCGAATTTATTGTGTCTGTGAGTTTTCTTAAGCGCGATGACTCTGCTTCCGAATGTTCTCATGTGGCTTACGTGTGGTTTGTTGCCTGTCCACTTTTCGTGTGGGGTTACCTTGTTCAAAGCTTTTGTTGGGCACCGGTTTCGTACATATGCTGCCGCATTGACAGCTTCTGCCCATAGACTATATGGCAGTTGAGCATGCAGAAGCATGCACCTCGCCATTTCTACTAATGTGCGGTTTGCCCTTTCCGCGACGCCATTTTGTTGTGGAGTATACTCGACTGATAGCTGTCTAGAGATTCCTTCCTCCTTGAGGAAATTTGTGAACTCCTTCGATAAATATTCTTTGGCATTATCACTGCGAATTTTCTTTATTGAATACCCTGTTGATTTTTCCGCTTTAGCTTTATACTCCTTGAAAGCTTTGAGCACTTCGCATCTTTCCTTTAACATGGCTACCTCTATGTGTCGAGTCTTATCGTCTATAAAAGTAACGAAATACCTCGCTCCCCCTAAAGATGGTACTTGCATTGGTCCACATATATCGCTGTGTATCAACCCTAATGTATCTTTTTCCCTTGTAGTAGTGGGTTTGTGTGGCAGCCGATGAATCTTGCCCTTGCAGCATATCTCGCACGTTACATTTGGGCCATTAAAATTTCCAGTCATGCCAGTCACCATATTTGTCATTTTCTTTACGTCGTTAAAGTTTAAGTGTCCTAGCCTACAGTGCCATTTCATTAAATCACTGTCATGGACTTTCGACAATTGTGCGAATTCTCTTGAAGAAGTTTCTTGTACCAAGTATAATTTGTCCTGTCGCTTGGCTTTCATTGCTACAGGCCCATCGTCTTTTCCATCTTCTTTGACTACATTCGCATAATCTTTGTGAAAAACTATTTTGTATCCGTTATCTGTGATGTTGGATACTGACAATAAATTATTTCTGAACTGCGGTATGAGCATTGTGTTTTGCAGTCTTATGTTGTTTGTGTCGTTAGGAGAGTTCTGAATCTTAATGCAGACTTCTCCTATTCCAACAGACTCTACGTTATCCTCTGCAGCTGTGTAAATTTTTGTAGTTTCCATTCTGTTTAGGGTTGCGAACCTGTTTTCATCCTTGCACATGTGTGCTGTGGCTCCGCTGTCCAAACACCAAACATCTGACCTTTGAACATTTGCTTTTAATGCAGTCGCATGCATTGCAGCTCCTCTATTTTGTTCATCATTTTCTTTCTTTGGTCTTGATTTGCAATATTTTGATACGTGTCCTACCTTTCCACATGTATAACATTTATAATCACGTCTCTTACCTTGATGGGTGTGTGCGTTGACCGACTTTGGTTGTTCCTTCTTGTACGCCACTTTCTTATTTGCGTAGAGTGCCTCTCCTGGATTGTAATCACGGTCTTTTTCGTTTTCAGTTCTCCTTACTTCTTCTTCCAGGAGTCTAGTTTTCAGTTCTTCTAGAGTTGGCATTCGTTCTCTAGATTCCAGGGCAACGCAGAAATTTTCGTACTCACTGGGCAATGAATTTAGCAACCATATGGCCAATAGATTTTCTGGCAGTTTCATGTCGCACTCGTTCAACTGCTCTGCTATCCTTATGAACTCGTTTATAAATTGTGTCATACTTTGGTTTGACGTTTTCCTTAGTCTATATAATTGTTTAAAAAGGACGCTTTGTCTCAAAGGACTTTTTGATTCATATACCTCTTTAAGAGCTTCCCAGGCTGCTGCTGAAGTATTTGTGCCTTTGATATGGTTGAACTGGTCGGGTTGCAGGCTCAAAATGATAAGGTCCAAAGCCTTTTCATCCTTGGAGATCCAGGCGGCATCGTCTTCTTCAGGTTTCACCGTTGTCCCATTTACATAGTTCCATAAATCGTTGAAACGCAATACGCTCTTTATTTGTACCTTCCAGATCTCGTAATTTGCACTGCTTAACTTCTGAATGTTTTCTACTTTTCCCATGTTCATATTTGCAAAACACGTGGCACGTGGTGACTTAACCTCACTCTTCTTTTAATGTAATTTAATTTCACTCTGCGGCACCTGGGCCCATAACCTGTTGGAGTTTTATGGTTTAGGGTCGGTAATAACACACAACACTTTTGTTATACACTATTTAATAAGGAAATAATAGTATTTGCAGATGCTCGTATATAATAGATTTCACGTGGTAGAATGGTATATCTATCTCTGTGTAGTTACTCTTTTTGTTCCCGCCTCAACCGGGGAGAACACAATCAACACACACTAAGTGCCCTCTGGGGGGAAATAACAGTGTTTACCGCTAATTTTAACAATTTATTTATAGATAATCCATATATTCTAAATTTATAGATAATTATATATTTATTTAATATTTATACATTTATAGATAATTATATATTAATATGTTTAAAACTTTAATTAATATATCTATAAATATATTATATATTTATAGATATATAATTATTTATATAGTTATATTTAATAATTTATTTAGTATTATATTTATATTAATATTATATATAGTATGGTTACATATATAATAATTATATCTATAAGCCATATGATTTATTTATAGATAATCCATATATTCTAAATTTATAGATAATTATATGTTTATTTAATATTTATATATTTATAGATAATTATATATTAATATGTTTAAAACTTTAATTAATATATCTATAAATATATTATATATTTATAGATATATAATTATTTATATAGTTATATTTAATACTTTATTTAATATTATATTTATATTAATATTACATATATAGTATGGTTACATATATAATAATTATATTTATAAGCCATATGATTTATTTATAGATAATCCATATATTCTAAATTTATAGATAATTATATATTTATTTAATATTTATACATTTATAGATAATTATATATTAATATATTTAAAACTTTAATTAATATATCTATAAATATATTATATATTTATAGATATATAATTATTTATATAGTTATATTTAATAATTTATTTAGTATTATATTTATATTAATATTATATATAGTATGGTTACATATATAATAATTACATTTATAAGCCATATGATTTATTTATAGATAATCCATATATTCTAAATTTATAGATAATTATATGTTTATTTAATATTTATATTGTTACGTAGGAAGGATTATTTCCTTCGTCTCGTCTATGATGCCCTTATATGGAAATCGAGAGTGCATGCAGTCGAGTCTGCCCCTTCCGCGATGGCGCGATGACGCGACGCTTCAGGGCGATCTTTTGGACTCCCTTGGAAGATTCTGTACCCCCACCATATTTTTGGTCCGCTTTTCGGATATAAAAAGGGCATGAAATCTACTCTCGTGGCTCAGTATGGACCTTACTACCTGTGTACCATGTCGGTGCCAGATAGCCATACTGATGCCAGTGAGATCGGGTTCCATTCCCTTTCGATCAAATTCTATTTATTAAAGGGTCAGTATGGACATTACTAGCTGCGTACCATGTCGGTGCCAGATAGCCATACTGATGCCAGCGAGATCGGGTTCAAGTCCCCTTCGAGCAACTTTTATTTATTAACGGCTCAGTATCCAATTAACTGGCTTCGTGATACGTTGCGACTTAGGCTGTTTGAATACTCTAGCTCAGTGAGATCGGGTTAAATTCCCTTTCGATCATAAACCGATATTTATATTTTTTCGCATTTGTCGAAAATCAGTGAGATCGGGTTAAATTCCCTTTCAATCATTCATATTTATAACGTTAAAGACTGTGAACGTGGATTTTGGAATCCACAATTATTACGTATTGTAATTTACTTGATATTACAGAATATAGATATTTTTATTATTTGATCATAGATATATTCATTTCTTTCTGTTTCCTATACCAATCATAAGTAGTATATAGAATCCACCGAATAGATATATCTCAACCGCTCGAGATATATCGATAGTTACGAGGCAATAATTACTAACAATCCAGTGGCACCCAGTGATGAAATAGGCACTGGCACATCCACAAATAAACCCTTCCAGTGGCACCCAGAGATGAAATAGGCTCTGGCACATCCACAACAACCTTCCAGTGGCACCCATTGATGAAATAAGCATTGGCACATCCACAAACTCTAACCCTCCAGTGGCACCCAGAGATGAAATAGGCTCTGGCACATCCACAAAAACCTTGACCTTCCAGTGGCACCCATTGATGAAATAGGCATTGGCACATCCACACATTTCCCATCAAAACGGCTCGACCGTTTAACTAACAAAACTCTTAAACAACCGATCCTCGGCTCCGCAGCCGTGCCCCTTAGCCCTCGGCTCGTAACAATATATTTATAGATAATTATATATTAATATGTTTAAAACTTTAATTAATATATTTATAAATATATTATATATTTATAGATATATAATTATTTATATAGTTATATTTAGTAATTTATTTAGTATTATATTTATATTAATATTATATATATTATAATTACATATATAATAATTATATCTATAAATTATATGATTTATTTATAGATAATTTATATATTCTAAATTTATAGATAATTATATATTTATTTAATATTTATATATTTATAGATAATTATATATTAATATATTTAAAACTTTAATTAAATATATTTATAAATATATTATATATTTATAAATATATAATTATTTATATAATTAATATTATATTTAATTTTTATTGTATTTAATAAAAAATATTTATTAATAAATAAATTATAAATTAATATATAAATTTATATAATATTTAATAATAAAAAAATATTTTAAATAAAATTATGTTAATTTTATTTAATTTATAGATAATTATAGTTAGGCAAAGAAATTTTACTTAATATTTAAATATTAAATAATAAAAAAATTTATTATTTAATTTAATAATATTATATTTAATTTTTATTGTATTTAATAAAAAATATTTATTAATAAATAAATAAATAAATTATAAATTAATATATAAATTTATATAATATTTAATAATAAAAAATATTTTAAATAAAATTATGTTAATTTTATTTAATTTATAGATAATTATAGTTAGGCAAAGAAATTTTACTTAATATTTAAATATTAAATAATAAAAAAATTTATTATTTAATTTAATAATATTATATTTAATTTTTATTGTATTTAATAAAAAATATTTATTAATAAATAAATAAATAAATTATAAATTAATATATAAATTTATATAATATTTAATGATGAAAAAATTATATTTAAAAATTTTAAGTTAATAATGAAAAATTTTAATAATTTTAATAAATTAAATAATAATATTTATACTAATTTTATATAATTATAAAAAAAAACATTATATGCCTTATTTTTTTAAAAAAAATATTTTATTTTAAAAAATGAAAATTATTAAATTTATTTAAGGGGATAAATTTAATTTAAATAAATTGAAAATTATAAAATTTATTTAAAAGGGGGATAAATTTAATATAATTGAATTAAAAATTATAGAATTTATTATTAATAATTGAAAATTATAAGATTTAATTTAAAAAATAAATGAATTTAATATAAATAAGTTAAAAATTATAGAATTTATTTAAAAATAAAATAAATGAGTAATAAAAAATTATTGAATTTATTTTAAGGGGTGAATAAATTTAATATAACTGAATTAAAAATCATAGAATTTATTATAAATAATTGAAAATTATAAAATTTATTTAAGGCATAAATAAATTTAATATGAATAAATTGAAAATTATAGAATTTATTTAAAGGGAAATAAATGAGTAATAAAAAATTATTGAATTTATTTTAAGGGGTGAATAAATTTAATATAATTGAATTAAAAATCATAGAATTTATTATAAATAATTGAAAATTATAAGATTTATTTAAGGTATAAATAAATTTAATATGAATAAATTGAAAATTATAGAATTTATTTAAAGGGAAATAAATTTAATATAATTAAATTAAAAATTATAGAATTTATCATTAATAATTGAAAATTATAAGATTTAATTTAAAAGGAGAATAAATTTAATATAATTAAATTAAAAATTATAGAATTTATTATTAATAATTGAAAATTATAAGATTTAATTTAAAAGATAAATAAATTTAATATAAATAATTGAAAATTATAGAGTTTATTTTAAGGGCAATAAATTTAATATAACTGAATTAAAAATTATAGAATTTATCATTAATAATTGAAAATTATAAGATTTAATTTAAAAGATAAATGAATTTAATATAAATAATTGAAAATTACAGAGTTTATTTAAAGGGAAATAAATTTAATATAATTGAATTAAAAATTATGGAATTTATTATTAATAATTGAAAATTATAAGATTTAATTTAAAAGATTGAATTTAATATAAATAATTGAAAATTATAAGATTTAATTTAAAAGATAAATGAATTTAATATAAATAATTGAAAATTACAGAGTTTATTTAAAGGGAAATAAATTTAATATAATTAAATTAAAAATTATAGGATTTATCATTAATAATTGAAAATTATAGTTTATTTTAAGGGGAATAAATTTAATATAATTGAATTAAAAATTATGGAATTTATTATTAATAATTGAAAATTATAAGATTTAATTTAAAAGATAAGTGAATTTAATATAAATAATTGAAAATTATAGAATTTATTTTAAAAGATAAGTGAATTTAATATAAATAATTGAAAATTACAGAATTTATTTTAAGGGGAATAAATTTAATATAACTGAATTAAAAATTATAGAATTTATTATTAATAATTGAGAATTATAAGATTTAATTTAAAAGATAAATGAATTTAATATAAATAATTGAAAATTAGAGTTTATTTAAAGGGAAATAAATTTAATATAATTGAATTAAAAATTATGGAATTTATTATTAATAATTGAAAGTTATAAGATTTAATTTAAAAGATTGAATTTAATATGAATAAATTGAAAATTATAGAATTTATTTAAGATATAAATAAATTCAATATAATTAAATTAAAAATTATAGAATTTATCATTAATAATTGAAAATTATAGTTTATTTTAAGGGAAATAAATTTAATATAATTGAATTAAAAATTATGGAATTTATTATTAATAATTGAAAATTATAAGATTTAATTTAAAAGATTGAATTTAATATAAATAATTGAAAATTATAAGATTTAATTTAAAAGATTGAATTTAATATAAATAATTGAAAATTATAAGATTTAATTTAAAAGATAAGTGAATTTAATATAAATAATTGAAAATTATAGAGTTTATTTTAAGGGGAATAAATTTAATATAACTGAATTAAAAATTATAGAATTTATTATTAATAATTGAGAATTATAAGATTTAATTTAAAAGATAAATGAATTTAATATAAATAATTGAAAATTATAGAGTTTATTTAAAGGGAAATAAATTTAATATAATTAAATTAAAAATTATAGGATTTATCATTAATAATTGAAAATTATAGTTTATTTTAAGGGGAATAAATTTAATATAATTGAATTAAAAATTATGGAATTTATTATTAATAATTGAAAATTATAAGATTTAATTTAAAAGATAAGTGAATTTAATATAAATAATTAAAAATTATAGAATTTATTATTAATAATTGAGAATTATAAGATTTAATTTAAAAGATAAATGAATTTAATATAAATAATTGAAAATTACAGAGTTTATTTAAAGGGAAATAAATTTAATATAATTGAATTAAAAATTATGGAATTTATTATTAATAATTGAAAGTTATAAGATTTAATTTAAAAGATTGAATTTAATATAAATAATTAAAAATTATAAGATTTAATTTAAAAGATTGAATTTAATATGAATAAATTAAAAATTATAGAATTTATCATTAATAATTGAAAATTAAAGTTTATTTTAAGGGAAATAAATTTAATATAATTGAATTAAAAATTATGAAATTTATTATTAATAATTGAAAATTATAAGATTTAATTTAAAAGATTGAATTTAATATGAATAAATTGAAAATTATAGAATTTATTTAAGATATAAATAAATTTAATATAATTAAATTAAAAATTATAGAATTTATCATTAATAATTGAAAATTACAGAGTTTATTTAAAAGGAAATAAATTTAATATAATTGAATTAAAAATTATTAAATTTATTATTAATAATTGAAAATTATAAGATTTAATTTAAAAGAATAAATTTAATATAAGTAAATTGAAAATTATAGAATTTATTTAAAGAAATTAAATTTATTATAAATATAAGATTTATTTAATAATTAAATTTAATTATTTAAATAAATAATAATTAAATTTATATAAATAATTATATAAATAATTATACAAAATAATTTTTTAATTAGGATATTAGTTAAATCAATAATATTTAATTTGCATTTAAAAGTTAATATTAATATTATATCTAATATATATATATATATATATATATATATATAAATAAGCTAAGTTTAAGCTATTAGACTCATATTCTAAGAATAGATTAATTATCTTTTATATAAATATATATATATATATATATATTATTTTATATTTAAGTAATATGCCTGATAAAAGGAATATTTTGATGAAATATTTATGTAATAAAATTACTATTACTTAAATTTTATATTTATTAATTTTAATAATTCTTTAAAATTCAAAATTTTAAGTGCAAATTACACTAAAATATAATTTAAATAATTTTAAATTATTAACTTTAAAGTTAAAAAATTATAATTATAAATTTATAAAGAAAATTTAATTTTTATTTTTAAAAAAATATGTATTTTATTATTATTAATTATATTTATTTTTATTCAATTAATTAGTGATATTTTATTAAAATGATTATTAATTGAAATTTCAACAATTTTATTTATTTATTATATAAATTTTAAATCTTTTAATAAAATTATTAGAATTTATTATTTTAGAATTTCTATAATTAGAGGAATTTTTATAATTTTATTAATAATCATATATTTTAATTTTTTAATTATTAATAATTTTTTATTTAATTTAATTTTACAATTAAATTTATTTTTAAAAATTGGAATTTTTCCTTTTAGATTTTTATTAATTTATATTTATAATAAATTAAATTGAAATGAAATTTTTTTAATATCTACTTTTATAAAATTTTTACCTTCTATTTTTTTTATTGAATTAATTAATTTAAATAAATATTTAATTTACATTTTATTATTTAATAGATTAATAATTTCTTTAATTTCTTTAAATTATTATTCAATTAAAAGAATTATTGCTTGTTCATCAATTAATCATTCTTTAATAATAATTTTAATATTATATATAAATAAAAAAATATTTTTTATTTATATAATTATATATATATTATTATTATTTATATTAATTTATATATTTAATTTAGTAAATATTAGTAATAAATTTAATTTAATTAAAATTTTTCAATTTAATAAATTTAATTTAATTTATAGATTAATTATTTTTATATATAGAATATTACCTCCTTTTACTTCAATAATAATTAAATGAATATTTTTTTTTGAAATTTTAAATCAATATATTAATTTTATATATATAATTTTTATTATAATTTTTTCAATAATTTTAATAACTTGAAATTATTTTAATTTATCAAAATATTTAATTTATAATAATTTAATAATAAAAAAAATTTATTTAAATAAATTTATTAATTTATTAATATTTATATTAATAATTTCTTTAAATATATTTATAATTTTTTTATTTAATTTATATTAATTTTTAATAAATTAAATTTAAATCGTTAAATTTGCAATTTAATGTTTTATTTAAACTATAAAAATTATTAGTATTAGAAAAGTTAAAATTTTCAATAATAAATTTACAATTTATTTTCTTTATTTGAATATAATACTAAGATTTTAAGTTAATAAAACTTTTAATTTTCAAAATTAATTATATAAATAATAAATTTATAAGTCTTAATAATAAAATGATTTTGTTCAACTAATCATAAAGATATTGGAATATTATATATTATTTTTGCTTTATGATCAGGGATAATTGGAACTTCAATAAGATTTATTATTCGTATAGAATTAAGTAATCCCGGTGAATGAATTATAAATGATCAAATTTATAATTCATTAGTTACTGCACATGCTTTTTTAATAATTTTTTTTATAGTAATACCTTTTATAATTGGTGGATTTGGAAATTGATTAATACCTTTAATATTAGGATGTCCTGATATAGCTTTTCCTCGAATGAATAATATTAGATTTTGATTATTACCACCGTCTTTAATTTTATTATTATTAAGAAATTTATTTAATATCACTCCAGGAACAGGGTGGACAGTTTATCCACCTTTATCTTCTTCTATATTTCATAATTCTCCTTCAGTTGATTTAGCTATTTTTTCACTTCATATATCTGGAATTTCCTCAATTATAGGAGCTATAAATTTTATAGTAACAATTATATTAATAAAAAATGTTTCAATAAATTATGATCAAATTAATTTATTTTCATGATCAATTTTTATTACAGCAATTTTATTATTATTATCATTACCAGTTTTAGCTGGTGCAATTACTATATTATTATTTGATCGAAATTTCAATACTTCTTTTTTTGATCCTATAGGAGGAGGGGATCCTATTTTATATCAACATTTATTTTGATTTTTTGGTCATCCTGAAGTTTATATTTTAATTTTACCTGGATTTGGTTTAATTTCACAAATTATTATAAATGAAAGAGGGAAAAAAGAAATTTTTGGTAATATTGGTATAATTTATGCAATAATAGGAATTGGATTATTAGGATTTATTGTTTGAGCTCATCATATATTTACTGTTGGATTAGATGTTGATACACGAGCTTATTTTACTTCCGCAACTATAATTATTGCTATTCCTACAGGAATTAAAGTTTTTAGTTGATTAGCAACTTATCATGGAGTTAAATTAAAATTTTTTAATAATTCTATTATTTGAAGTTTTGGTTTTATTTTTTTATTTACTTTAGGTGGTTTAACTGGAATTATATTATCAAATTCTTCAATTGATATTATTATACATGATACTTATTATGTTGTTGGTCATTTTCATTATGTTTTATCGATAGGAGCTGTTTTTTCAATTATTTCGAGATTTATTCATTGATTTCCTTTAATTACAGGATTAATAATAAATAAAAATTGACTAAATATTCAATTTTTAACTATATTTATTGGTGTAAATTTAACTTTTTTTCCTCAACATTTTTTAGGGTTAATAGGTATACCTCGTCGTTATTCAGATTATCCTGATTCTTATTATTGTTGAAATTTAATTTCTTCAATTGGTTCATTTATTTCAATAAATAGATTATTTTTTTTTATTTTTATTATTTTAGAAAGAATAATTTCTAAACGATTAATTTTATTTAAATATAATAAATGTTCTATTGAATGATTAAATTATAATCCTCCTTTAAATCATTCTTATAATGAAATTCCTTTAATAAATTTAATTAAAATTTTTTAATATGGCAGATTAGTGCGATGAATTTAAATTTCATTTATAAAGTTTATACTTTTATTAAAAGTTTCTACTTGACAAATAATTTTTTTTCAAGATTCAAATTCTTTATTTAATGATAATTTAATTTCATTTCATAATTTAACATTTATAATTATATTAATAATTATTACAATTTCTTTATATATTGTTACGAGCCGAGGGCTAAGGGGCACGGCTGCGGAGCCGAGGATCGGTTGTTTATGGTTTTTGTTAGTTGTTAAACGGGCCGGTGCCTATTTCATCACCGGGATCCGTTTAAGAAAGGAAAATGCGTGGACGAACCAGAGCGTATTTCAGAACTGGGAGCCACTAGGAAGGTCAAGATTTTCGTGGACGAACCAGAGCGTATTTCAGAACTGGGAGCCACTAGGATAGGTTAGAGTTCGTGGACGAACCAGAGCGTATTTCAGAACTGGGAGCCACTAGGAAGGTTGTCGTGGACGAACCAGAGCGTATTTCAGAACTGGGAGCCACTAGGAAGGTTGTCGTGGACGAACCAGAGCGTATTTCAGAACTGGGAGCCACTAGGAAATGTTAGTAATTGTTGCCTCGTAACTATCGATATATCTCGAGCGGTTGAGATATATCTATTCGGTGGATTCTATATACTACTTATGATTGGTATAGGTAACAGAAAGAAATGAATATATCTATGATCAAATAATAAAAATATATATATTCTATATATCAAATAAATACAATACGTAATAATTGTGGATTCCAAAATCCACGTTTTCAGTCTTTAAACGTTATAAGTATGAAATGCTCGAAAGGGAATGCGACCCGATCTTGCTGTCTTTCGACGAATGTGAACTTTGAAATAAATATCGATGATCGAAAGGGAATTTAACCCGATCTCACTAACTTTCGACAAACGCGAACTTTATAAATATCGGTAGATGATCGAAAGGGAATTTAACCCGATCTCACTGAGCTAGAGTATTCAAACAGCCTAAGTCGCAACGTATCACGAAGCCAGTTAATTGGATACTGAGCCACTGAGGGCAGATTTCGTGCCCTTTTTATACCCGAAATCCGGACCAAAAATACGGTGGGGGTACTGAATCTTCCAAGGGAGTCCGGAAAATTCCCCCGAAAGGTTACGTCATCGCGTCATCGCGGAAGGGGCAGATCCGACTGCATGCGCTCTCGATTACCATATAAGGGCATCATAGACGAGACGAAGGAAACAATCCTTCCTACGTAACATCTCCCCCCTTAGATGAAACATCATTTATTATGATGCTTTTACTCCCTTTTGGGAATAACGAGCGCAGATATAAAATACAGTCGGACACTCACGCAACGACGAAATGACCCAACCAGCCAGGCGCTGCTGCAGGTGGTTGAAGCTCCGACTTGGCTCGTCCCCGTCCTCGTCCTCGAGGATATCACCGGAGGATGTTTCAATCCGGATGCAGCCCGTCCTCGTCCCCGAAGATGTTGCGGATCCTCAATCCGACCTTGCAGCAGTGTCGAACGGCAGCTTCACCCGGCATCCAATCCTTGACATTGTCGTCGGTTATATTAACAAGGTTGAGGTCGTTTTCCTTGTTGCAGGTGGACTTCCTCTTCCTGTTTGATTTTGGGGGTTCGGATGTTTGAACCTCCTGGTCCCTCGTCTTGTAATGCCTGGTCTGCATCCCTCTCCCCGGCACTTGACAAGTTCCGGCGCTGGTGTAACGTCCCGTCGAAATCAAGACAACACCATATCTTAATTCGTTGATCCAGGTTCCCTGTTCCCCTGTTTGTATGGAGATGGTCCTGGTTCCTTCGCTTTTCTCCGTCTGTGTCTCGGCTTCGATCTGCATGCTTTGGTTTTTCAGTTTGAACTGTGAGGTTTCCGAATTTGCAAGAGCTATATATATGGAACGGAGACTTCTTCAAGTTGCACCCACAAACGTTCTTTGAATGGGAAGTGTATGAGACAAAGACCCGACTCCAGAGCAGATATCCCTTCAAGATGGTGTAGTAGTCGCACGTGCCCGTGCACTCTGTGTCCTGTAGGTCCCATCGAAAACAATGCCAATTCCTACAGCAGGTTTTTCCTTTGCCCATAAAGATTCTAATTTATTGCAGTCAGTATGGCGCCGTGTTTTCTTCCTGGCTCTCGTACTCCTCAAGTGTTGGCGAGAAAGCACGATTCCAATTGATGATGTTTGTTCACTTTCCTTGCGTGACAAATGTATTCAATTGCTGATTTTCTTTTAAGTAAAAATGACTATTTCCAAAGAAGTAACCGTATTCCATTGAATTTGATGAAACTTGAGGAACTGGAGTTTCGCATAACTGAGACCGGTGTTGAATTCATTATTTAATGTTTTATTATTTTTATATATATTTTTTTTTATTTTTTTTTTTTTTTTTAAATAATAACTCCTATGTACAGAAGGATGGAAAATAGGCGTGCTTTAATTTGTCCTGGTGCTTTTGAATTGTTTTATGACTATCTATTTCCAAAACTACATTATTCAAATCTGTGGTACTTAGTATTTTATATGGCCCAATATAATGAGGGTCAAACTTATTTATTCGGGGTTCCTTCTGTACGTAGACGTACTCTCCAGGTTTAAATTCTCGTGGTCTTCTATGGCGGTCGTAATATCGTTTGGACCTTTCCTTTGCATTGTTCAACTTGTCGGCCGCTTGGTTTCGAATTACAGTCATCTGTCCAATAAGGTCGGCGAGGTAGGTTCCATACGTTTCAAGATGTTGTCCAGACGGAAAGGCACTCGGTATTCTTGCCTGTTTACCGAAGATCAGTTCATGGGGCGTAAAATTGGTAGCTTCGTGAACGGAGGTGTTATATGACATCATAGCAAAAGGAATAAGCAGGTCCCATTCTTCATGCGATTCCATATAATGCCTCAAGTATTCTGCGAGAACAGCATGACTTCTCTCCAAAGAGCCGTTCGTCTGAGGTCTGTATCCTGATGTAGTAATTTGTTTAATTTTGAAGATGTCGGCAAGGTGTTTCATTACCTTTCCGATAAAGCTGGTTCCTCTGTCTGATAATATTGTACGTGGCGCTCCATAAATTGCTATGAAATGCCGAGCAAAAGCGTCTGCTATGGTTGTAGCTCGTATGTTCGGTATGGCAACTGCAATACAATATTTTGTAAGATTGTCTTGCATTGTTAAAATATATCTATTTCCACCAGGTGTTTCCGGAAGAGGTCCGACTGTGTCCATTGCAAGTTTGTCAAAAGGTTCCAAAGGTGTATCAGTAATGATCATCGGTTGACGAGTTTTTGCTCGTACTAATTTTTGTTCCTGACAGCTCTTGCATTTCCTGATAAAATCTTGTATGTTGCTCCTCATATTCTGCCAATGGTATTTTGTCTTCAAGCGGTTGTATGTCTTCGTGACACCCTTGTGTCCTCCTATTAAGCTGCTATGTGCCTCTTCTATGAGTTGAATTCTAGTTTCTTCAAGTGGTGTTATAATGGTTCCGGTTGATGGTGTTGGTGGTGCGGCTGCGATGTCATCTGAGTCCTCTTCTGTTGAAATATCGTCTTCCGATGGTGTAGACTCGTAATCCGAGGGTACGGAATTAACAAAATTGGATATGTTAGGGATTGTATTTTGAGGAATGGATGGAGTTGAAGCAATAAATGGATTTTGAATTATGGTTGGAGATAATGATACAGGTAAATTTTGTTCATTTGGTGCTTCCAATAAGGTTTGTGAAAGGGTTTGATTAACGACGGTAGCGTCCAAAGGATTTGTATCGTTGAAGGAAATTAAATCTGCATTGATGGTTGTATCTTCTGCTCCTATTATATTTTCGACATCCTCCAGGAGTCGTGTTGAATTTGCCACAGGGTTTCCCGATATAGTACTAGGTGAATGTATGACCGGTTGTTGTCCTGTAGGTGGTTGATCAATTCTTCTTCTTTGAAGATACCGTCGTCTCCTCGGTGTATCCTCTGGATCGGATTCTTCTTCTGATGTAATTGCTTCACGGCTGCGTTTCGATTCTTGACTTCTTCGTAGTCCTCGAATGCGTTGTCCGATGCTATCAGTAACAGGTGCGGCGTTCTTTGGTAATTGTATTTTGAAGTCTTTATCCGCATCTCTCGGTATTAAAGGAAGGCAAATTTTTACTGGATTACGAGATAAAGCGTCAGCGTTTTTATTAGTTTTTCCTGATTTATGAATTACTTCATACTCGTATTCAGAAAGTCTTAATTTCCATTTTACAAGTCTTGATGTAGGATCTTTTACGGAATGTATCCAAACTAGCGGTCTATGATCGGTTATTAATGTGAACTTTCTCCCAAAGACATATGGTCTAAAATATTGAACGGCATATACCATTGCTAAACATTCCTTTTCGGTCGCGGAATAATTCCTTTCTGCTGAATTTAAACTGCGAGAAGCATAGGCTATTGGTAGATCTTTACCCACTTCTCCCTGGCTCAAGACTGCGCCAACTGCGAAATCTGAGGCATCAGTTGTAATGATAAAATCTTGATTGAAGTCGGGATATTGCAAAATTGGTTTTTTACATAACTCATCTCGCAATAACTCGAAGCTTCGTTGTTGCTCCTCTGTCCATTTGAAGCGAATTCCTTTCCCAAGTAATTGAATTAATGGTTTTGCTTTAAGTGAATAATCTTGAATAAATCTACGGTAATATCCAGTTAGTCCCAAAAATTGTTGGATATTCTTCTGTGATGAGGGTACAGGGAAATCCTTTACGGCCTGTAGTTTTCGAGGATCCGGTTTCACTCCATCTGCTGATACGATATGTCCCAGGTAAGTCACTTCCTTGCGAAGGAATTCGCACTTGCTGGTTTGAAGTGTGAGTCCATTTTCCCTCAACCGGTTTAATAATTTCCTGACTTTGATTTCATGTTCCCTGAGTGATGACGAGTAGACCACGATGTCGTCGAGATACACGAACAATTCCGTCCCTTGCATCCCCGTGAGAACTTGATCCATGAGTCGTTGAAACGTTGGTGGGGCATTTTTTAACCCGAAAGGCATACGTGCAAATTCATAATGTCCGTATGGTGTGGTAAACGCAGTTTTCTCCTTGTCCTTCGGATTCATTTCGATTTGATGAAATCCGTTGGCCAAATCGAATACTGAAAAGTATTTTGCACTTCCTAATTTGTCCAAAATTTCAGTAATTAGCGGTAATGGGTATTTATCACTGACAGTTTTGTCGTTGAGAGCACGAAAATCAATGACCATGCGCCATTTCTTGACACCGTCAGCGCCCACTTTCTTCGGTACAATCCATAAAGGAGAATTGTATGGTGAAACGGAAGGTTTTATGATTCCCTGCTTCAGCAATGTTCGTACCTGTCGATTAATTTCTTCCTGATGAATAGGAGGGTAGCGGTACTGTCTGGTGTTGACTGGGATATCATCCTTCACGAATATTGAGTGTTTAAAATTTGGTGCTTTGTTTAAAGAATCTCCCGGCAGATAGAATCTGTCAGAAAATTCTTCAATTATGTCTTGAATGTGGTGTTGTTCTTCTGTATTGAGATGTTCGGTTCTTAGGGTGTCCCAGATTTGTTGATTTCTTTCTTCTCCTTGAACAGCAGCCTCTTCAGAATACGTTATTTCTTCGTCGGAGGTATCCAAGATGTCATATGGACGTAGGTATTGAGGTCCCAAATAAATCTCGGCATCCTCTTCACCGGTATTTGTGGCCAAAACATAACACGATCCGTCGTGGTTCTTGACCGCAGCTTCGCCGATGTAAATATTTTTGGGTGTATTAAGACGCGGTAAATAACCCTCCTTGACATCAGGATTAGCTATCTTCAGTGAAATTTGACGCGTCGTTCTGCCCGGGATCCTATGCTCCGTCACTTGTTTAAAGGGACTGACACGTTCCTCCACTCGAGGAAAATTCGTGAAACGAATCGGCCTAATGGGCTGACTGGTCGTCACAAGTGTCCCGTGATGGTAAGAAATTTCAGCGCTCTCTTGTAGTAAGAAAGGGCTCCCTATGAGGCCGTCCGCTAACAGCGGGAGACGGTCGATGACATAAAAATGTGCAGGAATGCCATTGATATGTAGCACCGTCGTAGCCAAGGTTCGAATAGAAGGGAGAGATAACCCGGTTATCTCTATTTCTTCTCTTGAGGTTAATTTAGTTTCGTCGTCTAAAGAATCTAAGGTGATAAGATTCACAGAGGCTCCACCGTCAATAAGGAATTCTCCTTGCTTGTTTATTAATTCCGGAACGTGGACCCTGATCCGTGGTGTTGGTGCTTCTTTGACAAGTCGTTGTTCTTCTCGTCGCTGAACCGGATACTTTTCTGACGATTGTTCTTCAATACGCTCACCGTATCGTCCGTGCGGTAAGCGCTTTTGGAGTTTAAAGGTTTCGGGGAAAAATCCCTCGAAGACTTTATTCCTCGTTGATAACTGCGTTGTTGTTTGCAGATCTTCCCGTCATGTCCTTTTACCCCGCAATTCCAACAGAATAGATGGATTTCGTCGGTTGTCCTTTTTTCCGTTCGACCACGCTCTGACCCACGATAATCGCCAGTTTCCGAATTATCCGACGAATAACACGGTGATGTTGGTCGACCACGTAAAGTCATTGCCGTTGCCGTTGCTCTACGTCCTTCGTACTCCGTCTCGGTTGGTGAAGTACTCCTATCTTCTCTGTTTCTTCGGTAATGAGTCGGTGATGGTGATCGCGGATACCGTGCTGGCGATCGGTATTCTCGTTCGCGAGAATCTCTTCTCTCGAAGTCATCCCTCGACGATCGTCCTTCTATCACTTGACGACGATTCTTCAAACGCCGATCAATTAATAGTACCGCCTCGAATGCCTCTTCTAACGTTTTGATTTTGTCGTCTAACGTCGCTATTCTTAACGTAACGCGTTCCGGTAGTCCCTCGAGAAAGTTCTCCAACGCGTCTTTCTCCATTTCCTCGATAATCTGCGCGACGTTGGCATCGTAACGTTCTTTAACTGCCGTTCGCGCACAATGAACTAGATGACTGACACGGTCGATGTACTTTCTTAATGTCTCGTCATTACGGATGCGAAGACGAGAAATTTCTCCCTGAAAGTACGTCAGGCTCTTTCCTGGAGCGTACCTTTTCTTCAAAAACTTGATAAGGTCAGTAATACTTTCGAACGTTCTATTTCGTATAATTGTTCTTGCAGGACCCGTGAACTTGGTCAATACTATGGCTAAATAGTCCTGCTCAGTGTTTTCCGGTATTAAAGCTAACCCGTTTTCTATACTTTGCGTGAAAGTTGATAAACGTGGATTTTCCCCATCAAAAATGGGTATCGATGCTGTCGCGAACTGTATACAATTACGCCGCGTTAATACAGTCATAGAACTCGTTATAGAAAGCGTTAAATTCGCCAATTCTTCGGGCGAAAGCGACGCCATGATTTGAGAATTATTAGGCGATCAACCCAAACCAATAAATAGATTCTCTGCCTTAGAATACTATAGAAATTCTAATTATTGGTTTTTCGTAAGAGTTTCTGCCTTAGAACCCTAGGTTCTAATTGTTAAAAATAAAAATGTAATATAAGTGTCTGCCTTAGAATACTTTAGATTCTAATTGTTAGCTACGGTTGACTCTCCACGTAAAAAGTATTTCACCGAGCATACGTCACAATCAGCTATTGGCTGTGTCGTGTACAATGGTTTATTGCACTCAGCACACAATATCTGACGCGGGTCACGCTGGAACCAATGCTCGGTTGCAGAGCTTTTTACGTCTAACGGTGAGGTTACCGCGCACTGTGTGCAGACCTTGTTACCGTTCTCTAAGGTGGTTGTCCAAGCCCTACAGCACAGATTTAATAAATAAGCCGGATCCACCACGAAAGTGGGGGTTTTACGCCGGTACGGAACTCCCGTTTTATTATTGAAACACATTTAAATCTTTCGATTTTCTATCCAATCAAATAATATGCAGTATCCCACCGCTGTCACCAATTTGTTACGAGCCGAGGGCTAAGGGGCACGGCTGCGGAGCCGAGGATCGGTTGTTTATGGTTTTTGTTAGTTGTTAAACGGGCCGGTGCCTATTTCATCACCGGGATCCGTTTAAGAAAGGAAAATGCGTGGACGAACCAGAGCGTATTTCAGAACTGGGAGCCACTAGGAAGGTCAAGATTTTCGTGGACGAACCAGAGCGTATTTCAGAACTGGGAGCCACTAGGATAGGTTAGAGTTCGTGGACGAACCAGAGCGTATTTCAGAACTGGGAGCCACTAGGAAGGTTGTCGTGGACGAACCAGAGCGTATTTCAGAACTGGGAGCCACTAGGAAGGTTGTCGTGGACGAACCAGAGCGTATTTCAGAACTGGGAGCCACTAGGAAATGTTAGTAATTGTTGCCTCGTAACTATCGATATATCTCGAGCGGTTGAGATATATCTATTCGGTGGATTCTATATACTACTTATGATTGGTATAGGTAACAGAAAGAAATGAATATATCTATGATCAAATAATAAAAATATATATATTCTATATATCAAATAAATACAATACGTAATAATTGTGGATTCCAAAATCCACGTTTTCAGTCTTTAAACGTTATAAGTATGAAATGCTCGAAAGGGAATGCGACCCGACCTTGCTGTCTTTCGACGAATGTGAACTTTGAAATAAATATCGATGATCGAAAGGGAATTTAACCCGATCTCACTAACTTTCGACAAACGCGAACTTTATAAATATCGGTAGATGATCGAAAGGGAATTTAACCCGATCTCACTGAGCTAGAGTATTCAAACAGCCTAAGTCGCAACGTATCACGAAGCCAGTTAATTGGATACTGAGCCACTGAGGGCAGATTTCGTGCCCTTTTTATACCCGAAATCCGGACCAAAAATACGGTGGGGGTACTGAATCTTCCAAGGGAGTCCGGAAAATTCCCCCGAAAGGTTACGTCATCGCGTCATCGCGGAAGGGGCAGATCCGACTGCATGCGCTCTCGATTACCATATAAGGGCATCATAGACGAGACGAAGGAAACAATCCTTCCTACGTAACAATATTATAGGAGATATTTTATTAAATAAATATACTAATCGATATTTATTAAAAAATCATACAATTGAAATTTTATGAACAATTATACCAATTATTGTATTAATATTTATTTGTTTTCCTTCATTAAAAATTTTATATTATATTGATGAAATTTTTATTCCTATATTTACTATTAAATCAATTGGTCATCAATGATTTTGATCATATGAATATCCTGAATTTAATAATATTGAATTTGATTCATATATAATTAATGATTATTTTGTAAGAAATTTTCGATTATTAGATGTTGATAATCGAATAATTATTCCTATAAATATAATTATTCGTTTAATTGTATCTTCATTTGATGTTATTCATTCATGAACAGTTCCTTCATTAGGAATTAAAATAGATGCTACACCTGGACGAATTAATCAAATAAATTTATTTTGTTATCGACCCGGAGTTTATTATGGACAATGTTCAGAAATTTGTGGTATAAATCATAGTTTTATACCAATTGTTATTGAAAGTACTTCATTAAATAATTTTAATTTATGAATTAATTTTTTTTAAAGAATTAGTTAAAATTATAACATTAGATTGTCAAACTAAAATTAATTAAAATTAATTATTTTTTAATCATTAGATGTCTGAAATTTAAGAATTGATTTTTTAAATCAAAATATAGTATGTTAAATATACTTTTAATGAAATGATTATTCTTTAATACCACAAATAAGACCAATAATATGGACAATAATTTTTTTTTTAAGATTAATTAATTTATTTTTTTTTTTATTTTTAATGAATTCAATTTATTTAAATTTAAATTTTAAAAATATATTTAATTGTAATATAAAAAAATGGAAATGAATATGATAGTAAGATTATTTGAAAGATTTGATCCTATAATAAATATAATTTTATCATTAAATTGATTAATAATATTTATTCCTATATTAATTTTTTTTTATTTATATTGATTAATTCCTAGACGAATTAATATTATGTGAATTAAAATAATTAATTTATTATTCAAAGAATTTAAATTAATTTTGTTACGAGCCGAGGGCTAAGGGGCACGGCTGCGTAGCCGAGGATCGGTTGTTTATGGTTTTTGTTAGTTGTTAAACGGGCCGGTGCCTATTTCATCACCGGGATCCGTTTAAGAAAGGAAAATGCGTGGACGAACCAGAGCGTATTTCAGAACTGGGAGCCACTAGGAAGGTCAAGATTTTCGTGGACGAACCAGAGCGTATTTCAGAACTGGGAGCCACTAGGATAGGTTAGAGTTCGTGGACGAACCAGAGCGTATTTCAGAACTGGGAGCCACTAGGAAGGTTGTCGTGGACGAACCAGAGCGTATTTCAGAACTGGGAGCCACTAGGAAGGTTGTCGTGGACGAACCAGAGCGTATTTCAGAACTGGGAGCCACTAGGAAATGTTAGTAATTGTTGCCTCGTAACTATCGATATATCTCGAGCGGTTGAGATATATCTGTTCGGTGGATTCTATATACTACTCATGATTGGTATAGGAAACAGAAAGAAATGAATATATCTATGATCAAATAATAAAATGTCTATATTCTATATATATAGTAAATTACAATATGTAATAATCGTGGACTTAAAGAACCCACGTTTACAGTCTTTGACGTTATAAGTATGAAATGCTCGAAAGGGAATGCGACCCGATCTTGCTGTCTTTCGACGAATGTGAACTTTGAAATAAATATCGATGATCGAAAGGGAATTTAACCCGATCTCACTAACTTTCGACAAACGCGAACTTTATAAATATCGGTAGATGATCGAAAGGGAATTTAACCCGATCTCACTGAGCTAGAGTATTCAAACAGCCTAAGTCGCAACGTATCACGAAGCCAGTTAATTGGATACTGAGCCACTGAGGGCAGATTTCGTGCCCTTTTTATACCCGAAATCCGGACCAAAAATACGGTGGGGGTACTGAATCTTCCAAGGGAGTCCGGAAAATTCCCCCGAAGGGTTACGTCATCGCGTCATCGCGGAAGGGGCAGATCCGACTGCATGCGCTCTCGATTACCATATAAGGGCATCATAGACGAGACGAAGGAAACAATCCTTCCTACGTAACATCTCCCCCCTTAGATGAAACATCATTTATTATGATGCTTTTACTCCCTTTTGGGAATAACGAGCGCAGATATAAAATACAGTCGGACACTCACGCAACGATGAAATGACCCAACCAGCCAGGCGCCGCTGCAGGTGGTTGAAGCTCCGACTTGGCTCGTCCCCGTCCTCGTCCTCGAGGATATCACCGGAGGATGTTTCAATCCGGATGCAGCCCGTCCTCGTCCCCGAAGATGTTGCGGATCCTCAATCCGACCTTGCAGCAGTGTCGAACGGCAGCTTCACCCGGCATCCAATCCTTGACATTGTCGTCGGTTATATTAACAAGGTTGAGGTCGTTTTCCTTGTTGCAGGTGGACTTCCTCTTCCTGTTTGATTTTGGGGGTTCGGATGTTTGAACCTCCTGGTCCCTCGTCTTGTAATGCCTGGTCTGCATCCCTCTCCCCGGCACTTGACAAGTTCCGGCGCTGGTGTAACGTCCCGTCGAAATCAAGACAACACCATATCTTAATTCGTTGATCCAGGTTCCCTGTTCTCCTGCTTGTATGGAGATGGTCCTGGTTCCTACGCTTTTCTCCGTCTGTGTCTCGGCTTCGATCTGCATGCTTTGGTTTTTCAGTTTGAACTGTGAGGTTTCCGAATTTGCAAGAGCTATATATATGGAACGGAGACTTCTTCAAGTTGCACCCACAAACGTTCTTTGAATGGGAAGTGTATGAGACAAAGACCCGACTCCAGAGCAGATATCCCTTCAAGATGGTGTAGTAGTCGCACGTGGCCGTGCACTCTGTGTCCTGTAGGTCCCATCGAAAACAATGCCAATTCCTACAGCAGGTTTTTCCTTTGCCCATAAAGATTCTAATTTATTGCAGTCAGTATGGCGCCGTGTTTTCTTCCTGGCTCTCGTACTCCTCAAGTGTTGGCGAGAAAGCACGATTCCAATTGATGATGTTTGTTCACTTTCCTTGCGTGACAAATGTATTCAATTGCTGATTTTCTTTTAAGTAAAAATGACTATTTCCAAAGAGGTAACCGTATTCCATTGAATTTGATGAAACTTGAAGAATTGGAGTTTCGCATAACTGAGACCAGTGTTGAATATCATTATTTAATGTTTTATTATTTTTATATATATTTTTTTTTTATTTTTTTTTATTTTTTTTTTTATTTTAAATAATAACTCCTATGTACAGAAGGATGGAAAATAGGCGTGTTTTAATTTGTCCTGGTGCTTTTGAATTGTTTTATGACTATCTATTTCCAAAACTACATTATTCAAATCTGTGGTACTTAGTATTTTATATGGCCCAATATAATGAGGGTCAAACTTATTTATTCGGGGTTCCTTCTGTACGTAAACGTACTCTCCAGGCTTAAATTCTCGTGGTCTTCTATGGCGGTCGTAATATCGTTTGGACCTTTCCTTTGCATTGTTCAACTTGTCGGCCGCTTGGTTTCGAATTACAGTCATCTGTCCAACAAGGTCGGCGAGGTAGGTTCCATACGTTTCAAGATGTTGTCCAGACGGAAAGGCACTCGGTATTCTTGCCTGTTTACCGAAGATCAGTTCATGGGGCGTAAAATTGGTAGCTTCGTGAACGGAGGTGTTATATGACATCATAGCAAAAGGAATAAGCAGGTCCCATTCTTCATGCGATTCCATATAATGCCTCAAGTATTCTGCGAGAACAGCATGACTTCTCTCCAAAGAGCCGTTCGTCTGAGGTCTGTATCCTGATGTAGTAATTTGTTTAATTTTGAAGATGTCGGCAAGGTGTTTCATTACCTTTCCGATAAAGCTGGTTCCTCTGTCTGATAATATTGTACGTGGCGCTCCATAAATTGCTATGAAATGCCGAGCAAAAGCGTCTGCTATGGTTGTAGCTCGTATGTTCGGTATGGCAACTGCAATACAATATTTTGTAAGATTGTCTTGCATTGTTAAAATATATCTATTTCCACCAGGTGTTTCCGGAAGAGGTCCGACTGTGTCCATTGCAAGTTTGTCAAAAGGTTCCAAAGGTGTATCAGTAATGATCATCGGTTGACGAGTTTTTGCTCGTACTAATTTTTGTTCCTGACAGCTCTTGCATTTCCTGATAAAATCTTGTATGTTGCTCCTCATATTCTGCCAATGGTATTTTGTCTTCAAGCGGTTGTATGTCTTCGTGACACCCTTGTGTCCTCCTATTAAGCTGCTATGTGCCTCTTCTATGAGTTGAATTCTAGTTTCTTCAAGTGGTGTTATAATGGTTCCGGTTGATGGTGTTGGTGGTGCGGCTGCGATGTCATCTGAGTCCTCTTCTGTTGAAATATCGTCTTCCGATGGTGTAGACTCGTAATCCGAGGGTACGGAATTAACAAAATTGGATATGTTAGGGATTGTATTTTGAGGAATGGATGGAGTTGAAGCAATAAATGGATTTTGAATTATGGTTGGAGATAATGATACAGGTAAATTTTGTTCATTTGGTGCTTCCAATAAGGTTTGTGAAAGGGTTTGATTAACAACGGTAGCGTCCAAAGGATTTGTATCGTTGAAGGAAATTAAATCTGCATTGATGGTTGTATCTTCTGCTCCTATTATATTTTCGACATCCTCCAGGAGTCGTGTTGAATTTGCCACAGGGTTTCCCGATATAGTACTAGGTGAATGTATGACCGGTTGTTGTCCTGTAGGTGGTTGATCAATTCTTCTTCTTTGAAGATACCGTCGTCTCCTCGGTGTATCCTCTGGATCGGATTCTTCTTCTGATGTAATTGCTTCACGGCTGCGTTTCGATTCTTGACTTCTTCGTAGTCCTCGAATGCGTTGTCCGATGCTATCAGTAACAGGTGCGGCGTTCTTTGGTAATTGTATTTTGAAGTCTTTATCCGCATCTCTCGGTATTAAAGGAAGGCAAATTTTTACTGGATTACGAGATAAAGCGTCAGCGTTTTTATTAGTTTTCCCCGATTTGTGAATTACTTCATACTCGTATTCAGAAAGTCTTAATTTCCATTTTACAAGTCTTGATGTAGGATCTTTTACGGAATGTATCCAAACTAGCGGTCTATGATCGGTTATTAATGTGAACTTTCTCCCAAAGACATATGGTCTAAAATATTGAACGGCATATACCATTGCTAAACATTCCTTTTCGGTCGCGGAATAATTCCTTTCTGCTGAATTTAAACTGCGAGAAGCATAGGCTATTGGTAGATCTTTACCCACTTCTCCCTGGCTCAAGACTGCGCCAACTGCGAAATCTGAGGCATCAGTTGTAATGATAAAATCTTGATTGAAGTCGGGATATTGCAAAATTGGTTTTTTACATAACTCATCTCGCAATAACTCGAAGCTTCCTTGTTGCTCTTCTGTCCATTTGAAGCGAATTCCTTTCCCAAGTAATTGAATTAATGGTTTTGCTTTAAGTGAATAATCTTGAATAAATCTACGGTAATATCCAGTTAGTCCCAAAAATTGTTGGATATTCTTCTGTGATGAGGGTACAGGGAAATCCTTTACGGCCTGAAGTTTTCGAGGATCCGGTTTCACTCCATCTGCTGATACGATATGTCCCAGGTAAGTCACTTCCTTGCGAAGGAATTCGCACTTGCTGGTTTGAAGTGTGAGTCCATTTTCCCTCAACCGGTTTAATAATTTCCTGACTTTGATTTCATGTTCCCTGAGTGATGACGAGTAGACCACGATGTCGTCGAGATACACGAACAATTCCGTCCCTTGCATCCCCGTGAGAACTTGATCCATGAGTCGTTGAAACGTTGGTGGGGCATTTTTTAACCCGAAAGGCATACGTGCAAATTCATAATGTCCGTATGGTGTGGTAAACGCAGTTTTCTCCTTGTCCTTCGGATTCATTTCGATTTGATGAAATCCGTTGGCCAAATCGAATACTGAAAAGTATTTTGCACTTCCTAATTTGTCCAAAATTTCAGTAATTAGCGGTAATGGGTATTTATCACTGACAGTTTTGTCGTTGAGAGCACGAAAATCAATGACCATGCGCCATTTCTTGACACCGTCAGCGCCCACTTTCTTCGGTACAATCCATAAAGGAGAATTGTATGGTGAAACGGAAGGTTTTATGATTCCCTGCTTCAGCAATGTTCGTACCTGTCGATTAATTTCTTCCTGATGAATAGGAGGGTAGCGGTACTGTCTGGTGTTGACTGGGATATCATCCTTCACGAATATTGAGTGTTTAAAATTTGGTGCTTTGTTTAAAGAATCTCCCGGCAGATAGAATCTGTCAGAAAATTCTTCAATTATGTCTTGAATGTGGTGTTGTTCTTCTGTATTGAGATGTTCGGTTCTTAGGGTGTCCCAGATTTGTTGATTTCTTTCTTCTCCTTGAACAGCAGCCTCTTCAGAATACGTTATTTCTTCGTCGGAGGTATCCAAGATGTCATATGGACGTAGGTATTGAGGTCCCAAATAAATCTCGGCATCCTCTTCACCGGTATTTGTGGCCAAAACATAACACGATCCGTCGTGGTTCTTGACCGCAGCTTCGCCGATGTAAATATTTTTGGGTGTATTAAGACGCGGTAAATAACCCTCCTTGACATCAGGATTGGCTATCTTCAGTGAAATTTGACGCGTCGTTCTGCCCGGGATCCTATGCTCCGTCACTTGTTTAAAGGGACTGACACGTTCCTCCACTCGAGGAAAATTCGTGAAACGAATCGGCCTAATGGGCTGACTGGTCGTCACAAGTGTCCCGTGATGGTAAGAAATTTCAGCGCTCTCTTGTAGTAAGAAAGGGCTCCCTATGAGGCCGTCCGCTAACAGCGGGAGACGGTCGATGACATCAAAATGTGCAGGAATGCCATTGATATGTAGCACCGTCGTAGCCAAGGTTCGAATAGAAGGGAGAGATAACCCGGTTATCTCTATTTCTTCTCTTGAGGTTAATTTAGTTTCGTCGTCTAAAGAATCTAAGGTGATAAGATTCACAGAGGCTCCACCGTCAATAAGGAATTCTCCTTGCTTGTTTATTAATTCCGGAACGTGGACCCTGATCCGTGGTGTTGGTGCTTCTTTGACAAGTCGTTGTTCTTCTCGTCGCTGAACCGGATACTTTTCTGACGATTGTTCTTCAATACGCTCACCGTATCGTCCGTGCGGTAAGCGCTTTTGGAGTTTAAAGGTTTCGGGGAAAAATCCCTCGAAGACTTTATTCCTCGTTGATAACTGCGTTGTTGTTTGCAGATCTTCCCGTCATGTCCTTTTACCCCGCAATTCCAACAGAATAGATGGATTTCGTCGGTTGTCCTTTTTTCCGTTCGACCACGCTCTGACCCACGATAATCGCCAGTTTCCGAATTATCCGACGAATAACACGGTGATGTTGGTCGACCACGTAAAGTCATTGCCGTTGCCGTTGCTCTACGTCCTTCGTACTCCGTCTCGGTTGGTGAAGTACTCCTATCTTCTCTGTTTCTTCGGTAATGAGTCGGTGATGGTGATCGCGGATACCGTGCTGGCGATCGGTATTCTCGTTCGCGAGAATCTCTTCTCTCGAAGTCATCCCTCGACGATCGTCCTTCTATCACTTGACGACGATTCTTCAAACGCCGATCAATTAATAGTACCGCCTCGAATGCCTCTTCTAACGTTTTGATTTTGTCGTCTAACGTCGCTATTCTTAACGTAACGCGTTCCGGTAGTCCCTCGAGAAAGTTCTCCAACGCGTCTTTCTCCATTTCCTCGATAATCTGCGCGACGTTGGCATCGTAACGTTCTTTAACTGCCGTTCGCGCACAATGAACTAGATGACTGACACGGTCGATGTACTTTCTTAATGTCTCGTCATTACGGATGCGAAGACGAGAAATTTCTCCCTGAAAGTACGTCAGGCTCTTTCCTGGAGCGTACCTTTTCTTCAAAAACTTGATAAGGTCAGTAATACTTTCGAACGTTCTATTTCGTATAATTGTTCTTGCAGGACCCGTGAACTTGGTCAATACTATGGCTAAATAGTCCTGCTCAGTGTTTTCCGGTATTAAAGCTAACCCGTTTTCTATACTTTGCGTAAAAGTTGATAAACGTGGATTTTCCCCATCAAAAATGGGTATCGATGCTGTCGCGAACTGTATACAATTACGCCGCGTTAATACAGTCATAGAACTCGTTATAGAAAGCGTTAAATTCGCCAATTCTTCGGGCGAAAGCGACGCCATGATTTGAGAATTATTAGGCGATCAACCCAAACCAATAAATAGATTCTCTGCCTTAGAATACTATAGAAATTCTAATTATTGGTTTTTCGTAAGAGTTTCTGCCTTAGAACCCTAGGTTCTAATTGTTAAAAATAAAAATGTAATATAAGTGTCTGCCTTAGAATACTTTAGATTCTAATTGTTAGCTACGGTTGACTCTCCACGTAAAAAGTATTTCACCGAGCATACGTCACAATCAGCTATTGGCTGTGTCGTGTACAATGGTTTATTGCACTCAGCACACAATATCTGACGCGGGTCACGCTGGAACCAATGCTGGGTTGCAGAGCTTTTTACGTCTAACGGTGAGGTTACCGCGCACTGTGTGCAGACCTTGTTACCGTTCTCTAAGGTAGTTGTCCAAGCCCTACAGCACAGATTTAATAAATAAGCCGGATCCACCACGAAAGTGGGGGTTTTACGCCGGTACGGAACTCCCGTTTTATTATTGAAACACATTTAAATCTTTCGATTTTCTATCCAATCAAATAATATGCAGTATCCCACCGCTGTCACCAATTTGTTACGAGCCGAGGGCTAAGGGGCACGGCTGCGTAGCCGAGGATCGGTTGTTTATGGTTTTTGTTAGTTGTTAAACGGGCCGGTGCCTATTTCATCACCGGGATCCGTTTAAGAAAGGAAAATGCGTGGACGAACCAGAGCGTATTTCAGAACTGGGAGCCACTAGGAAGGTCAAGATTTTCGTGGACGAACCAGAGCGTATTTCAGAACTGGGAGCCACTAGGATAGGTTAGAGTTCGTGGACGAACCAGAGCGTATTTCAGAACTGGGAGCCACTAGGAAGGTTGTCGTGGACGAACCAGAGCGTATTTCAGAACTGGGAGCCACTAGGAAGGTTGTCGTGGACGAACCAGAGCGTATTTCAGAACTGGGAGCCACTAGGAAATGTTAGTAATTGTTGCCTCGTAACTATCGATATATCTCGAGCGGTTGAGATATATCTGTTCGGTGGATTCTATATACTACTCATGATTGGTATAGGAAACAGAAAGAAATGAATATATCTATGATCAAATAATAAAATGTCTATATTCTATATATATAGTAAATTACAATATGTAATAATCGTGGACTTAAAGAACCCACGTTTACAGTCTTTGACGTTATAAGTATGAAATGCTCGAAAGGGAATGCGACCCGATCTTGCTGTCTTTCGACGAATGTGAACTTTGAAATAAATATCGATGATCGAAAGGGAATTTAACCCGATCTCACTAACTTTCGACAAACGCGAACTTTATAAATATCGGTAGATGATCGAAAGGGAATTTAACCCGATCTCACTGAGCTAGAGTATTCAAACAGCCTAAGTCGCAACGTATCACGAAGCCAGTTAATTGGATACTGAGCCACTGAGGGCAGATTTCGTGCCCTTTTTATACCCGAAATCCGGACCAAAAATACGGTGGGGGTACTGAATCTTCCAAGGGAGTCCGGAAAATTCCCCCGAAGGGTTACGTCATCGCGTCATCGCGGAAGGGGCAGATCCGACTGCATGCGCTCTCGATTACCATATAAGGGCATCATAGACGAGACGAAGGAAACAATCCTTCCTACGTAACAATTTCATCAAAAAAATATGAATCAAATATTTTAATTTTTATAAGATTATTTTTTTATATTATATTATTAAATTTATTAAGTTTAATACCTTATATTTTTACAATCACAAGTCATATATCATTTAATTTATCTTTATCTTTTACATTATGATTAAGATTTTTAATTTATAGATTATATAAAATGCCTAAAAAATTTTTTATTCATTTAGTTCCATTAAATACTCCAATTATATTAATATATTTTATAGTATTAATTGAATTAATTAGAAATTTAATTCGACCTTGAACTTTATCAATTCGATTAACAGCTAATTTAATTGCAGGGCATTTATTATTAATTTTATTGGGGACATTTATAAATAATTTTATTTCAATTATTCCTTTAATAATTATTATTCAAAATTTATTATTAATTTTAGAAATTTCTATATCATTAATTCAAGCTTATGTATTTTCAATTTTAAGAATTTTATATTTTTCAGAATCTAAATTATAATGATAATTTCTAATCATCCTTTTCATTTAGTAACTTTAAGGCCTTGACCGTTATTTATATCTTTAAGTTTAATAAATTTTTTATTAAGAGTAATTATATGAATATATATAATAAATTATTTATTAATAATTTATAATTTTTTAATTATAATTTTGTGTATATTTGAATGATGACGAGATGTAATTCGTGAAAGAACTTTTCAAGGTATACATACTAACATAGTAATTATATTTTTAAAATTTAGAATAATTTTATTTATTATCTCAGAATTATTTTTTTTTATTTCTTTTTTTTGAACTTATTTTCATATATCAATTTCTCCTGATATAGAAATTGGTCAATTATGACCCCCAAAAATAATTAATTATTTTAATCCTTATGATATTCCTTTACTAAATTCTATTATTTTAATTTCTTCAGGATTAACAGTAACTTGAAGTCATCATAGATTATTAAATAATAATTATAATAATACTTTAATTAGATTATTTTTAACAATTATATTAGGATTTTATTTTTCAATACTTAATTATAAGGTTATTTAAATTGAATATATTAATATATAGATTAATTAATCAAATTTTTAAGTCGAAATTAAATGTAAATTTTTACTTTATATATATATATATATTAATTGAAGCCAAATTAGAGGCAAATTATTGTTAATAATTTAATTGAATTAAAATTCCAATTAATAAAATATTAAAATTAAAGCTTCTAACTTTATAATTAGATTAGTAATCTTATATTTTTTTTTATATAGTTTAGTTAAAACATTATATTTTCAATATAAAATTAATAATTATTTTTATTTATAAATATTAATTAAAAAATAAAATTTTCCTTAATATTTTCAATATTAAACTCTAAATATAAGCTATTTAAATAAATTATAATAATTATTAATAAATTTAAAATTAAAAATATTTTAAAAAAATTAAAAAAATTAATTTTTTTAATTCTTAAATTTATTAATTTTAAATTAAATAAATAAAATTTATAATTAAAAATTATATATAATCTTTTATTAAATAAATTTTCATAATTTATTATATATAATAAAATTTTTACATAATTAATTTTATAAAATTTATTTAAAAATAATATTTCTTTTATAAAAATCCCAAAAATATTAATTTTTTTATAATTTATAATTTTATAAAATTGATATCCTAAAATTAAGCCTAATAAACATAATTTTAAAACAATTAACTTATAAGAAATTATTAAATTATAATTATAATTTAAAAATTTTAAATTTAAATAAATTTTTCTAAAAAATAAAGTTAAAATTATTATAAATATTATATAATAATTTATAAATTTATTTTCTTTAATATAAAATATAAATATATTTGGATAATTATTAAAAAATAAAATTAATATTAATCGTAAGGAATATGAAATAGAAAATATTGTTCCTAAAATTAAATTTAATAATCTAAATAAATTTATTTTTATAAAAAAAAAATTTTCGAGAATTAAATCTTTTGAATAAAATGCTGCTATAAAAGGAAATCCACATAAACATAAACTTGAAAAAAAAAAAATTAATCTTTTTATAGGAAAAATATAAATTATTTTTCTATAATTACGTAAATCTTGAGTTCTATTTAAATAATGAATAAATCTTCCAGCACATAAAAATATTAAAGATTTGAATATTGCATGAATTAATAAATGTAAAAATGCTAAATCATAAAAATTTATAGATAAAATTCTTATTATAAATCCTAATTGTCTTAAAGTTGATAAAGCAATAATTTTTTTAAAATCAAATTCGAAATTTGCAATCAATCCAGAAAATATTATTGTTAATCTAGAAATTATTAATAAATAATTATTATTTAAATTTAATTGAATTAAATTTCTATAACGAATAATTAAATAAACACCAGCTGTTACTAAAGTTGAAGAATGAACTAATGAAGAAACAGGAGTAGGAGCTATTATAGCAGCCGGTAATCACCTAGAAAATGGTAATTGGGCACTTTTAGTTAAAGCTATAATTATTAATATAATTAATATTAATTTATCAATTTTATATAAAATTAAATTAAATCTATAATTTTTTATAAAATTTAAAATAATTAATATTAATAATCCTGTATCTCCAATACGATTTAAAATTACAGTTAAAAATCCTGCTCTAAATGCTTTAAAATTTTGATAATAAATAATTAAACAATAAGAAATTAATCCTAATCCATCTCAACCTAATAAAATCCTTAAAATATTTGGACTACAAATTATTATAAATATAGATATAATAAATAAAAATACTAAATAAAAAAATTGTTTAAATAAATATTTTTTTAAATTTATATATTCAATTCTATATAATATAACTATTAATGAAATTAAGGAAACTATTATTATAAAAATTAATGAATAATCATCAATTAAAATAAATATATTAAATTTAAAAGAATTTAAATTATAAATTGATCATTCTAAAATATAAATTTTATTTAATAAAATGAAATTTAATCATAAAATAAAATTTAATAGCCTAAATATTAATAATATAAATCTATAAATAATTGATATAATAATAATTTAAAGTATAATATACATCTTTGATTCCACAAATCAAAATTTTAAATAAACTATTTAAATAAATAATTAAATTTAAATTTAAAATTATTAAATTTAAAGGTATTCAATGAAATATTAAAGTTAAAAATATAATAAATTTACCATTATAAAAAAAATGATTTAATGATTCGATAATTCCATGTTGAATATAACTAAATAAATAAATTGAATAAATAAATCTAAATAAACAATATAATATTAAAATTAAAATTAAAAATTTTATTCAAATTATTAAATTTAATAATAAAAAAATTTCTCTAATTAAATTTAAAGAAATAGGTGCAGCTATATTTGAAGAACATATTATAAATCATATCAATGATATTGAAGGTATAAATATAATTATTCCTTTATTAATAATTATTAATCGAGTTTTAGTTTGTTGGTAAATAATATTAATTAAATAAAATAAACCAGAAGAGGTTAATCCATGAGATAATATTATTAAATATCTTCCTAAAAATCTAATTTTTATATAAATAAACATTGAAGAGATTATTAAACCTATATGAATAATAGAAGATATAGCAACTAAAATTTTTATATCAATTTGACGTAAACATATTAATCTTAAAAATAATATTCCAATTAAATTTAATGAAATAATAATAAAATTATTTAATATTAAATAAAAAAATATTATTATTATACGAATTAATCCATATCCTCCTAATTTTAATATAATAGCAGCTAAAATTATTGAACCAAAAAAAGGAGCTTCAACATGTGCTTTTAATAATCAGTTATGAATTAAAAATATAGGAATTTTAATTAAAAATCTTAATAATAAATAAATTAATATAAATTTAGATAAATTTAATAATTTAATTTCTATAATTAAAAATCTTAAAGTATTTATTTTTATTTTTAAATATACAATAATAATAAATATAGGTAAAGAAAAAAATAATGTAAAAATATTAATAAATAACTTGATAAAATTTTAAATTTTCCATATCTTCAATTTAAAATTAAATAATAAATTATTAAAAGTCTAATTTCAAATATATAATAAAATAATAATAAATTTATTGATATAAAATTTAAAATTATTACTAAAGATATTAAATTTAATATATTTAAACATTTAATTAAATAAATTTCAAACTTTAAATTTATAATAATTAATCTTATAATTCAAAAAATTAAAATTACTAATCTATAAGAATATAAATTAAATCTAAAATTTAAATTTATAAATCATCAATTTAAATAATTTAATTTTAAAAATATTAAAATTCTATAAATAAATATTAATCTTCTAATAAAATATAAATTACAATTTAAAATTAAATAAAATATATAAATTATTAAAAATATTAATTCTATAAACATATTAAATTAATAAATTCAATTTTTTGATGACCAAAAGAAAATCTTAATCTTACTATTAAAGATAAACCCAAAATTGCTTCACAAACTGATAAAATTAAATAAATTAAATAAATTCATAAATTTATATAATTAAAAAATATAATTAAAAATAAGATTGTAATAACTATATATTCAATTATAATTAAAAAAGATAAAAAATTTTTATAAAATGAAATTAAAATTAATAAAAAAATTAAAATTAATATAAAAAATTCAATTATTATAAATTAATTTAAATTTGTAAATTTAAATTAATTTCAAAAAAAAATATTAAATAAATATTTATAATCCCCAAAATTATTGTTTTTATTAAACTATTTTTTGATATAAATAAATTTAAATAAGTTATATAGTTTAATTAAAACATTAATTTTGTAAATTAAAATTAAAAAATTTATTTTTATAACTAAAATTAAATGAAAATATTTTTATTATTTTATATATTAATAATTTTATTTTTTCCTATATTAATTTTTTTAATATTTTTAAATTTATATTATTATAATATTTTTTTAAATCCTATTAAACAAATAATTTTTTTAATTATTTATACAATTTTATTAAGTTTATATATATATACATATATATGTTCTTATTTATATTCTATATTAATTTTAATTGTTTATATTAGAGGAGTAATAATTTTATTTTCTTATTTTATTAGATTATTAAATATTAGTATAAAAAATAATTTTAAAATATTAATATTTACAATTATAATAATAATTTTAATTATTTTAATTATTTATTATCTAATAAATAATTTAAATATTAAATTATTTAATGATAATTTATTATATATTAAATTTATAAAAATTTATTATTTATATTTTTATTCAAATATTATTTTTTTAATTATATTAATTATATTTTTAATTATAATATTATATTTAAGATTTAAAATTTGTTTTTTAAAAAAAAAATCATTACGAAAATTATAATGAAAAAAAAAATATTTAACAATTATTTTAAAAAAAATAATTTATTAAAAATTATAGTATTATCGATAATTAAATTACCTACACCTTTAAGAATTAATATATGATGAAATTTTGGGTCATTATTAGGATTATTTTTAATTATTCAAATTATTTCAGGATTTTTATTATCAATACATTATTGTCCAAATATTGATTATGCTTTTTATAGTATTATTCATATTATAAAAGATGTAAATTGAGGATGAATAATACGATTAATTCATATAAATGGAGCTTCATTTTATTTTATTATTATATATATTCATATTAGCCGAAATTTATATTACAATTCATTTTATTTAATTATGTGCCGTCCTGTTTCCCGCGCGACGGCTCACATTTTTTCCTTTTACCATTTACTCAAATCCGCTATGATGTGAGCGCTGGGCTGCCCCTGTGGCTATGTTATGTCCAGCACGAACTGAGCACTCTTTCCAAACCCCTTTCACTCTTTCGAAACCCCTTTCACTCTTTCCAAACCCCTTTCACTTTTTCGAAACCCCTTTCACTTTTTCGAAACCCCTTTCACTTTTTCGAAACCCCTTTCACTCTTTCCAAACCCCTTTCACTCTTTCCAAACCCCTTTCACTCATTCCAAACCCATTCACTCATCCCATACCCCATTCAAAAATACCTATGAACAACTAAAGCATCCTATAAAGTATAAAACACTTACAGTTACAATCCCCGCAACTCCACTGCCAGAATGCCTGCGAACAAATAAGAACACCTATATAATATCAACCCATCACTACACACACATGACACTTACCTTATGATAACAACTTACATCAGTACTCGAGACGAAGAATATCCCTCACTCCACGAGGAAGAAAACCCCCTTTCGCGTCCCAAGAGTAGCCCTCACTCCACGAGGAAGAAAGCCCCTTTCGCGCCCCAAGAGTAGCCCTCACTCCACGAGGAAGAAAGCCCCTTTCGCGCCCCAAGAGTAGCCCTCACTCCACGAGGAAGAAAGCCCCGTTTCGCGTCCCAAGAGTAGCCCTCACTCCACGAGGATGAAATCCCCCTTCGCGTCCCAAGAGTAGCCCACACTCCACGAGGAAAAAACTCC